>OZ012735.1:621724434-622126934 GCA_963859935.3 Lathyrus sativus | reverse complement strand
GGTTTAACAAGTGTGTGCTTGGGAAAATCGATGGATTGTAGTCGCATTATTAGTGACTTGATAAAGCTTTGATCAAAGGTTTGAAGGTGGTTGAATCAACAACAAACCATAGGGTTTGTGGGGTTAGAGTTATTCATCTCTCGTATAAACATTTTTGCAAAGATAAGATTAAATGCAAGTATCTCAATTCAATTTTGGATTGAGGGAAGATGTACCCATAGCGAGGCTGATTGAGGAACTTCCTAAACAAATCTTTGTGTTGCTTTATCTTTATTTCTTTATCTCTATTTAATTGTTGTTCTTGTAAATTATCAATTTCATTGTTGTTTCGGTTAATTCGAATGGAAATTATTTTCAACTATATTTTAAAGTGTTGTTGATATAATCATAATCACTTTGATTATTGGCTTTTTAACACTAACAAAACAAATTGAATTTCTAAACGTGATCGATCGTACACAAAGTTCTCGATAAATTGTCTTAGAGTATTTTTATCGCTTAGTGTTCATTGGAAATAAGTTTTACGAATAACATTGTATTTGATTGATCTGTGAATTAATCATTTTTGAACAATTTGTGTTTATTATCATTCCATCGGTTTACGTTACGCATATCCGAGCTTTTCGATAGTAGGTTTGATTAGAGGATTCGATTCAGATTGTTTCTACTATGCCATATACTTTTGAAAACAAAGTTTTGCCAAGAGTTTTTGGTTCTAAATTTGTGATCTATTCACCCCCTTCTAGAACGAAGCCTGTTGTCTAATATTCTTGATTGCATCATTTCAAGTGGTCCTGGCTCCATGTTCATCCTTTGATCCATGTCGAACACTTCTAATTGATTGGCTTCGATAACCATGTGTGGTATTTCGTCCTTTAAAGTCGCTTTCAATATATTATTGGCTACATAAGTCGTGATTCACTTCAACGAATCAAAATCAGACATCACCATCGAATTCATCACCCTAGCAAGTTGGCCGAATTGTGTCATAAGTTCTCTCACCCATGGGTTGAGTGGAGTTTAAGAGAGTAAAATTCATCTTCCAAAGGCATGTAAGCAAACCCTGCTAGTGTGCAAGGCGTTATCTTTGCCATATTATTATCAAATTTCCTCTTATCTACATAGTTCACCTCTTCCGTGTAGTATCTGATGGGCTACAGACGTGTCTACTTATGCGTCTAGCGGTATTTTACTGCAAGTGCACAGCCTATCGAAGTAATATAAAAGATTGTCGAACCCACAGAGACCAATGTCAATCTACCGTTATCTATTGTTACGGCGTAAAGCTAAGGCGAATGGTTGTCACGATTTTTGTTGATTTCTAAGACTATTAAAGGCGGAACTAAATTTAAGTTTTAATAAAATAATATTAAGGCGGTCGGTATGTAATTATACTAACTTAGGTGGGTCAATCTAACCTAGGCTTATAAAGGTGTTCACTTAATCTATTCGGTAGAGATTACCAGTTTAAATACCCTCAACTCACACTCTCGTGGTCTTATATCAGATCTTATCCCCAAAGCCCTATGCCTGCTCTCGCTAGCCCATAAGTGTTTAGAGATAATTTTTGGAAACTAAATAATTCTAATTTATCTTAAAGCGCTCTCGCTGTATTTAATTTAAATGCCTAACTTTAGCTATCTGGTTAAAATCTCACACTCTCGTGGTCTTGACCCAACCTAATACTCTTTTCTTACTCTCGTAACGAAAAGGTCGAATTCAATTAAAAAGCATCAGCCAGAATGTTAAGCGATTAATTATTTTAGCCCATGATTATATTTTACCGGTTAAGTTTGTTATAACTACATACCGCCCTAAGGTTTTTTAGCTACTCATCGATGTTGAACCAGACAGGGACAGGGAATTTAATAATAATGTACTCATGGCAGAAAAATAAATAAACATTATAAATAAATTAAATTGCAATGTAAATGAAAATACCGATAAAACTAATTTAGCTAGACATGATAATTAACGTAAATGAAAATAAACATAAACAACAAAATAATGAAACATGCATACTGACAGAAATAAAATAGTAATTCAATTAATAAAAACCTGTAAATCGTACTGATCTCGAATCCTTAAGTAGTCCTCCACAATGTCGGCAGGATTCTACTTTGGCGAGAATTAAAAGGTACAGGAACAAATAAAGCGATACAAATGAAAATAAAAAGGAAAGGAAATGGGAAAATAATGCAAGAACGTAAATTTGGCTTCAATGGGAAATTTGGCAGCACTTCGATACGTCGAAGGCCTCCCCAAAACTCTGAATCTAAGGCCTATTTATAGGAAATAATTCATTCTTCAACTTCCAGAGATCATGGGTGAATTATGGAGGGAGTGGGAGTAACTTCCAGTAGTGGGCAATGAGTGGAGAAAAAGTAGGAGAAAAAGGAGGAAAGTGCTCATGGCCACTTCTTTCTGTTATTTGATGCATAACGGTTGTGAGGAATCTGTGACAAGCGTGAGAAGCATGACGGTCGTGACATGGCCGTGACGATCGTGAAGGCTGTGACGGTCGTGACATGGCCGTGACGATCGTGAAGGCTGTGACGGTCGTGACATGGCCGTGACGACCGTGACAGTCACAAATTCTGTTTTCTGCTATTTTCTGTATTTTTCTTCTCTTTTTCTTTCTTTAGTCCAAATTCTCCCCAATCTGCAAAACAAAGTAAATTAATCATAAAATAGAACATAAATCAAGATAAATTAATAAAAGTCACAAATAAATGCATGCAAATCAAGCCAAATAAACGATATGATTTCGCGTTATCAAACATCCCCACACTTAAACCATTGCTTGTCCTCAAGCAATCGACCAACACAGTAAAAAGAAATAAGCATAGTTCGAAACAAAGTCACGACGAAACTCTAATCATACGTGGCTGCTAGGCTAATGTTAGATCGATAGGTACTAAATATTAATACCAAGGATATCATAACGACACAATTTCAAAAACTCCCTACTTATGCGAACCAATCGGAATCATGCCATTATAACTCAACCTATAACTCATGCTCTCTTTCACCCCATTTCATTATAGTGCAATCACATTAAGCCCGTTATCCATACACATTCATGGCAAGTAGACCTGTTAGTGACTACAATCTCATTATTATTTCATTTTTTTCTGCAAATATGCTTGAGCATCAATTGAACTTAAAGAGTTTGTACCGTTAGGCTAAGTGCTCGGGTGAGGAGCACCTAACTTAGAAGGAACATGTCTTTTTCTTCATAATTTTTTTTTTCTTTTCTTTCTTAGTTTCTCATTTTAACCTAGAGATCATACACTTATTTGCATCGGTCTCTTACTTAGTGTGTTTAGGATGGTGCTGACTGCTTAAATAAACTACTTAGGGATTACTACAAGAACCTGGAGTTTTAAGGTCTCGGCATAATGGGTACTCAAATTTATTTTGCATATTTAGGGGGTTAAGGTTGTCAGGACGATATCAATTTTATCAAAACTTTCCCAAGTTTTTCTAACATAGCCTAAACAGCCTATATACTTTCAGAGTACCATGTCATGAATCAAAAAGTTTTTGTTGGAGGTTAAAATTTTGAAATTTTGAAATTTTGGGGAAGTTTGAATAACAGGCGAAAACCACTCATAAAGACTCGACAACACATGTAAAGATTTTGACATAGCATTAAAAATAGATAAAAACAATAAATCAAACTAAAAGGCAATAAAATGAAAGCGATAGAGTTCCTCCCCCACACTTAAACCAAACATTGTCCTCAATGTTTCAGTAAAAGGTGGAAAAGGAAAGATAGAACCTGTATGAATGCTACTGCTCTTGCTATCCTTGTCTTTGTTGATCACTTCTACTTCGGTGGCGGGCATTTTGAGATACTTTGTTTGTGTAATTCTAGAACCAGCTCATCATGTTGCTCGCATCAAGAGGAAGTACTCATCATCAGTGTTCCCACCAGCAGCGACACTCGTAGGAATGTCCGTGGGCATAGCTCATCTTCTCAGATCGTCATCTAGAGAGTTTTCGCTTAGATATAGCTAAAGAGTAACAAGCGATACATTTCTTTATTTTCTGCAAATTTAAACAAACAAATTAAAATAAAGACCTTGTGGGTTGCCTCCCACACAGTGCTTTGTTTAACGTCGATAGCTCGACGGCTAAGGAGTGCAAGTACTCATGGTGGTTCTTTCGAGAATGGTTCCTCGATCGAACTTTGAATAGTCTTCGGTTTCCATGGCCACTTATCAAGCCATCTCTCATATCCCTCACCTTTCCGTTTCTTTCTTCTGTAGGGTGGTTTCTTGTTTTGAACGCGTGGTGGTGGTTCTGGATCTATTCTGCGTATCAGCTTTTCAAATTTGGGCTTTGTTATTTCATCCACCACCTCAAAAGTTAATCGTACCCTTTTAACAGTAATAATGACCCTAGTTTCACGGTCCTCGAATTTTCTTTTTCTATGAAGGGCCTTAGACAAAGGTGCATTGGTGTGTATATTTTTCAATACCTCCACACATGTTTTGGATTGGGAGTCTACCTTAACTTCTGCAAACCTTTGTGGAAAAGAAATATGTGGGGTATAGGGAGGAGGAGCAACAATACGTGCTTCCTTCTCTACCTCTTCGACAACCTCCCTTTCGGTTGGTGTCGATGGATTTTTCTCAATATGTATGCTTTTCTCACCAAAACTCTCCTCGGACTCATCATCACTCTCCCTAAGATTTTCTATTTGTTCTTCATTAACGGTTGTTACAACATTCACATGTCCTTCTGGGAAGGGTGCTAGAGGTGTTTGTCTAAGCAGGGAGGTTTGAGTCTCCAAAGTCTCGATGTGAGTTGCGAGGGAATCGACAATAACGTTCATCTGCCTAAGGTCTTCATTAATTTGGAGATGTTGTCTTCTAAAATCTTCGTTTTGGAGAGTTTGTGTCTCCACAAAGCGCTTCATCATAAATTCTATCCTAGCGTGAGTAGACGTCTCATTGAATTCTTCTAGTAGTAGTTCGAGGTTGGATGTATCAAAATCTTGCGTTTCCTCAAAACATTGGGAGTCGTCATCATAGAGGGAATTTGGGTGAGAGTGCGTAGTATTGAAATCTTCTAATAATATTTCGAGGTCGGATTTAAGCGGAATTTGTGGTTCCTCGAAATATTGGGGGTGGTAGTTATAATATGGAGGGTGGTAATTATAAGGGAAATATGGGTTATACATAATGATTTAGATAAGAGTGCCTTAGTCTATACTATGCAACAACGGAATCACAATATTGACTGTTGGTCCCCGGCAACGGCGCCAAAAACTTGATGGGCTACAGACGTGTCTACTTATGCGTCTAGCGGTATTTTACTGCAAGTGCACAGCCTATCGAAGTAATATAAAAGATTGTCGAACCCACAGAGACCAATGTCAATCTACCGTTATCTATTGTTACGGCGTAAAGCTAAGGCGAATGGTTGTCACGATTTTTGTTGATTTCTAAGACTATTAAAGGCGGAATTAAATTTAAGTTTTAATAAAATAATATTAAGGCGGTCGGTATGTAATTATACTAACTTAGGTGGGTCAATCTAACCTAGGCTTATAAAGGTGTTCACTTAATCTATTCGGTAGAGATTACCAGTTTAAATACCCTCAACTCACACTCTCGTGGTCTTATATCAGATCTTATCCCCAAAGCCCTATGCCTGCTCTCGCTAGCCCATAAGTGTTTAGAGATAATTTTTGGAAACTAAATAATTCTAATTTATCTTAAAGCGCTCTCGCTGTATTTAATTTAAATGCCTAACTTTAGCTATCTGGTTAAAATCTCACACTCTCGTGGTCTTGACCCAACCTAATACTCTTTTCTTACTCTCGTAACGAAAAGGTCGAATTCAATTAAAAAGCATCAGCCAGAATGTTAAGCGATTAATTATTTTAGCCCATGATTATATTTTACCGGTTAAGTTTGTTATAACTACATACCGCCCTAAGGTTTTTTAGCTACTCATCGATGTTGAACCAGACAGGGACAGGGAATTTAATAATAATGTACTCATGGCAGAAAAATAAATAAACATTATAAATAAATTAAATTGCAATGTAAATGAAAATACCGATAAAACTAATTTATCTAGACATGATAATTAACGTAAATGAAAATAAACATAAACAACAAAATAATGAAACATGCATACTGACAGAAATAAAATAGTAATTCAATTAATAAAAACCTGTAAATCGTACTGATCTCGAATCCTTGAGTAGTCCTCCACAATGTCGGCAGGATTCTACTTTGGCGAGAATTAAAAGGTACAGGAACAAATAAAGCGATACAAATGAAAATAAAAAGGAAAGGAAATGGGAAAATAATGCAAGAACGTAAATTTGGCTTCAATGGGAAATTTGGCAGCACTTCGATACGTCGAAGGCCTCCCCAAAACTCTGAATCTAAGGCCTATTTATAGGAAATAATTCATTCTTCAACTTCCAGAGATCATGGGTGAATTATGGAGGGAGTGGGAGTAACTTCCAGTAGTGGGCAATGAGTGGAGAAAAAGTAGGAGAAAAAGGAGGAAAGTGCTCATGGCCACTTCTTTCTGTTATTTGATGCATAACGGTTGTGAGGAATCTGTGACAAGCGTGAGAAGCATGACGGTCGTGACATGGCCGTGACGATCGTGAAGGCTGTGACGGTCGTGACATGGCCGTGACGATCGTGAAGGCTGTGACGGTCGTGACATGGCCGTGACGACCGTGACAATTCTGTTTTCTGCTATTTTCTGTATTTTTCTTCTCTTTTTCTTTCTTTAGTCCAAATTCTCCCCAATCTGCAAAACAAAGTAAATTAATCATAAAATAGAACATAAATCAAGATAAATTAATAAAAGTCACAAATAAATGCATGCAAATCAAGCCAAATAAACGATATGATTTCGCGTTATCAGTATCCTTGATATGCTTTGATATTCTTAACTATTCAATCGTTCCTCCAAACCGCTACCCTCTAATGAAGTGAAGAAGGTACAGCTCTTACGCCATGTATCCATTCTCGATTAAGAAGCAAGTTATAACTAACATTAGACGATATGACCATGAAAACAGTGGTTTGAGTTATAGAACCCACTGTTATATCGACTTGGATAACGCCCATAGTCTGACTTGTTTGTCCTTCATAATTTGAGAGCACCATATTATATGGCCTTAAGTCAGTATCAAACTTTCCTATCTTTCCCAACAAAAAACGAGGCATGAGATTAACTACAGCCCCTCCATCCACTAAGATTTTATTCGCCGTAGTATTCTCCATTTTCACCTTTATAAAAAGGGGCTTCAAATGATTCTTCATCCCTTCATGAGGCCTTTCGAAAAATGCATTATATTCTTTGATGCACCTGTTGTCTATCATAAAATAACACACCGGTTTGTGCTTTGCCATTTCTTCTTCCTCATAATCTGTTGGTTCAGATATCTCCGTAACACAATCATACTCCCTAGGAAGCACTGACACCATATTACCTAACACACTAAAATCATTCTTTGATCTAGAGTCTAAGTTATCAGTTATCAATTCGTTCTCCTTGAACGGTGGCACTTCCTTCACCTTTCCCTTCAACTGGCCTGACTTAGGAGAAAATAGTTGTCTTTCGACTGGCTTCTTGGTATGGTCTTCTGCTCAACTCTGGTATGACTTGGTATTAATTGATCCAGTAGCTTCTCTCTCATATTTCTTTTTCCTCTGAAATATTCTCTATTGAGTTCTCGACATTGGGTTCCTCCCTTTATAGTTACTAGGACCATATGAGCGCCTTTCCGACACCTAAAAATTTTCACGATAGGTCAATGAAGAACCTCGGCCCATTTCAAAGTTCCTCCACTTCTGATTTCCATACTGCTCCTTGCTAGCAGGCTTCGTCCATGTCCCCTAGGAAGCATTAGATGTTGGCACATAAGTACCATACTTTCCCTTCAGATGGGTAGGAACTTACTCCTTTTCTGAGGGACTTCCCTCTTGTAGAAATAGAACTGAGGCTTGTTCCTCTTCCAGTTTTCTTTCTTCCTTGCCTGCTGGGCATTTTATACCCTCTTTGCAGCTCTCTTATCGAACACAACACTACATCTAGGAAAAATATCACTTTTGAATCTTCAGCTTTGCATTGGTGGAGGAATTTAAGCAAACCTTTTCCAGCCTTAGGATAGACAGCCTCAATCTGGTTCTCACTGCCTTCAAATTCTTCCATGTCAAAATCCTCAGTAATCTCAACCATGTTAATTCCAACAGGCTCAACATAGTTGGTTTCCCCGGCTTGAAGCAAGTTAGAATTAATTTTTATAGGAGCTTTGCCTTTGGCAAACTTCAGTCTTCCATTGTTTAAAGAATTTTGAACAAGATCCCCGAAAAGAAAACATTTTGAGGTTTTATGCCCTAGAAAGTTATGATATTTATAGAAACCTTGTTTCTTTCTTTATTCTAATGGCGGTACTTTCATGCTTGGTGGCACTAAAATATGACCATCTGCAACCAATAAGTCGAAAATTTCATCGCATTTGGTCCCACCGAAGGTATAAGTTCTCTTAGGGAATTTATCATTTTTCTTAGGCTCAAAAGAACTTTTTTCCATTTGCAGGTGTAACCAACTTACACACATATGGAGGACCTAGTTTTAATTTAGCCATATTAGCCTCGTTTTCTTTGACATGGTTGTATTCAACATCTGACGTCAAGTCATTGTCTTGAATATTGACGTAAGTCACTCGTTCTTTCTTACATTTATTCACTCTAGCTTTCTCATCCTTCAACCATTCGGCCTGTCGAACTCTATCCGCTAGTTGGGCCATATCTCCTAATGGAAAAATCCAATCCCCCAGTGGCCATTTTAACTAGTTCATGTTCGGGAACTTGAGTGAGATACCTTGTTTTCAATAGTCGGAAATTGTTCAAGTAATCATCTATCGACTTAGCTAATTTCTGCTTCACATTCGACAATTCTTTCAAACTAATCTTAGAATGCCCCATATAAAACTGCTCATGGAACAACCTTTATAAACGAGTCAAATCATTGATAGAATGAGGAGGAAGGCTTGTAAACTATGTAAATGCATTCTTTGTAAGAGAACTAAGAAAATATCTCATTGTTATATTCTCATTATTTGTTTTGCCCCATACATCAGTTGGATATTGAGTAATATGCTCGAGTGTGGACTCATTGGTATCACAAGAAAATTTGGTAAATTTGGGGACTTTCCATCTCCGTGGAAGTGGTTTGTAACACATATTCTAACAAGGGAGATGTATATTTTTCCCTGTGCAAACCCATATTTACACCATTCTGCGCCATTATCCTTTCGACCATGGATGCAAGATTATCTTCTCCCACCAAGTTATCTTATCGAAATTGCTGAACCACTTGGTCTTCATCTTGATTTCCATTAACTATCAAAATCGATGGATGTTCAGCCTCTCTAGGCCTTACTTTTTCAACCGCGTAGAGCATAAATTGCTGCCCCTTGTCGTAACTGCAAAAAAAGCACCTGGCGAAAAAACAAAAGAGTCGCCATTGAATATTATTTGTCCTAAAGGGGGAAGGAAACAATCAAAGAAAACCTGAAGAAAGGATAAGACAAGGTCATCGCAACCAAATCTTAGGTTCGGGAGTCGGTTACGCAAGGGGAAGGTATGAGCACTCCTCACGTCCATTGTACTCAATGGGATCCATGCTTGTTGTCTAATCAAAGGGTGTGTTATCTAAAAGCTATTGCTAAACGGAAATGAGAATAAAAGAAAAATAAAGAGACTCGATAGGACATCGCTGCCCCATGCCTACGTATTCCCTCGTGCAATGGGAAAATTAGAGTCAACGTAGTTCGGAAAACTACGGGTGATGGGGGAAGGTTGCTCGCCAAGACATCACGGTCTTGTGCCTACGTATCCTTATCTGGTATGAGAAATCAAAGCAAACATAGTTCGGATAACAAAACCACAGGTTGGTTAAGTTTTTTTTATGAGTGACGTTAAACTCCCATTCTAGCAGTTAGGGACGATGCCTGTTTTCGGTAAAACGGAAAAGTAACATACTATTTTCTGAAAATGAGTTTGAAACACAAATCCCGAAGGATAAAAGGTTTGAATTTTGTTTGTGAGTTTTAGTGAAGTGAATTAGTTTACTTTGTGATTCACGTTGCATTAAAGACTATGATATAGGAACGAATGTGTCGCATATCACCCCCAGACGGGACGTACACTAAACACTCTAGACAAGTGAGAGGAGACCCCTCACTCATTATTTCCCATATGCTTAAGGCTCGTGGCATACAATGTTCATCGTCTTTATTAGATGAGTTAGAATTATTTTGAGATGAGAAGAGAGACGCAGGAAAGGTCTAAGGGAAAATCGGCCCTAACATTGTCATGCAAAGTGGTCTTAAGGTCGGGATGCGAAAGGAGATTCTATTCTAATGTTAGCATGAAAAAGATGGACCTAAGGTTGAGGTTAAAAGGGACTAGCCTAATATTATCATGCATGGATTAAACTCCTAACATCTATTCTACTCCAAGCTTAATCAGAAATTAAGTCGGACTATGAGGCCTTAAGGGAGCATGCAAGAACAAGACAAAAACAAAGAAAGAAAGGCAAAAACACCAGCTACAACAGCGCTTCCTACACAAAACCGCAGTAAATCTAGCACACAAGCAAGATAGTTTATAACAGCACATGTTTTCAGACAAAAACAGGTGTAAAAAGTAGTAGGCAACATGTATGCACAATTAACAGCATGTCAAAGTCCAGAACAACAGGTGTGAAAAGTGCAGGCAGCAAGTATACTTGAACACTTAAAGCAACACCTCAAACAAGAAATGATCATTAATGAGAATGTATAACAAGCCAAACCAAACATCAAGAGGCAAGCATCCAAGACTAAACACAAACAAATTAAGCACAAACAAATTCCACAAGATTGTACAATCAAACATCCAACTGGATCATCATGCATTCAACAACGACTAACGAATTAGAACAATTAAGCGATTACGAAATCGGAAGCAAACATAAGCATGTGATACATATTCAGCAAGATACGCATTAATAATCAACAATCAACAAGGTGCAAACGATTATGCAACATGATCAACACACCAAGAATGCAACACAATAATCATAATCATTCGTCAATAGAAAACCAAAAGTCGCGTGTCAAAGAAACACAAGCATGCTATCAAGAATGATGGAAAAGGTAAAAAAAAAAAAAAACAATCCACATCAATCTATGAGGTTTAAGGATGAAAAGGAACTCAAACAAGCTTGAAAATGCAAGAAAAAGGAAATTTGTCCTAGTGGTAATCGATTACCATGATCAGGTAATCGATTACCCCTTGAAAAATGACCAGAAACGTGAAAAATAGGCAGTGTAATCGATTACCTGATAGTGGTAATCGATTACCACTGAAACAGAGGCAAAAAATCAGCTTCCAAAAGCACTTTTCAGCAGCAAACAATTTATCTTATCATCCAAATGAACAAGTAATCAATTATGCACAAAAATTAGGTCATATCACAGCAAGCAAACTCCAATTACATCAAACAAACAACTAGATCAAAGATCAAATTAAAACAAATGGATCACACATCAACAACAAACCAAATATCTACATTGTAACATGCAAGATTAAGCAATATCAAAGTTAGATCTAATAATTACTAACCAACATATCTAAGAATTGCTTTGGTAAGTGTTGTTAAGCTTCAATTAACAGATCCAAGCAAGAAGTCCAAGGATCTATGAAGCTTGAGCAAGAAAACTTGAAGATCCAAGCAAGAATCCACAAATAAGGAAAAACTCTTCCAAAAGTGATTCCAACAATTTAATTCAAGATCCAAATGAACTGCATAACCAGAATTGATCCAAGGATGAAGATGCAATGAAGGTTTAGCTCAAACGTTCACAAATTGCAATGCACAATTTGTGAAGCTTTTTGGTTATGGAGCTTTGGTCGAAGGTTGAAGATGAAGGTTAAGAATGAAAAAAGTGAGAAAGAATTGAAGTGAGATGTGTAGAAAAATCAGAAAAATAAGTGAGACTTATGAGAGGTTTGGAGTGAAAGGGATTAAATAATCCCTAGGTTAGGAATCAAAATATGGTTTGGAATATGGATTAGTGTGAGGAATGGAAATTAGGAGTGGAATTAGTAATGAAGTGTTTGAAATTTGGAGGGAAATGATGAAAATGAATCAATTCTAGATCCTTCAATGATGCACATGTGAAATCAAGGGTTGAAAATGATTAGAAATTCTGCAGTGTTGAAAATTCAAATATTTTTGCAAACAACGCCTGAGGTAATCGATTACCCATATGTGGTAACTGATTACCACATTCAAAAAATGCCAAATTTGGCGCCATCTTGAGGGAAAATTGTGTAACCACCTGTTGCCATCTGTTCTGAACCTTGTTAAGCCTCTGAAACTTGTTCTTTGATATTGCACCTGTAAATTTCCTGAAATAACCTGTGAATTACCTCTTGTGCTCAAAATTACTTGCTGAAGAATATAATCGGGTGCTTGACTAATGAGCAAAACAAGTGTTGAATCCTCAAATTCTTGTTGTTCTAAAAACTTGCAATAAAAGGAAACCTCGAGCCACAAAAATACCTTGATCCCATTTCTCGAGAACCAATGCCATGATATACAGAAATGCAAAATGCAGAGAAACATAAGCCAGTTATGGTTAGAATGAAAGGGAAAATTTTAAGGTGTTCCAGCTGCCCCTATTCAATCAACTTGAACATGAAAGGATGATAGCAACGACTTTCAGACATTCAAGGTACAGGGAGATTGAATACCAAGAGAATCCAGAAATTTGCAGTCTGTGGGGATGTATGTAATTGGAGCCCGGTCACACGTCTCCAAAGGAATTCAACTGAAAGAAAACATACCCAAAGAAAGAATAGTGAATCCCAGAACCACATTATCAAAGGGATTTGACGGAAAGAACATCTAACCGGAGAACCGCATCGTCAGAGGGATTTGATGGAAAGAAAACCAAACCAAAGATCAAATCGTCAAAGGGATTTGACGGAAAGAAAACATATCCAAAGAATCACATCATCAAAGGGATTTGACGGAAAGAAAACATATCCAAAGATCACATCGTCAAAGGGATTTAACGGAAAGAGAGCCTGTCCAAAGAATCACATCGTCAAATGGATTTGATGGAAAGAGAGTGTGTCCAAAAAATCACAACGTCAAAGGGGTTTGATGGGAAGAAAGCCTGTCCAAAGAAACACATCGTCAAAGGGATTTGACGGAAAGAAATCCTATCCGAAGAAACACATTGTCAAAGGGATTTGACGGAAAGAAAACATATCCAAAGAACCACATCGTCAAAGGGATTTGACAGAAAGAAATCCTATCCAAAGAATCACATCGTCAAAGGGGTTTAATGGGAAGAAAACATATCCAAAGATCACATCATCAAAGGGATTTGACGGGAAGAAAACATATCCAAAGATCACATCATCAAAGGGATTTGATGGAAAGAAAACATATCCAAATATCACATCGTCAAAGGGACTTAACGAAAAGAAAATACATCTGAAGAACCACATCGTCAAAGGGATTTGACAGAAAGAAAACATATCTGAAGAACCACATCGTCAAACGGATTTGGCGAAAAGAAAACATATTCGAAGAATCACATCGTCAAAGGGATTTAACGGAAAGAAATCATGTCCGAAGAATCACATCATCAAAGGAATTTGACGGAAAGAAAGCTTATTTGAAGAACCACATCGTCAAAGGGGTTTGACGGGAAGAAAACATATCTAAAGATCACATCGTCAAAGGGATTTGACGGAAAGAGAGCATGTCCAAAGAACCACATCGTCAAAAGGTTTTGACGGGAAGAAAATATATCAAGAGAATGTCTACTGGGGATATGTCCCTATCTTGATTAATAGATGATTTGAGCTTCACGCACGTACCAAATTTGGCTTATGCTTTGCATGCATATGTTTGTTTTTTCTTTCTATGGAACAATGCTCCATATAAAATGGAAATGCTATGCATTTGAGGATGCAATACAATGATGCTTATGATATGCAAAAGGACCGCTCCGCCGGGGAAAGAGGAATATATCAAGTATGATGGACTTTGTTGGTAAGGGCAGGTGAAACCTGATGGTGATTGATATTTTCTGGGTACCAAAGGGGATTAGATTTTAGCATGAGGTGATATTTTCTAGGTACCAATGGGGATTGGATATTGGAATGAGGTGATGCCAATAGGGATTGGACTTTCGATGGTTGCCAATAGGGATTGGAATTTAGAGTTTATGAGGATGCCAACAAAGTAGGCTTTTGTTGGAGATGCCAATAGGGATTGGACTTTGGGTTATTTGTTTGGTTTCACAAAGCTCCATGCTATGTTATGATAGATGATATACAATGATTATGCAATGATATGACGACTCAAATGGTGGTTTCGATTTAGGCCAGGTAGGGCTGACGTTGGAAAGCGTCTTGTATGGATATAAGATTTATGGTTGAAAGGTTAGGGAATGGTTAACATGACTTCCCGACACTCGTCCTGAACTCGAAGGTTGACAAAACCTGCTTGAGTAGCTCTAAAAATATGGAGAGGTGACTCTGATTAGCCGTCTTCTAAAGAGGATAACTCTTCATGCTCTTGCAGCATCCTGTGTGAGGGTAAAGCCTCATATATAGATGTGCTCGTTTCGATGATGTCAAAACTCATCTCCATAGAAAAATATATGTTGGACATTATCACCATATCGTATTTGCATGTCTTGTCTCTCATAATGCAAATGCTTATAAAAATCACGATTATTGCATATAGATGGCCAAATATGTGTGTCATATAGGGTTGACTTAGTTGGTGTTGTTTTCCATACTATAGGTTTCATAAAATGTGTCGTAAGACATGAAAATAGGCATTTTTTCCTGTTTCAGGGTTTTAAGTCGACCAAAAACCTGCTCCGGTCGACTCACACTGCAAGTCTTTTTAGTGAATTAGTCTCAGTAGGGCTCGCATCGACCCTCCGGTCGACTCATACTATAAGAATTTCCATTTGGCTAAAATTGCATGTTATGCGTCGACGCATGCTATGCTCCGGTCGACGCATGGTCCTATTTTCTACACAATCTTGAGTTCGGGTCAGCTCAGGTCGACCCCCTCTACTGCATAGGTCGACCGCTCGCTATTTTGTGTCAAAATTCGGTTATGTCAACTGTTTTTGTGAATTGGTTTTTTTTTGTTATGTCAATTATGTTCGGTATATAAGTTGAGTTGCTCTTTCATTTCACAACATTTAAGAAAACAAGAAAAGTGAAATTACGTGTCGTTTTGGTTCTCATCATCTTCATTCTCTTCATGGCATTTCACAACAATTACACATAATCATCTTTGTTGTGCATTGTGCATGTTCAAGGTGATAACGTCCAAAGCCGAAGATTGGTTTATCTGGTTTGGGTTGAGTAATCGACAGGTTTTTCTTGAATAAAACTATTAGGTTTTTGTCCTCCAAGAATCTCAGATTTTGGGGGTTTTTGCACAATTCGTTCCATCACATATTCAGCCGAGTGAAGGTAATTGAAGAGCTGGAGGTTCTGACAGTTTAGTAATGATAAACGGAGGATTGTGAGTGGGAGATTTAGGTTCGACATGTGGGTGATTGAAATCATCCGGGCCAGATTTTGAAGGCCGAGGGTTGTTCAAAGAGAGTGCCGCAATCGAAGGTTTATTCACCGCGTTCGAAGTACTTGATTCAACTTGAATCAAGGGGCAAGAAGAAATAGTCTCTACAACAACAATTGTGTTCGTTTGGTTGATCTCTATCTGCTTCTTGTATAAACATTGACCAACAGGTTATATCTATCTATATACATGTCTCAATTCTATTGTTAGAATTGAGGGCAGACGTACCCCGAGCGAGGATGACAGGGGAACTGCCTCAACAAATCGTTGTGTCTTTTTCTTTGCGCTTATATTGCTATGTTTATGAGTTTTTAGTGCAAACGGTTATATCAATCAAATTCTGATTTGAGTTGTGCTGAACTATTTATTAAACCAATTACAATCATTGATTGTAAGAGAAAATTTGAGCACTCAACTCTCAAAATAGAATTCACTTTAGTGCTCTGCACTCCAAGTGTTTGATAAATTGTGTGAACTAAAATTGCTTGTGCTGCCTTTTCAAATTGTCAATATTTTAAAGGCATTGGAACTAGTCACACCTTATAGTGAACATAATCAAATTGAAAGTGTAATTGACGTAGTGATTCTCATATCTCGTTTATCAGATTCCATAGGCTTAACGCATATTCGGTTTTCTATGAACCGTTCGTTTTAGACGTGTATAGTTCCTCAGTTGCTTCCGCTATTAAACAAATTTTAAAAACCGATTTTTTGGTAGTGCTGACTCTGTTTTTAAGCAAGCGATCTATTCAACCCTCTTCTAGATCTGCGCCATCGTCTAACATCCTGTTCCAAAATGAGCCTTTGAAGTAAATTTGCCCTTGTCTGATTGATCCTTGAAAGATTTGCTGAATCTCGACTTGATTTCCCCAGATTAATCGATCTTTAGAGATTTCTTGACTTAACTGCCCTAGATTGGCATCTTCTGATAGAGTCTCTTAGCCACATGCTCCTCCCCATATCTATTTAGAAATCTCCTTCTGGCAAGATAAGACTTCTTGAATGACATTCATTGTGTAAACCTCATTGATGACAAATACCTGTATGCAAGGAGATAATGTTTATTCTGAGAATGATAATTCTAATGCAACGCACATGCTAATCTTGAAGTTTTTTTTGTTGAAAAGATATCGCCAAACTTTGTGAACAAGTCACTAGTTAAAATGTGACACTGATTTTTGAATGAAAGACATCATGCACATGCAATACCAACAAATTATTTTAGCATAACTCATGGGAGTCAAGAACGTTATCATGTTGAAGTAGGATTTCAAAATAAACACTGATTCGATTAGGACTTTTGAGGGTTGTAACGTGGCCTGGTTCACGGTTTCAGAAAAAAGGATTTTTGGCTCAAAAGTTATCTGTACCCACACATTCTCCTTGAAATTCTCCAGCCCTATATTCAGCTAACTTGGCACAAGTGCTCACCTTTCAAAGAGGTTATTTAATGGTAGAAGTGACGGATAATGAACCCATAATATTTTTGGAGTGACAGTCACCCCTTCTGTCTTTGGTGTCTGCAGTGACACGACGTTGTTCTTTATCGAGGATTTTTCTTTTGTCTTCCTTTTCATTTTCCATTATTTTCCCTGATCTTTCCTGGACTGATTCTTTTGAATTTTCGATTTTGAAGTCCAGCGGGATGCCATAATTTTTTCCTAAGTCACTTGTTTTCAAGATTCGACTTAGCGGGCTTTCTTCTTTTTTTTATTAACTTTTTTCCTTTTTCTTTTGGAACAAATTGTGTGACACTGGCTATCTTGATTTCTGTGAAAGGGTTGACTGCCTTATTCCTTGGTTAATGAGATATAACCATTGTGAGATTGTGAATGATATAAGGTAATGGATCCTTGCATGCACACTCCTTTTGAAATTTGAGCGCTTGTCAGACTAACTGAATACTACCCTTCCCCAAGTTAAGATTGAGGGTTTTTTCGTTTTCAGAAAGAAACTCCTACTTCTAGGCTCAAAGGGGTTGACAAGGAATTATCATCCTTATATCTCCGGTGTTTGGGGATTTGAAACAATGTTTGTACATCATCAACAGGGTTTTATCCAAAAGCATATGACCAGAGATTTTATGTTTTTGCTTCATCATCCTCTCTCCAAGAGTTTAAGCAAGAAAGTTGGCATTGCAATGCACATAAATATTATATGAGTGTACCCGAATGGATTACTTCAAGAAAAACATACTCATTGCATTAAGATCATCATTCAAAATAAAAACAAGTTTTTATATGCAAACAGAGCATTAAAAACAATGAAAAATACAAATCAACAATGCAATAAAGAAATTAAAAATGCCATGGCGGAGGAGATGACCCTTGAAGTCTTTAAACTCAAACAAATGAGAGATTGTCGTGCACAACCAAATTTTTTTCTAGAAATGATATGTATCCTTTGTCAATCAACTATTTCACTTTGGCTTGAAAGGCTTTTCAATCTTCAGTTGAGTGCCCTATGGATCCTCCATGATATCCACATTGCACACTGGGATCATACCAAGGAGGGTATGACTCTGGCAACGAATTGAGAGTCTTGGGCTCCACCAATGAGTTTTGAATCAGATATGGCAGAAACTGACTATACGACATAGGAACCGGATGAAGAGGAGCATTCCTTCTTTCCAAGTTATTACGAGGCCTACTCTGATTCTGGCGCCGATAGATTTGTTGCTGAGGAGCATAAGGTTGTTGGTACCAATTAGGTCATTCCTCATGTTCAGGCACTTTCATCCTCAGACTTGGCCTAGGAAAAGGCAATAGTTGTGGACGTGGAGATTCTGAAACCAAAGACTGTAAGATACAACCCTAACCTGATGCAGCTTTAGGGGAGAAAACAGGAATATCCGCTTCTTTCACAACAATTGGGAAAAGACCACCTTGTACGCTCATACTTCCCGAAGTGAACTTAAATTCCTTTGAATCGATTAAGTCCTGAACTTAGTGCTTAAAGGCCTTGCATTTCTCCACACTATGCCCCGATACCCTAGAATGGAAATCACAATGGGAACTTACGTTATAGCCTGGTGGTGACTTACCAGCAAATGAAGCCAGAGTCCAAAGTTCAACCAATTGAAGTTGAAGTAAACATTGCAGCAACTGAGCATAAGTCATAGGGAGTTGGTCAAATATTCTTTCAGGATGCTTCAGCCTGTGGAATCTCTCTCAGGCTGCAACTACTGACAGGGAGATTCTAGAACCTCGGGTCGTGCAGAAGATCTACGAGGCACATCATGCTCTGAGAGAGATTCCATAGGCAATGGTAGAACGACCATTTTTGCTGCGACTTCAGGCATATGATTGTCTTCCTTTCTTAGCACGTTTCTCATGACTTCCATAATCAGGCCCATCTGAGTCTTCAATTGATGGACTTCCTCTCTCAGCATTTTCTGATCCTGAGATATAGCTTGCATGTCCACCATGAATTTTCCCATCTGGCTTCATGCTTCCCTCAACTCTGCTTGAACTTGCTCCATAGTCAACTTCTAGCTTCTTTGAAAAGTTAAGTCTGAAATTCTAAAGAAAACTAGATTAGGATAACAAAAGACCAGCCTCGAACACCTGGCGTGAAAATGAATATGAAAATGCAATGCAAACACGATTACATATCTCATTATCATTATCAATAAAAAACAAACAAGTTTTACAAATAAGTTTGCACTTCAACAGAAAAGAAACTACACATGAAAAGAAATGACATGATACACAAGATTGCCCGCTTCAGGGAACTGGGCTTTCCAATCTTGATTCACTACTAGGCTAGCCATCTTCAGAATTGCTCGTTGAAGTCAGTCTGATACTCATCTAAACATCTGCTCTCGGTGAATTCCTCCATAACAAGGACTGAGGAACCCACGTGACTGGATGGAGGAGAATTGTTGATCTGAATACCCTGAGGCATGAATGAGAACATATTGGAGTCAATAAGAGTATGAATCTTGCTCTTAAGCACCTTACAGTCTTTGGTTGAATTCCCTTGTGCCTCAGCATGGTAGTCACAACGGGCGTTGACATCAAAACCTGGTGGGTATGGAGAAATCACTAGATTTATCTCCTTCGGCACTATCAGTCCACCTTTGATCAAATCTGGTAACATCTAACTGTATGACATTGGAAACTGGGTGAAATGCCTCTCTGGCTAACTTGGTCTTTGTCGGGCGTGCTGACGTGGTTGACGGTGATATGACTATTGATTCTGAGATGATCCCTGATTTGGAGAAGAATATCATCCCTGTGGAGAGAATGCTATCTGATACGGATACCCATAAGATTGTAGACTCCGAATAGTTAAAATATCTGAGGACTGAATTAAGGTATTGGAGATTTCCAGATGGAATTACTTTCCTTCTCCTATTCCTCTTAAGAACTGAAAACTAATTCACTTTCACCAACTGGGATGTCTGAGGTGTCTTGAATCTTTCCACTCTTGAGTGCGCTCTCGATACGTTCCTCAACTACTATCAAGTCAGAAAAGTTTAATGCCCCATTTCCAATCATCTTATCCAAGTATAAACCTTGCAAAGTATCCATGAACAGGTAAACCAATTCCCTTTCTAGAAGTGGTGGTTGAATGCAAGCGGCTAACTCTCTCCATCTTCGAGCATACCCTCTGAAGGATTCATTGTCCGCTTGAGATAAGTCTTGCAACTGCATACGACTGGGAGCCATCTCAAGATTATAATTGTATTACTTCACAAATGCGTTGGCTATATTTGACCATGATTGGATGCAACCACTCTCTAACTGCATATACCAACTCAAGGATGCCCTATTCAGACTGTCCTGGAAACAGTGAATCATAACCTTGTCATTGTGGACATATGGGGTCATTCTTCTGAAAAACATTAGCAAATGTTGCTTTAGACAGTTATCCCCTTTGTACTTCTCAAAACTTGGTATCTTAAACTTCAGAGGCATCACAAGGTCTGTCACCAAACACATGCTTAAAGCATTTAGATTAAGAGTATCACGACCCTCTAGGGTATCAAGCTTCTCCTCCAACATACAATACCTTTTAATAAACTCAATAGTACGTGGGTCTTTAGGTTTCATCGTTGAAACTACCCCTTGGAAATATGACACAGATAATGCGAAGCTCTGATAGTCCATGTCATTAAGAGAAGAGGAATGTCCATCTCGGACAATGGTACGCTCTTGTATAACTTGATCCACAACAGGAATCCGCACATGCTGAGCTTGAGCAACATTATTCATTGGAGGTGGAATAAGATTTCCAGTAACTGGAGTCCTCTGGATATTGGCTTCTCCCTTTTTCATGGCTGTCATAGCTTCCACGAGTAGATCCAGCTGATTCTTTATCAATTCAACATCTTCCCTTATAACAAACTGATTCTGCTTTCCTGAGTTCATGATTCTTCTAAAAGTTGATTCAAGTCTAATACGAGTGTAGGGATATCAATTGCGGGTTGGGAAAAAGATGGATGAACTTTGTTGTTTGCGGTTGAGGAAGGATATGAAAAATGATGCACAAATGCTTATGCAATGCAATATGAATGCAACAAACATGGGATCAAAGCTTCCACAAAATTCTGAATAATTGTTGTGCCGCTGACTGGATAGGCTCATAAGTCTGCTCTGATGAGAAAATATCAGGACACCAGAATACCAGAATAACGAGAATACCGGAATACCAGAATACCAGGCTAATAAGTTCACACTGATAAGAAACCCAGAATACCGGGTTGGTTGAAAGTTAAGGTTTCCTGCAAAACCCATCCCTCTCACACATGGGTTCTAGTCTTGGACGGTATGGCATTCTATACAGGTCATCAGTATCACGAACTCTCTGTTGCACCCCAAATTTTGACCCCTTAGATCCTCATCATCATTTTAGGATCATGTTCTTTTGATTATCTAACCTTAACCCATTTCAAGTTTATCTTTGTCAAGATGCAGATGAATCAGGGTTCCGTACCGTCAAAATCGAGGCTTCGATGGTTTGATCAATCAATTTTTTGGATTGATTCAACTATAAACAAGAGCAAGGATACTATATTGGGTCAAGTATGAATCCAATTTGAGGTTGTCACCCAGGAGTTGAGAACAGTGC
Source organism: Lathyrus sativus (assembly GCA_963859935.3). NCBI lineage: Eukaryota > Viridiplantae > Streptophyta > Magnoliopsida > Fabales > Fabaceae > Lathyrus > Lathyrus sativus. The sequence goes on along the minus strand of OZ012735.1, from coordinate 622,105,193 downwards.
AGTTCAGGATACCCGGTTAGGGTTTTCGATTAGGAAAAGTTAACTGTAGTTTGACATTTGATTTAAAAAGTTTTTCAATGGTGGGATCATGGTCCATTAGGCTCCTATGGCTTATTAAAGTCTATCCAAAGAGTTTCAAGTCCTCAAGATACCCGGAACACCAACAGTCAACTCGGTAGTCACCGATTGATCGAACGGTTGACCAAAAAGTCAACTCTTCAACAATAGGGAATTTGACTTGAAGATGTGAATCAAAAATGTTCCTTATGTCATATTACACCTCCCCATAAAATTTCATGACCATTGGATCAAGGGTTAAGAAGTAATTGCAAAAATCGAGAATTAGGGTTTTGAAAGGGGCAAGACCATAACTCCTCAACCACACATCCAAATGAAGTGGTTCAAATCTCATTAGAAAGCTCTTGACAAATCCTAAAAAAGGCTCAAAGTGGTCCATAGTCAAAAAATGCATAGATTTGGAGTTATGACAAGATTCATTTTTAAGAAGGGAAATAACTTAGAAAAATTCTAAGTTATTTAGCCTTTTTAAGTGATTTTTCAGCAAATTGGAAGGGTTTTTCAACCTAGTTCTATCTAGAATTTGGAAATCTCCAAAACATTAAAGTTATAGAGCGACTTAAGGGCTTTCTAAATTGTGGTAGAACTCCTCAATAGCACTTGTGAGCAGAAAGTTATGAACCATGGAAGTTAGGGCTGCCAACACTTGAGATCACCAATCCAACACTTCTCAAAATTCAGATTTTCACAACTTGAACTATCCTTGACCCTTGGATCATGATTCAATCTGATAATTAGATGTGTGGATGAAGGAAAATGCAGAAAAATGAGAGGTTTGAAGAGAGAGGCAAGTTGCAAGCAACTTGCATTAAAATATTCAAATGTGTAAGAGGAAAGAGAAACTTTTCCTCTAAGGGCTGTTGCAGCTGCTCACTCTACACCCTAAGCTCACCTCAGTCACTTCACTTTCCATCATTCCATTTAATTTTTTGACCTTTTTTGAGCCATGGAACTGATAGGAAGAGATCTTGGCAAGATTCATTTGAAAATCTTCATAAACTCCCTCTAAAATTGAAAAATACAAAGCTGCCCTCACCCTTGCTTTCACTATAAATAGAGGCATCCTCATTTAGGTTAGACACACCAGAGAAATCTCCAAAACCAAGAGAAACAATAGCTCTCAACTCTCTTTCATTTCCTTAAGAATCTCATTTTTCAAAAACTTCCATTTTCACTAAAAAGCTATCTTGAGGAAAACTCTGCTCAAACTCAGTTCTACCATTTCCAAGCCACCCAAAACCACTTACACAATCCATAAACATTGTGTAGAATGTGTCCATACATTCAAACCACTCAAAAACCTCATTTTCACAAAAGTCAACCTTCACACCTTAGTATATTGACTTTCTTGCACTTTGAAAACCAAATCCTTACTTGAGGCATTTCCTACCATTATAACATTATCAACACCTCATATACATCATATCTCAACTTTCTAAACTCTAAAAAACCAGCTGGAAACTACACAACTCCAACTGTCTTGAAAAGTGGTTTATTGCTTCAAGAGGAAGCAAGCTTCAAATCTTTGCCAAGGAAGAAGGTCTTTGGGTTTCTGATAACATGAAATCGTATATATATTTTTATGCATAATTCAACTAAAGTCTAACTGTTTTCGATCCGATTTCGGGTTATTTCTGTGTTATTTGTCTGATGTTTTGCAGGTATTCAACGATCACGTCTAAACAAGGCAACATGAAGAAAAGAAGCAATCTCAGATGAAATACGGACAAAAAAGGAGTGAAAACATCATGAAAAGCACAGGAAGCTGTTTTTGCTGATGTGACGATCGTCACAGCTCCATGACGGGCGTCACACGGGTGACGACCGTCACACCTTGTGACGACCGTCATGCAGGCAAAAACGCCCCACTTCAATTACACGTTAAAGAATCAGTTCCAATTCCCACAGAGTGGACCATGACTCCCTAAATTATCTGCCTCAAAGTCCATCATCTTCAAGGATAACCGTTGGAATTCCACTTCTATAAAAAGGGAAGAAAGAGACCTCAGAAGAGGGCTGCATTCATACAACGAAGTGCTGCCAAATTTATTTTCCAGAGCATATTTTCCAGCAATATTCTTATTTGTTTCTCTTTACCTTTCCTGTATTCCATTTTTCATTCTTCTGTAATTTCTACTTTCACTGTACGATCAAATTGGCATTAGAGATCAGAATCCTGCCAACATCTGTGGAGGATCTGCCCAAAGGCCAATTGGAATATTTACAGGTTTCTCATTTCAATCGATTCCAGTTTTATTATAATGCAAATCATTATTTATTGCTTTTATTTATGTTTTATCTTTCCCAAATCCATGTCTAGCTAAACTTAGGTAATCGATATGTAGTAATAATTCGAATGGGATTTGATAACAACTGGTTGAAAAACCTTCTTTTCAAAAGTAACTTATGGTCTGAGTGTTTAAAATTGATTTACTGAATAAACTTCGTCGCGAAAGCGAGAACTTATTTAAAAGTAGTTTTGCCACGAAAGTGGGAAATTAATTAAGATACGAACCAACAAGCGAAAGTTGCGGTAAGGTCAGATAGTAAACACTAGTCATTCATTTTAATAACAGCGAAAGCACTTTAAAATGAATTAGAACTTAGAGATTTCCAAAAAGTAATTTTAACCCCGAACGGGATACGAAAGTGTACGTTTGGCCCTTAGGATTATGATTAGCGTCAATAACCATTGTGAGGCGAGAGTCTTCAAATCACCATTTTCTGCTTAAATAAACTTTGAAAATTATTTCATACACCAGTAACTTATCAAATCCCTGAAGAACACAATTACTACGTATCGATTCAATCAATTATAATCTAAATAGTATTCTTAGTTCCCTTTTAGTGACAATCTTATTCCCTTAAACATATTCTACCTAGCTAAACATAGTAACTCCCGAGAACACTAGTTTGATTACGAGTCCCTGTGGGATCGATATCTATTATTACTACGCGATAGATTGTGCACTTGCAGTTAGGTTGTATTAGACATAGAAAGTCGCGATCAAGTTTTTGGCGCCGTTGCCGGAGACCCGTTTAGTCAATAGTGTAACCTTCTGTTACGCCGTATAGACTAGGTTAACAATTTTCATTTTTCCTTTACTAGTTCTGTCGATTGTATGCCAAGTAATCGCCCGCAAGGCGATATCGTAAAACCTTCAGTCGCAGAACTAGAACGCTTCTTACATTTAAGAAGTAGAATCATTGAGTACCAACTCAAACAACTCAAACATAACACTCCCGAACCTCTCACTCCCATTCCCAAATCAGAAGAAGAAGAACCAAAGATGGCTGAAGGACCTCCAAACAAACCGCTGAAGGCATACGCTACACCCTCTCAGATGGAGCCTAGAAGTAGCATTGCTGCCCCAGCTATTACCCGAAATGATTTTGAGCTGAAACCATCATTGCTGTCGGCTGTACAACAAAACCAATTCTCAGGAAACGCAACTGAGGATCCGAACGAACATCTAACGAAGTTTGTACAATATGCAGACACAGTGAAAGCAAATGGAGTAACTCCAGACGCGATAAGACTTCGTCTTTTCCCATTCTCTCTTAGAGACAGAGCGTGGACATGGTTACAATCGTTACCATCCAACTCCGTTACGACGTGGGAGCAATTGAAGAACGTCTTCTTAGCAAGATATTTTCCGCCAAGCAAAACTGCTATGCTTAGAGCTCAAATCAACGGATTCCGACAGAAAGATACTGAATCTCTTTACGAAGCATGGGAACGATTCAAAGATATGATGAGAACATGTCCTCACCACGGTCTAGAAGACTGGGTGACAATCCATACTTTCTATAATGGGCTTCTATACAATACTAGATTGACAATAGACGCTGCCGCGGGCGGTGCACTTATGGATAAGCCATACGATGAAGCCTATCAATTAATAGAAAACATGTCACAAAACCATTGCCAATGGGGAGGTGAACGCACTCCAACTGAGAAAACCACAGCGAAAGGTGGGATGTACGAGATCAGCAGCCTTGAAAAGTTCAACGCTAAAGTAGATGCTCTAGCACAAAAGATCGATAGTCTGACCGTTAACCCCACTGCAACTGTCGTTGCAGTAACTCCAAGTTGCGAGTTATACGGAAGCACCACTCATAATGCATCCGAATGCCCATTGCTAGCCGGAATCCCACCAGACCAGGTAAATTATGCTCAAGGAAATCCCTACGCAAATACCTACAACCCAGGTTGGCGAAATCATCCAAACTTTTCTTACAAAAGTGAAAATGCATTGCAAATGCCTACTGCTCCGCCAGGATATCAGAAACAAGCTGCTCATAATGCACCTAGGAAATCAAACCTCGAATTGATGATGGAAAAATTCATAGCAACTCAAGCTCAAACAAACAAAGAATTCCTGAATCAAAACATACACACTAGCGAGCAAATTAAACAGTTGACAGGAAAAGTAGACGCTTTAGCCACCCACAACAAAATGTTAGAAACTCAGATATCGCAAGTGGCTCAACAGCAAGCCTCTGCTGCCGCACCTGCTGGCACATTTCCTGGACAACCCGAACAGAATCCAAAAGGCCAAGCAAATGCTGTGATACTAAGAAGCGGAAAAGAATTGGACGAACCGATCGATCCGAGGACCGAAAACTCAGCCATGCAACAAAAACCAACTGAGCAAGCAAAAAAGGAATCCGAGTTAGAGAAGAAGGAAGACAACGAGAAGGAGGATACAGCAAGTGAAAAAACTCAAGCACCTCCAGCGCCATATAAACCACCTATCCCTTATCCGCAAAGATTAATAAACTCCAAAACTTCAGGACAGTTTAAGAAATTTGTAGAGCTCCTTAAACAGCTGAATATTACTATTCCTTTTACAGAAGCGATAACTCAAATGCCGTCATACGCTAAATTTCTCAAAGAAATCCTGTCGAATAAGCGAAAGATCGAGGATAATGAAACAGTTACACTTACTGCAGAGTGTAGCGCTATTATTCAAAACCGCATGCCTCCTAAATTAAAAGACCCAGGTAGTTTATCCATACCCTGCGTCATAGGAAAGTTCGTAATAGACAAAGCTCTATGCGATTTAGGAGCCAGTATTAGTGTTATGCCCTTATCTATATGCAAAAAGCTGAATATGGGAGACCTCAGACCAACCAAAATGTTCGTACAATTAGCTGACAGATCAGTAAAATACCCAGTCGGAATACTGGAAAACGTTCCAGTACGCATAGGACAATTCTACATTCCAACCGACTTCATAATCATGGACATCAAGGAGGACACTGTAACCCCAATTATCCTAGGAAGACCGTTCCTAGCTACAGCCGGAGCGATTATAGATGTGAAGAAAGGAAGGCTAACATTTGAAGTAGGAGAAGAAAAGATAGAGTTCATTCTCACCAAGTTCTTACAAGCACCGGCAATAGACGATACCTGCTATTTAGTGGACGAAATTGACGAATGCATAAGAGAACTTGAAAATGAAGAGACCACGTATTCAGAAATAATAAAGATTCAAATACCCGATATTTCTGAAGACGATAATTGGCGTAAACCGTATAAAGACGACAGCCTAAGCGAAAGCTTAGCACTGACCCCAAACCATATGCCAGGTCCGAAGAACCCATCTTTAGAACTTAAAACACTACCCAAAAACCTTAGATATGAATTTCTAGACGATGAACTAAAAAGACCAGTGATAGTCAACGCCGACTTAGGACAACCAGAAACCGAAAAGCTATTAGAAGTCCTAAATAAGTACCCCACCGCGTTAGGCTATAACATAAGCGATCTAAAAGGTATAAGCCCTTCGATCTGTATGCATCGAATTACAATAGAGGAAGACTCTAAAACCTCTCGAGAGCATCAGAGGAGACTGAACCCCATCCTGAGCACTGTAGTCAGAGATGAAGTAAAGAAATTGCTAGATGCAGGAATCATCTATCCGATCTCCGATAGTGAATGGGTCAGCCCAGTTCATGTCGTACCGAAGAAAGGAGGAGTCACAGTAGTTAAAAACGAAAAAGGCGAATCAATAACAAAAAGAGTCGTGACTGGAAGCAGGATGTGTATTGATTATAGGAAGCTTAACAAGGCTATGCACAAAGATCACTTCCCGTTACCCTTCATAGACCAAATGTTGGAAAGATTAGCCAAACATTCATATTTCTGCTATCTAGATGGTTACTCAGGATTTTTCCAAATTCCCATCCATCCTGATGACCAAGAAAAGACTACATTCACCTGTCCTTATGGTACTTTTGCTTACCGCCGAATGTCGTTCGGACTCTGTAATGCTCCAGCAACCTTCCAAAGATGCATGATGGCAATCTTCGCAGATTTCATAGACGACATCATGGAAGTATTTATGGACGATTTCTCGGTATGTGGACAAAGTTTCGAAGGATGCTTACAAAACTTAGAAATGGTATTAGAATGTTGTGTAAAAGTAAACCTCGTTCTAAATTGGGAGAAATGCCATTTCATGGTCCGACAAGGAATAGTTATAGGACACGTCATATCAGATAGAGGAATCGAGGTAGATAAAGCTAAAATAGAGATTATAAAAGATCTCCAACCTCCAAAATCCGTACGAGAAATACGGAGTTTTCTAGGACATGCCGGTTTCTACAGAAGATTTATAAAAGATTTTTCGAAAATCACAAAACCTCTGACCGGCCTGTTAATGAAAGATGTTGAGTTCGTCTTTGACGACGACTGTTTAAAAGCATTCGAAACATTGAAATCAGCCCTTATCACCGCACCGATCATGCAACCACCCGATTGGCGACTACCGTTCGAAATCATGTGTGATGCGAGTGATTATGCTGTAGGCGCAGTTCTAGGACAAAGGAAGGATAAGAAACTCCATGCTATCTACTATGCCAGTAGAACCTTAGATCCTGCCCAAATGAACTACGCTACCACAGAAAAGGAACTTCTAGCAGTTATATTTGCGCTTGACAAATTCCGTTCTTACTTAGTAGGAGCAAAAATTATCATATACACAGACCACGCTGCCATAAGGTACCTAATAAGCAAAAAGGATGCCAAACCAAGACTATTGAGATGGATCCTGTTATTACAAGAGTTTGACTTAGAAATCAAAGATAAGAAAGGAACCGAGAACGTTGTTGCAGATCACTTATCCCGAATAGAAGGCATCAAACACGAACCAGTACCGATAAATGACGATTTCCCGTACGAACGTCTGATAGCCAAATTAGAAAGTGACACACCCAATTCAATCTCGGAAGATCCAGAATTCGAAAAAGCCGTAGAAGCCGTCTATGCCCAAGTTACACTACCTTGGTATGCTGACATCGTTAATTACCTCGCTGCGGGCGTGCTTCCACCGGATCTTACTTATCAGCAAAAGAAGAAATTCTTCCACGATCTGAAACACTATTATTGGGACGAACCTCTACTCTTCAAGAGAGGGGCCGACAACATATATCATCGCTGTGTCCCAGAGGAAGAAATAGAAAATATTATTTCCCAATGCCATTCAGCACCGTATGGTGGTCATGCTAGTACATCCAAGACATGCGCTAAGATTCTCCAAGCCGGCTTATTCTTGCCTAATCTCTGGAAAGACGTTCACATCGCTGTGCAAAAGTGCGATATATGCCAACGCATTGGCAACATCTCACGACGCGATGAAATGCCTCAGAGAGGAATCTTAGAGGTAGAAATCTTCGAAGTCTGAGGAATAGATTTCATGGGACCATTCCCACCTTCTTTTGGTAATCACTACATACTCGTCGCTGTCGATTACGTGTCTAAATGGATAGAAGCCATAGCTGCTCCAACAAACGACGCACGAGTAGTAATCAAACTCTTCAAAAACACAATCTTTCCTAGATTCAGTGTAGCGAGACTCGTCATTAGTGACGGCGGATCTCACTTCATATCACGAATATTCGATAAACTTCTCTCTAGATATGGAGTCCGACACCGAGTAGCTACACCTTATCATCCGCAAACTAGCGGACAAGTAGAGGTCTCGAATAGAGAAATAAAACAGATATTGGAAAAGACTGTCGCTACCTCAAGGAAAGATTGGTCGTCGAAGCTACAAGAAGCTTTATGGGCTTATAGAACCGCATTTAAGACACCAATAGGTACTACCCCCTATAAATTGGTTTACGGTAAATCCTGCCATCTCCCTGTAGAATTAGAGCATAAGGCCTTCTGGGCCATTAAGACACTCAACTTCAACTACACCGAGGCAAGAGAAAAGCGAATCTTGAACTTACACGAGTTGGAAGAACTTCGATTAGACGCTTACGAAAATGCCCGTATCTACAAAGAACGAACTAAAAAGTGGCATGATAAACGTTCAATCAGGAAACAATTCAGTGTGGGAGACATCGTATTGCTCTTTAACTCAAGATTAAAACTCTTCCCAGGTAAACTAAAATCTAGGTGGTCTGGACCTTATGAAGTGACTAAAGTACTTCAGAGTGGAGCTGTTGAAATTACCAATAAGACGAATGCACCATTTATCGTAAACGGGCAACGTCTAAAACATTACAATAAGAACGACAACAGTCCTCAAGTCAGCAATATAACATTGCTTGAGCTTCCAGCTCAGACACCCGAATAGCTTCTCACCAAGCTATCGTCAGGCTTTAGACGTTAAAAACAGCGCTTACTGGGAGGCAACCCAAATTTCCCTCGTTATTGTATTTCATTTTTCTTTAAAAGTCCACTTTGAAAATCCAACAAAAATTCTAAACTTATAATTACTACTACTTTCTACTTTCGTTTGTTTTCATATTCTATTTTATTTTTCCTCTTTTGTCTTTTGTTTCTACCGCTTTTCATTTCTAAAAATCCTCACTTCAATTTCCTGTTTTAAACTTTTCAGGATTTTTAAAAGCCTTCAAAACATTCCTTCTGTTTTCTCCTAATTACCTGCGAGTATGGCCGAATACGACTTCACAAAGGTTCACTTCCGAGGACTAGCTCAAAAGGCAAGATTTGCAGCACTGACCGAAAGAGAATTCGCCTTAACGCTGTATTATGATAAGGCTACTATGGATAAACTAGGGATCACAGATAGCATTCAATACCTATTCAATCAACTGGGTTGGGAGAACACTGCTCTGAAAACACGTTTCGCTACCTATAAAGATCTTACCTATGAATTCCTCAGTTCTTTCAGATACATACCCAACTATGGTTTTGGATCCAGCACAGAGCTGATTACCTTCCGATTGTTTGGAATGGACCAAACCCATAGCCGGATGTCACTAGCTAACTTCCTAGGATTCCCTAGCGGACCGCATGTGTTCATCAGTGCAGAAGATGACGGTATTGATTTTCAACTCGATCAATTCTGGGGTAGAATCACAGGCGACTATCACCCTGAACCAGACAGAATGTACAATGATGACATACACAACCCAGCCTTCAGATACTTCCATAAGATACTAGCTCACACCTTGTTTGGAAAAGAAGAAAATATTACTGCAGTATCTAAAGAGGAGTTATTCATCATGTTCTGTGCTTCTCAGGGACGGACAGTAAATGCAGTGCCTTTCATGATGAGATTTTTCAAACGCCTCACGCTGGAACCTCAGACACCTATCCTTATAGGAGGCCTAGTAACAATGATTGCCCACGAGCTTGGCCTTAGATTCCACTTAAATGCCAGCACTCGTTTTGGCACCATCCGACCCATGAACATACAATTCTGCTTTAACAGGCGCATCTTAGGAACTATGGGACCTGGGCCGTATGAGTACCTTATTAACGAAAAACCAGTACAGCTATTCACACTGCCTGATCATCTGATGACAAGTATCCACAACAAGGACAACTGGCTCTATGAATTGGATGAGCCTATGGGACCTCCTTCACCACAGTCAACACCACAGAACTATATGTATGACAGTGACCACATCTCTGAGGCACACGACTATATGTACTATGAGGATGTTGTATCCGAAGCTGAAGTAGACCCGACGACTCCTCTGTACTACAACACCTATCCTGAGCCTATCCCCGAGGAGACCACCAACAAAATGGATGCCGTTTTACTCAGATTGGACGACGTTGATGCAGCTCTGACTAATGTAAAAGCTGACATCGCAAGCATGCACAGCGAACTGGTAGGCTTCATGGATTTAGTCTGCGACCAACTCGGCTACTATTCACGGAAATTCGATGAGTTGAAGACACAAAAAGATTAGTTACTAGTTCTTAGCAGTAGTTTCAGTATAGTCTAGTTTAGTTTCATTTAATCATTTGGATTTTTCGCATTGTTAGTTTTCTTTATGTACTACATACACTCATTTCAATTTTATGTTATTTCAATTCTAGTTTTTATGCAATTATTCTATTTTCGCATTATCCGTTGTTTGTTGGCTATTCAATTACATTGTAGTATCATTACTAAGCCTTAAAGTCACTACGAGTACGCCCTCAGAGCAAAATTTTGCGTTCTGCAGATTTTGCTGCTGTGACGACCGTCACAGGACCCTGACGAGCGTCACGCGGGTGACGACCGTCACGCAGTCAAAAACTGATATCTGATAAAACAGGGTTTGTGTTCTCCTCCACTTCCCCCATTACCACTTCCAATCATCCTAACTTCTACCCCACTACAAATTTTCGCCCTCCCCGCATTGAACTCTATATTTCAACTTCAATCTCAACCTCCAAACCACACTTCTGTCAGTTCTTCCCACTCTGCAGAAAAACCCCAATCTTCAGAAACCTCTCCATCTTCCAACAATGGCAAGGAATGCAGAAACCCCAAATATCAGCAGCATTACCTTCAGTGAAGGAGACTTAGGCGAAAGACAACGAGCAAACTACATCGCATTTCATCAGAGGTCGCTCCAGCCGACTCATTATCCACACCTTCCATCGCTTACGGAGCTCGGACTCCTTGAAGGCGTAACCTGGATGCTTCAAAGAGCAGGCATCTGGCACCTCTGCACCAACCCACAGCCAACATACGAACAACTCACTCTTGAGTTCTTGAGTTCGTTCACTTACGTCACAAGCAGCGGCGAACTTAACCAGCACTCAGGTGCCGCTTGCTTCTGGATGTTTGGCGTCAACTATCAGGTGAACCAAAATCAGATTTCCAGCATTCTACAGCTACCTTGCGGCGACAACGCTCACCGCCGCATCACCGATCAGTTCCAGCACGAAGCTTTCACGCTGTGGTATCAGTTGACCGGCATCAATGCCGATGGTTGGGACTCTCTGCACGCCACTCATATCCATAACCCAACCATCTGGTACTTTCACAGAGCGTTGAGCAACACTATTTTCGCCAGAGACAGCAACCACAAAGTGAACTCGAAAGAGCTCTTCTTTCTTCATTGCGTCTTCAACAATGAACCTGTCAACGTTGCTCCGTTTCTGCTGGCTCATATTCAGGCCAACTGCAACCGTGGCTCGAAGCCATTCTACTTTGGCGGGATTGTCACTGCTATTGCACTTGGGCTGAACCTTGGCGACCGCCTCCAGCACCTCCATTCCATCCCCTCGGTGTTCCTAGACAGCGACCACTGCAGAGCCTCTCATCTTATCCGCTCTCGAGCTGACGGCAAATACCATCCGGTAGTGCGTGGCAAGACCGTCCGAAGCATCATCCTTCCGTCTCGCACCCGCACACACCCAGAGGACCGCACCAACTGGTTGTTCGACCTCACTGCCCCTCCTTCTGCCACTGCTCCTACTCAGGACCACACTCACGGTTCCGACGATGAAATCCAAGCTGAGTTGGACAGGTCCGAGCAGCCAAAGGCATCGCAGCCTCCTCCTCCCGTAGGTCCATCCTCTCGCCGCCGCCGCCATCATCCCGTGCCAGACTACACAAAAGAGGACATCCGCCGCTCCCTAGACCAGCAGGCACAGATACTCGCGATGCTGCAGCAGCAGAATCAGCGAGCTGACCAGTTCGAAGCTTGGCACCGGACTCAAATGCAACAACTTCACACCGGCCAAGCTACTATCACTGAGAGCCTGGCGAATCTGACCTTGCAGGTCGAAGGACTCCGAGACACCGTCTACCACACCGGAGCTATGAGTTATGAGGACAGAGTAGCCCTTGCCAGAGCCAGAGGACGCCAGCGCGGACGTGACAGAGGCCGTGACTAGATTTTCCATTTTTTTCCTTCATTGTTTACTATATTTCCAGTTTATTTGTACTTTCATTTCATTTGTATCTCCCTCTCGCATGCTTCAAAAATCAGTGAGGACACTGATTGAGATAGTGTGGGAGCGGAGCCTTTATTTCCATTCCACTGTACTCTGAATTTCCTTTATTTCCATTCCACTGCACTTTGAACTTTCGTAATTTCTATTTAAACACTTTCTATTTTTAGCAAATAAAGCTCGTTTATATATACTTTTCCCGTTACGCAAACATCCCCACATTATTCAACGTAAACAAAAACTTTCATTCGTTCCTCAAAAGCAAAAGCACCACGAGAATGCACCTGAGTTCAAAACAAGTTTTGAAACTCCGAGGAAACGACAGTTCTAACAAAACCAGTATCGTCCAGACACCTTAGATCTCTAGTTTATGCGAGTCGGTTTCACTACCTACGCGTACCAAAGTCTCAAGTGTCTACGCAAACTCAACCCCAAGTAGTTTATACTAGCAGTCAGCACCATCCTAAAGCACTTCTAAGCGAGCGACCGATGCAAATAAGTGTATGATCTCCAAAAAGATGAAAAATCATGAAAAGAGAGCTAAATAGCCCAAAAATATAAGACACGTTTCCTTCTAAGTTAGGTGCTCCTCACCCGAGCATTTAGCCCAACGGCACGAAAACTCATTGAAAAATCAATGACATAAGCTTATGATCAATGAATAAGATCAAAAACAAGAAATGAGATCATATTCACTAACAGGTCGACTTGCCATGAAATTGTACGGACAACGGGCTTAATGTGATTGCGCTAGAACAAACAGGGTGAACTTGCCGCAAGAACCTTGACACCAAGCTACAGTAGCATGACTGGGACCGATTTGCATAAAAAGGAGACCTCCGAAGACTTGTAGTCTAGTGTCGTCATGATACTCGTCTTGTTCCTACCAAGAATCTCGGTTTTTCCCTACTCTGCGAACGAAGAAGCTGCCTCGTGCTTGCCGACTTTTTCATGTTTTACTTGAGGACAAGCAAAGATTCAAGCTTAGGGGAGTTTGATAACATGAAATCGTATATATATTTTTATGCATAATTCAACTAAAGTCTAACCGTTTTTGATCCGATTTCGGGTTATTTCCGTGTTATTTGTCTGATGTTTTGCAGGTATTCAACGATCACGTCTAAACAAGGCAACATGAAGAAAAGAAGCAATCTCAAATGAAATACGGACGAAAAAGGAGTGAAAACATCATGAAAAGCGCAGGAAGCTGTTTTTGCTGATGTGACGACCGTCACAGCTCCATGACGGGCGTCACACGGGTGACGACCGTCACACCTTGTGACGACCGTCATGCAGGCAAAAACGCCCCACTTCAATTACACGTTAAAGAATCAGTTCCAATTCCCACAGAGTGGACCATGACTCCCTAAATTATCTACCTTAAAGTCCATCATCTTCAAGGATAACCGTTGGAATTCCACTTCTATAAAAAGGGAAGAAAGAGACCTCAGAAGAGGGCTGCATTCATACAACGAAGTGCTGCCAAATTTATTTTCCAGAGCATATTTTCCAGCAATATTCTTATTTGTTTCTCTTTACCTTTCCTGTATTCCATTTTTCATTCTTCTGTAATTTCTACTTTCACTGTACGATTAAATTGGCATTAGAGATCAGAATCCTGCCAACATCTGTGGAGGATCTGCCCAAAGGCCAATTGGAATATTTACAGGTTTCTCATTTCAATCGATTCCAGTTTTATTATAATGCAAATCATTATTTATTGCTTTTATTTATGTTTTATCTTTCCCAAATCCATGTCTAGCTAAACTTAGGTAATCGATATGTAGTAATAATTCGAATGGGATTTGATAACAACTGGTTGAAAAACCTTCTTTTCAAAAGTAACTTATGGTCTGAGTGTTTAAAATTGATTTACTGAATAAACTTCGTCGCGAAAGAGAGAACTTATTTAAAAGTAGTTTTGCCACGAAAGTGGGAAATTAATTAAGATACGAACCAACAAGCGAAAGCTGCGGTAAGGTCAAATAGTAAACACTAGTCATTCATTTTAATAACAGCGAAAGCACTTTAAAATGAATTAGAACTTAGAGATTTCCAAAAAGTAATTTTAACCCCGAACGGGATACGAAAGTGTACGTTTGGCCCTTAGGATTATGATTAGCGTCAATAACCATTGTGAGGCGAGAGTCTTCAAATCACCATTTTCTGCTTAAATAAACTTTGAAAATTATTTCATACACCAGTAACTTATCAAATCCCTGAAGAACACAATTACTACGTATCGATTCAATCAATTATAATCTAAATAGTATTCTTAGTTCCCTTTTAGTGACAATCTTATTCCCTTAAACATATTCTACCTAGCTAAACATAGTAACTCCCGAGAACACTAGTTTGATTACGAGTCCCTGTGGGATCGATATCTATTATTACTACGCGATAGACTGTGCACTTGCAGTTAGGTTGTATTAGACATAGAAAGTCGCGATCAGTTTCTCAGCTTCTTAGCTTGCTCAAGACTTTTCTACAAGAGGTATGTGATATTCAAACTCTTTATTGATCATACATTGTCATGTTTTATCATTTTGAAGTGATTTGGTGGAAATGTAGTCTTGCTGCCCCATTTTAGTTCTTTGTCAAGAACTCATGTCTTATGGTTATGATACTTGCTTTTGTTAAAGTATTTCATTTGTGAATGACATGCTGATGATGTATTACCAATATGGTACTTTGATATTATGTTTAATTTATTTATGAATATTTTTGTCTATATGGTAGTTTTAAGGATCTAAACATTGAAGTGTGTGTGCTTGCTTTAGAACTGTCAAACCTTGTTCATTGGTGATATTTGGATGATTTGTAAATTGTTCATGAGATCCCCCTGCCCTAGACCATGTTTGAATCTATTGTGGCACTTGTTCTCACACTTATGTTATTTCACTTTTACCATTACCATGAGTTTGGTGTTAAGAGGTTTGTGCTTGACATGTTGTGTGTTAAGTGTTCCAAAATGTTGATATGTGTTTATATGATTTGGTTTGTCCATTTAATCTTGTTAAAATGATGAAAACATGAGATATGTTTATTAAGGCTTGTTATGAGATTTCATGAGTTTTGCTGTCAAAATGTTTTGAACCAATAGATCATATTCTGTTTCAATTGATTTCTACTTAATCCATGTATCTAGAATCAATGTTCTACTTATTTGAAACTTGTATGTGATGCTCCATCATCCTAACTGTCATGAACTTGTTTGTTGCCTACATGAATTGACCTTTTGCATTTTCTTGAGTTTCACAAGGCCATTTTCTGTTTGGTAATGTTTTAATCCATTTCTTGAGCATGTACTCATCTATTGGCATATTTATGGCATGTGCATAACATTTGTTTCATCAAAAACTCATTGCTTGCCAAAATGCCCTGCTATGTTAAGTTTGTGCCAGGACAGTTAGACTTTTTCTTACCACCAACATGTCAATTTCTGTGCCACCTACAATAAGCTTGATTTCTATGCATGATCTCATTCCTTATCATGATTTTGATGTGTACACATTGTTTATTTGATCCATTCTTACCTGATTCTTCATCTCTCTTCCAAACTGCATTTTTAAGCAAAATCTGCCATGACTATACCAAGTTGCTGTTTTGTTTGCATATGCTTACTTTTTGAGTTGAAACCCATCCTTTGTTATGATTTTGATATGTGCATCTTGTCTGTTTTGATCTGTTTTCACTTGCTTTCTTCATCTCACCTTCATAATGCACTGTCAAGCCAAAACACACCACAACCATATCAAGCTTTATTCCAAATGTAATATGCTGGTTTTCTGAGTTGCAACTCATTTATCTTCACATTTATGATGTGTGTGTGTTGTGTTTGTCAACATGAGACTACTTGATCATAGTTAGACCAACTTGTACCTTATTGCTACCAAACTGTTTTGAAACCAACTGCACACACTTCACTTTTTTCTGTTTGATTTGTTTTAGGGTAGCTCATTTAGCATTAGACCTCTAGCAATATTTAGGATTTGTGTGTGCATGAATCAACAGCTTTGTGTGTGCTATGCTTCTCTGTCATGACAGTCTGTTACCATGTGTGGTACAAATTGCAACTTGATCACCTTGTTTTTATTATGTGCATTCCATGATCATTTTAAGTGCTAGACTCATTCACACATGTATTTGAGACTTGTGTGTGGCATTTTCTTGACCTCAATCTGTTCCAATTCAGTTTTGATTCTAATATTGAAATTTTATGAGTGTTTGAGCAGCTGACCTATGATTTTCATTTCCATGATGTTTGTGAATATTTTTGAAGTATAGACACACCTTATATGATGTTTTGAGGATGTATGCAGGGTCTGTTCATTTCAATTATGTCTGCTTTTTGATCTAGCTTTCAAACTTGCATTTTTCTCCAATTTTCACTTGGCATAGCATAACAGTCATGTTTTTGTGTTTAAGTTTGGTATGGTAATTGTTGTATGCTTGCTCCTCATTGCATTTCAAATATGTTGGTGAATGCCTCATGATTTCCTTGTCTTGTTTGATCAAGTTTTGATGTATACATCCATGTTGGCCTGTTGCTCTAGTTTTTCCTTTTTGCTGTCAAATCTGCACCTTGCTTATTCCTTCTGCCAGAGTTTTGTTTTTTGGTTTGTAAACTTTGAGCACATCATCTTTAACATGAGTAGAACTGTTAGGCCATATATGCATGATCATATTTTCCATCTGTTATCACAGCCTGCCTCATTCTCACACCTCAGTTGCAATTCATGTACCATATTCCATTCTACTAGTTCATGTTTGAGCCTTAAGTGATCATTACTTCTGTTGTGGTATATATGTCTTGTATGCAATGCCTTTTACATGTATATGAACTCAGATTGGGTGGTAGTTTTCAAAATGCAACTCAAATGTAAATCTTGCATCTTGCATCGTGTTTTTAGTTGGAGGCTTTATTTCAAAATTTCATTGGCCCCATCTTGATCCTTGTGAAAAATCAGTCTAGTTAGGCTAAAATTTGTTCAAAAAAGATTAAGTATTGACATAGTTATGAATCAAAACGTATGTGGTATCTTCACTTGTTCTTGCTTCCTTTAACTTGCCCAGAAAACCATGAAAGCATACCTTTTGTATTTATGAGGGTGGCTTTTTACTTGGATGTACAACCACCCCAGTGGTAATCAACTTGCGCGCATATTCACCTTTCACCTGCCAGCCATGGGTTTGATCCTTGGGATCAACCCTTTTTGGGCATTCTATTTTCATTTGTATTTGAATTTACTTTGTTTCTTCTCTTCCATTTCCATCCAACACGCGCATTGTGCTCCATTGGTTGTTGTTGTGTGTTTGTAAACACAAGGGCCTGGGTTCAACTCCCAGCTTTTCCCTTTCTCTTTCTTTTTTATATGTATGTTTGTTTATTTTATTGTCATAAAATCATTAGAACATCAAATATTCGTAACTTATTCATCGTGCATTATTTTCAACCCGTTCTTTTTGCCACTTTTTCATTATGATGTCTAGTTGTATTAAATGGATTGTAATTTCATAGTTGCTTGTTTTTACAATGCTTTTTGCCTACTTGTTAGTAGATTCATTCTTAGGTCGTTACCTTACGTCTCGATTAAATTTCCCTTATGCCATGCTTATTTTATCTTGTGAGATTTATTGGTATTTGACTTCTTTATGTTTGTTAACATGTTGAGATTTCATTTTCTTGATGGTTGTTACCATGAGTTATTGTTCCTTTCCTAAAATCCTGAGTTTAACTATTGTGATCAGTCCTTGTGTACTTGATTGTCATCAATGCCTAATTGTTGTTACATTTGAACTTATAACATGATCATTTTTAAGTTGTAACTTATTTGTATGGTTGATGTGTTTCATATTTGATAATATGGCTTTGGGGTTTGTTACCTTCATCTTTGTTAAGATATATGATTTTTGGTCGTAACCGTTGGTCTTATTTGATCCTTGCCTATTGTAATATGCATGCTTTGCTTGGTTATAACCATATATCTTGTTCATCTTGCTTATTTGCTCATTTGCTTTGTTAAGTATTTCTTCCCCAAGTTATGGAACTTTTTAGTTCTCGTCCAAGTTGCCTCAATCTCTCCTTCCAAAGGAAAAGTCTCTCCATTGACCCTTGTGTCATGGATAGTTCACTACTCTGTCTTGACTTTGTGAAGTCATCCAAAACCCTAGCTTAGTTAAGTTAGAACATACGAGCCATTAGACTTTGCTTTAAGTCTAGAAAACCCACCCTTATTAGGAGTGTTCTTCAATTAGAACTTAGGATAGAGTTTGTTAACTCTATGTAAGAATCATATTAATGATTACTTACTCCCCTCTTGAGTGTTATAACATAAATCTAGAGAGTTTTGTTAAACTCTATGCAAGCATTGTTATGTTTGTTCCCCTTTGAACCTTGATCATAATCAAGTGTTCTTCAACCCTATGATTATCTTTACGTCTTTATCTATCATCCTTCACCTTTTCCCCAATCCCAACTTTAGCAAACATTTAACAAACTTAGCATGCAAACAAACAAAATGTTCCTGTAGAGTACTACAGATGTTTAGGATGCGAAATACCTACCCTATGCATAACAAACCCCCGATCCCCAAATCTCTTAGCGTTGTTGTTACATCGTGCAAAAGGTTCTTTCTTTCTTTAGACCTTTCCTTTGGATAAATTAAAGTCCGGTTGTAATTTAAGAATTAAAGAGTCAAGTTAATCAATAGCTTGGTATCACGATTCTCACTGCAACACTCTCAGGTTGAGAAACGATGATATGTTCACCATTTCTGGTTTGGCATCATGGTCAATCGAGGAGGTCTCAATTGACTTCCTAATGAAAGGTCTCCAGAGTCATTAGTTTTTCTAAGTCAATACTCCCTCAACTACACCAGACGCGCATGATAGAATATCTTCAAAGAAAAACCTCGTCTGGACGTGAATTTTGCACGAGCTATTGCGTGGCCAGACGCCACACAAGCTCCTGCTACTCTCCACACTAATCCTGTGTGTATACTCAAGCCTGGGTATTGGGATTATCTCTTAATGGAACAACCCACCCAACAGCACATCAACAGCAACATAATGAAATGCACAGTAAAAATGAAAATGCAAAAATATAAAACAGATAATGTACATAAAAGCAAATAACTGAATAAAAGTAAACACCTAAAGAACAGAAACAAACAAGCGCTAGGATTGACTCGTATAGGGGACCAGAGTCCCCAGCAGAGTCGACAACTGTCGCAACTACGAAAAAACACCTGGCGGAAAAACAGAAGAGTTGCCACCGAATGTTATTTATCCCAAAGGAGGGAAAGGAAACGATCAAAGAAAACCTGAAGAAAGAAGAAGATAAGGTCATCGTAACCAAATCTTGGGTTCGGGAGTCGGTTACGCAAAGGGAAGGTATGAGCACCCGTCAAAGGGTGTGTTATCTAAAATCTATTACTAAACGGAAATGAGAGCAAAATAAAAAGAAATAGACTCGATAGAACATCACTGCCTCATGCCTACGTATTCCCTCGTGCAATGGGAAAATCAGAGTCAACGTAGTTTGGAAAACTACGGGTGATGGGGGAAGGTTGCTCACCAAGACATCACTGTCTTGTGCCTACGTATCCTCATCTGGTATGAGAAATCAAAACAAATGTAGTTCGGATAAAAAAACCACAGGTTGGTTAAGTGTTTTTTATGAGTGACGTTAAACTCCCATTCCAGCAGTTAGGGACGATGCTTGTTTGCGGTAGAACAGAATAGTAACGTACTCTACTCTGAAAATGAGTTTGAAATACAAATCCCGAAGGATAAAAGGTTTGAATTTTGTTTTTGATTTTTAGTGAAGTGAATTAGTTTACTTTGTGATTCACGTTGCACTAAAGACTATGATATAAGAATGAATGTGTCGCATATCACCCACATACGGGACGTACGCTAAACACTCTAGACAAGTGAGAGGAGACCCCTCACTCATTATTTCACATATGCTTAAGGCTCATGGCGTACAATTTTCATCGTCTTTATTAGATGAGTTATAATTATTTTAAGATGAGAAGAGAGACGGACGAAAGGTCTAAGGGAAACTCGGCCCTAACATTGTCATGCAAAGTGGTCCTAAGGTTGAGATGCGAAAGGAGATTATATCCTAATGTTAGAATGCAAAAGATGGACCTAAGGTCGAAGTTCAAAGGGATTAGCCTAATGTTATCATGCATGGATTAAACTCCTAACTCTATTCTACTCCAAACTTAATCAGAAATTAAGTCGGACTAGGAGGCCTTAAAGGAGCATGCAAGAACAAGAAAAAAACAAAGAAATCAAGGCAAAAACAGCAGCTACAACAGTGCTTCTTGCATAAAACAACAGTAAAATCTAGCACACAAGCAAGACAGTTTATAACAACACATGTTTTCAGGCAGAAACAGGTGTAAAAAGAAGCAGGCAGCATGTATGCACAATTAACAGCATGTAAAAGTCTAGAACAACAGGTGTGAAAAGTGCAGGCAACAAGTATACATGAACACTTAAAGCAACACCTCAAGCAAGCAACGATCAATAATGAGCATGCATAACAAGCCAAACCAAACATCAAGAGGTAAGCATCCAAGACTAAACACAAACAAATTAAGTGTTAGATGAACTATCAAATGTGGGCATCTTTCACTCCTTTTTGTCAAGAAAGTTTTGAAAACCACTCTTGTTTTGGTTGGTTTGCAACATATTGTGTAAATGTCTTGGTACCTTTGATTTGTGTGTTATTGTGCAGGAATTAGGCATGAAAAAAGTGGAAATTAAGACACAAGAAATATGACAAAAGAAATCAAGACAGCATGCAAACAACAGCAAGTTCGCTAGGCGAACTTGCTAGCGAAGTTGCCATCAAAACATCATCAAGTTTGCTAGGAGAACTATGTAGAGAAGGCCAGGAATCAATGCACTGTTCACAACATAATGGAAAGGGCCCTAAACTCGCTAGGCGAAGGAGGCAGCGAAGAATTCGCTAGGCGAAGTGGTAGCGAAGCTCTAGCAAACACTTCCAGACTTGAGACAAAGGCAAAAGGACCATAAACTTGCTAGGCGAAGTTCACAGCAAAGACTTCTCTAGGCGAAGGATTTCTCACCCAGTGAATATTTGGAAATATCTCAGGGGCGGTTTAATTGTTCAGAGGCACCTCAGGTGCCTAATTTGTTGTTCGCTAGGCGAAGGATCTGTTCGCTAGGCAAACATGATAGGTCCTGAATGTACTGTATAAGTATTTTTATTGCTTTTTAGGTCATTATCTAATATGTAATTTTTCTACATCAGAACTTATCTCTTTTCATTTAGTTTAGAGAGAGAAACACAAAACCCTAAGAGGGAGGAGGTAAGATCTTTAATCTCTTGTTGGGGTTTGGATGTAATCTTTTGATACCTTATGTATTTCATCTAGTAAATGTTTGTGAACTAGTTTGGATTCTCTATTAGTTGATCATCTTTGATTGCTTATTTGTGGGTCTTGACAAAACCTTTTCACATCTTTGATCTCAGATTTTCTTCTATCAATGAACAAACTTTTGACATGGTTTTGTAAATTAATATTCACTGTATCTTCTATGTTATTATGTTGATTAAGTAGCATGGGTAGCATGAGTAAGATCAATACGATATTGCACGGGTGCGTGATAATAGTGATGAAGAACGATGTTCACAAACATTTGGCAGATTAGGTGAATACATGTAAAAAGGGTTAAGCGTGTGTACGTATTCTGACCATTGTGTTTTATATGAAACAATCATTTATCCGATATGAATGTCATCTTTGTTTACCTGTTTATCTTTGATTTGAACCAAGATAGACATATACTCTTCAAATCTGGATCAAGGATGATTACCTGTTAGGTCCTAAATGCTAGACATGGGTTTAGGCTTAGCATTTGCATGAATATCAGTTCTTAATGCTCTATGTTGTGTTTTTGTTGGATGAGACATCACCAACGAGACAACATGGTTGTTCTCTCGATGTTGTGTTAGAGATGACCTCTGTCGTGGGTGATACGTAAGGGTATTAGACGAATGACTGCGTTGTGTTTAATTTGATCAGAAGAATACATGTGTTATCAATTGATGATATCCAATCCTAACAAGGCTCCGTTTATATTTCAGTTTTTACTTTATATTTTCCATCTTTATATTTTCTGTTTTTATCCATGGTTCCTTGAACCTTTTAAACCAAAACTTTTGAACAATAGGCTTAGAAAGATGGAGAACATTGAACGGCTTTCGTATCGCACCGATCCCTGTGGAGACGACAAAACAGGGTACTTAATATTTTTTGCTTGCTGCTTTATCGCACCAACATTAAGCACAAACAAATTCCAAAAGATTGTACAATCAAACATCCAACGAGATCATCATGCATTCAACACCAATTAACGAGTTAGAACAATTAAGAGATTACAGAATCGAAAGCAAACATAAGCATGCGATACACATTCAACAAGATACACATTAATAATCAACAATCAATAAGGTGCAAACGATTATGCAACATGATCAACACACCAAGAATACAACACAATGATCATAATCGTTCGTTAACAAAAAACCAAAAGTCACTTGTCGAAGAAACATAAGCATGCTATCAAGAATGATGTAAAAGGTAAAAAACAATCCACATAAATGCATCACATCAATCTATTAGGTTTAAGGATGAAAAGGAACTCAAACAAGCTTGAAAGTGCAAGAAAAAGACAATCTGTCCCAGTGGTAATTGATTACCATGATCAGGTAATCGATTACCCCTTTTAAAAATGAACAGAAACATGAAAAATAGGCAGGATAATCGATTACCTAATAGTGGTAATTGATTACCACTAAAACAAAGGCAAAAAATCAGCTTCCAAAAGCACTTTTCAACAGCTAACAACTTATTTGATCATCCAACTGAATAAGTAATCAATTATGCACGAAAATTAGGTTATATCATAGTAAGAAAACTTCAATTGCATCAAACAAACAACAAGATCAAAGATCAAATCAAAACAAATGGATCACACATCAATAACAAACCAAAGATCTACATTGTAACATGCAAGATTAAGCAATATCAAAGCTAGACCTAGAAATTACTAACCAACAAAGCTGAGAATTGCTTTGGTAAGTGTTGTTAAGCTACAATTAACAGATCCAAGCAAGAAGTCCAAGGATCTATGAAGCTTGAGTAAGAAAACTTGAATATCCATGCAAGAATCCACAAATAAGAAAAAACTCTTCGAAAAGTGATTCCAACAACTTATTTCAAGATCCAAATGAACTGCAAAACCAGAATTGATCCAAGGATGAAGATGCAATGAAGGTTTAGCTCAAAGGTTCACAAATTGCAATGCACAATTTGTGAAGCTTTTTGGTTATGGAGCTTTGGTGGAAGGTTGAAGATGAAGGTTGAGAATTAAAAAAGTGAGAGAGAATTAAAGTGAGATGTGTAGAAAAATCAGAAAAATGAGTGAGACTTATGAGAGGTTTTGAGTGAAATGGATTAAATAATCCCTAGGTTAGGAATCAAAATGTGGTTTGGAATATGGATTAGTGTGAGGAATGGAAATTAGGAGTGGAATTAGGAATGAAGTGTTTGAAATTTGGAGGGAAATGGTGAAAATGAATCAATTCTAGATCCTTCCAATGATGCACGTGTGAAATCAAAGGTTAAAAATGATTGGAAATTCTGCAGTGCTAAAAATTTAAATATTTTAGCAAACTGCGCCTGAGGTAATCAATTACCCATATGTGGTAACTGATTACCACATTCAAAATTTTCCAAATTTGGTGCCATCTGGAGGGAAACTTGCGTAACCACCTGTTGCCATTTGTTTCATACCTTGTCAAGCCTCTAAAACTTGTGCTTTCACATTGCACCTGTAAAATACCTGAAATAACCTATGAATTGCCTCCTGTTCTCAAAATTACCTGCTGAAGAATAAAATTGGGTACTCGATTGCTGAGCAAAACAAGCGTTGAATCCTCTGATGCTTGCTGTTTTAAAAGCTTGCAATAAAAGGAAACCTCGAGCCACAACAATACCTTGATCCTGTGTCTCGAGAACCAATGCCATGATATGTAGAAATGAAAAATGCAGAGAAACATAAGCCAATTACGGTTAAAATGAAAGGGAAAATTTTGGGGTGCTACACCCCAGATGCACCGTGTTTTCGTCAAGGACTACCCCTTTATTCTGAATTGGTCCTGCCACTTGAGGTTGTACTATGGGTCGAATTTGCACTGAAGGCGCGCCAAAGAAATAAAAAATTCGATTCACTTGAGTTTCCAATTGTTGGTAACTCTAATTTGTATTCTGAAATAATGGGTTAAATATGGTATCCATTTGTTGGATGAGAGTGTTAACCATATCATGGTTACTATTGTTCATCTGTTGTCTCATTGCCATCACAGAATTTGTAGTGAATGTTGGCATTGCTTGGAAACCAAATCCCATTCCTAATTGGGTCAGTATGGTTCGACTAGGGTTGTCTATGGCCGAGCCAGAGGCCAGTATTAACGAACACACATTTGCAACATTGTCAGTCAATGTTGAAGGGTTCGTTTGTGGGTTTGCCATCATAGACATTGGCATACCATAGGGTTGTTCACGCCTAGGCATGTGCATTGTAAAGTTTGTCGAAAATGGTCTAAAATTTATTTCCATATTTGGTTAGGAGTTATTCGGTGACTCTACGTGATCGAATGCGAAAAAATTGTCCCTTATTGTGCAGTTGATGGCGCAATCGTCGTTGACAATGTGGTCGTTGTGCTAACAATAAAAGGGATTGGCTCAGTCAAAATTGCAGTGACCATGCTTTCCCCCGTGCTATTGGATGGTTGTTCCCCATCATTGTTTTTGGGAGAAACCATTCTTCTACTGTACTTCCTTGTTGGTTTCCTAACTTCTCTTTTAGTTATATTACTAGTCCTCAATCTCATGCATAGTCACAATTTGAGAAGTTTCCTAAATGAAGAAGTTTACAAAAAAAATTTCAAAAGAAAAAAGGTAAAAATTCACACAAAAAGAGGCCCGCTATGCGTGTCAATTTGTTTACCGTGAAATTTAGTAAACAAAATAAGTTGCAATTAATACTTAAGAGATTAAACTTGAAAATATCACATGACATATTTGTGTGAATCATGACTTTTTAGACAATATATTGGTATTGAAATCGAAATGTAGTGTTTGAGAAATAATGACTTAAATTGACTAAAATCGAAATGTAAAGAACTTGAAAGTAAAATGGCTGAAGATAGCTTGAATGCAAAAAAATGACTTGAACATAAAAATATTTGAATTCATAAAAGTGGAACGCATACGTACATTCTTCATTCATTTCTCAATCACACAAATACTTAGAGTTTTGTAGAATTTGCATACAATTGCGGATCCCAAAAAATAAGCACACATATATTTATATACTAGTCTAAAATAACCGTCTACAACGGTCGACTAAGCCAAACACGCCAGGTCTTCGTCTCCATGTAGTCTTTGCCTTCTATGGACCCCCACGTGTCCTTGAATATTACTTGGTCTTATCCAATCACACCTCATTCGACTACATATAAAACAATGAAGACTCTGAATTTCACTAAGTCCCAAACTCGACAAACCCCTCTTATCTCTTACTCACATTTCGACTTTTCTTAGAAACTCTCGTATGATCCTTGTTTCAATTCTGCAACTAATGTGTGTAAAAAATCTCAGGTAACACTGGCAAAATGGTCCCGACCCGTTGGGCATGTTCATTATGCTCGTACTTTATTGCGGGACAAATCAAACATTTAGGCCATCACCCTCTAATGTGTCCGTCCCGCTCTGCCTCGTTTTCTTCGTGTGCTTTTACAGACACGAGAATTTACATAAACTTTTGCTTTTGAAAATATAATTCCCGCAGGTTTTCTCTATCCTGTTTTCACTTTTCTAGGAAGAGAATCTAAGCTTTAGGCTCACATTCTCAACTATAATCACATTGTTTATTTTAGGTTTTTATAGGAGAGAATATATTTCCTATCATTCAAACAAACATACATTATACTATTAATATTCTAGAAGGCCGACCATGATATACCCACTTTCCATAAATAAACAAACAAATAAGCATTCCTAGATTCTTTCGAATCTTTCACTCTCTTCCCAAATTATGCAAAATCCAAAACCATTTCTTTTCAATTTCAGTTTTCAACCCTAATCACAAAATCATTTCAACCCAATTCTCAAAATCATCATCACCAATGAAATTCGGAAAAGAGTTTAAAACCCATCTCGAAGAAACAATCCCTGAATGGAGAGACAAGTTTCTATGCTACAAACCATTGAAGAAGCTTCTCAAACATCACTTACCTAGCACCACCACGACAACGCCAACACCCATACCCATCAATCTTCATCTTCACTTTCTTCAACAACCCTTTTCTCCTAATATCTTGCAGGCTTGGTTTCTTCGGATTCTTAATCAAGAGCTTGAAAAGTTTAATGATTTCTACGTTGACAAAGAGGAAGAGTTTGTTATCCGATTTCAGGTTTTCGGTCCTTTTCTATACTGATAAAAACCCTTTTTTGGTTTCTTGCTTGTTTCTATTGAATTGTGTAATTGGTAAATTAAAAGTAAAACTTTTTGCTTTTGTTTAATTGGGGTTTTGAGTAAAACCTTAATCAAACCCTAATTTGAGTATTACTGTAAAAAAAAATTTACATTGATGTCTGATAAAAATTCGCTATTTTGTCATTATACAATCAATTTGAAAATATCATTATAAGATTTGAATGACTTGACAAAACAACATACTAGTTTTATTTATGTAGCTCCGACACTTCTGAAAAAATGTGTGTCACCTAAAAAGGTGTCTGTGTTCGTGACGGATGACGTGCGTGTCTGCAGGATTACTTGCCCTTACTACAGGGAAACTAGGTCCTTGAATATATCAAAAGATACCGATATTGTTGATAGTTGTTACTAACCTATTCTCTTTAGTTTTGATTAAAATATGAAGTTGCTAATTAGAAATTTGTGTTTGTGCAGTTGGGTTTTGAGAAAAATCTTGGCTTGATCATGTTAAGAAAGATAGATACAATGCAAAAACACAATTTGTTATGTGTTTTTCTTACTTTTGAAAGATCAATATAGAATATTTTAATCTATGTCTGGAGAATATCTTTCAGCTATAATGTTGTTTGCTGACAACACAGTTCCATTACTTTCCTGATTTTTATCTGCAACTTTGAACAGGAGCTGAAAGAGAGAATTGAGCGTCTTAAAGAAAAAAGCAGCAAGAGTGTAAAGTACACTTCTGATTGCGAATTTAGTGAAGAAATGATGGACATTAGGAAGGACTTGGTTACCATCCATGGAGAGATGGTGCTCTTAAAAAACTACAGCTCCTTAAACTTTGCAGGTACAACATATAATTAACATGTATTGATCCGATTTAAGTATGAGATATGTATGCAGCACCGACACTTCATATTGAATGTGTTTGGTGTGACACGACGCCAACACATTTTGTTACATTGAATTACTTTTATTTTCTTAAACTATGGTATCTACATGTCGGTGTTGTGTCGTGTCACGTACTGTCTAATGTCAGTGTCTTTAGAGTACGACAGTTTGTATATTATGTGATTCATATATTTGAATAGATATTATATATGTCTGATGAGGTTTAAGTCGGATAATTGTTGATTATGATGTTAACATATTTCCACTTCAACAGGACTAATTAAAATTTTGAAGAAGTATGATAAAAGAACTGGCGGGTTGTTGCGTCTTCCTTTTACACAAATTGTTCTCCGACAACCTTTTTTCACTACCGAGCCTTTGACAAGGCTAGTTCATGAATGCGAGGAAAATCTCGAGCTACTCTTTCCCTTACAAGAAGAAGTAATTCAATCAACTTCTCATCCAGAACACGAGTCTAGACCACCTGGAGATAATACAACAAATACCTTACCTGAGTCATCCTCAACTCTTGGAGAGGAACCTATGTATTTATATCGAAGCACTCTTGCTGCTATGAGAGCAATAAAGGGTCTTCAGAAAGCGAGCTCCACCTGCAATCCGTTTTCGTTTTCGTCTCTTTTTAGCAACCAAGACGATGATAGTAATGGTGCTGTAACTGCTGAAAATTCTGCAGCGAATTCGCCAGATACCGTGCAAAATGAAGAAGGCACTGGTAAAGAGGACACCGACTAACCCTTTTGTTAGTTGAAACTGATTGAAGTGTTCTCTCTTTTTGTCCATATAAAGAGTGTAAATGATGAGATATATTTTCTTTTGCATCTAACTTGGAAAATAATACTTCAACGGTGTCTTTTTCCCTCATCACTTGTTTATCTTTATATGCTTGTTAAGATTTATGTTTAAGGGTATGTTTGAATTGAAGTTGAACTTATGAAAACAATTTGTAATATAAGTTGTTTTCAATTTATTTCTGCAAATTCTTTAGTATAGTTTATGAAAGTTTATATTTAAAATTTTGACTGTGAAAAAACAAAGAGAATGTAGAAAATGTTTATGAATGTGTTTGAGATGTATTGCTCTCGGCATAAGGTTTCATTTATAATCATTTAGTTATAACTTGTTACATAAGGAAATAAGGATTGCAAATCAAATCGCAATCAAACTTTTCTATAGTAAAATGTCAATCAATGTGATTTGTTCAGTTATGTTGAATTGGAGTGCAAATCAAATTGCAATCAAACTTTTCTTTAGCAAAATATCAATCAATGTGTTTTGTTCAGTGATGGTGAATTGGATTCTAAGCTATACTAATTGTCAACTTACTATTACAAAAGAGTTTCATAGTCCATCCCATTTAATCTTCAAATTCCCTAAAATAATCTTCAACCAAATTATACCAAATTATTCACAAATACCTAATGCCATAGTTCGAAACTTAGTTTCAGCGCTAGATCATTCCACAACATTCTACTTTTTACTTCTTCAAGTTTAAAGGTTTTTTCCGAGAAATGTACAAAACCTTAGTTAACCTCTGATCAGTAGTTCGAGTCTGCATAATCATCATTTGTATATGTTTTAAGAGTAGCACTTTCATTCCTTTTAAACAAAATTCTTTTTCTGTAGCTCCCTTAGGATATTGTAAAATCCTATGAGTTGTAAGTAAATGAAATTCCTTTGGATTGTGTATAAATTGACTAATCACATTTACAACAAATATAATATCTGATCTAATGTAGGAAAGATAAATTAATCTTCCTACCAGTCTTTGATACATTTCTTATCCACTACTGCACTTTGTTTCACATTATTCAACTTATGGCTTTGATCAATAGGACTGCTCACAGGTTTATAATTTAGCTTATTGGTTTCTGCGAGTAGATCTATGGTATACATTTGATGAGATATGAAAATACCCTTTTTTTGAGTGAGCGACATCTATTCCTAAAAAATACTTCAATCTTCTAAGGGTTTTTAATTCAAACTTTTTTTTTTGCTGCTAAATGTTGAGTCAAGACTTGTTCCTTCCAATCATTTCCAATCACAATAATTTCATCAACATATATTAAAAACTCTGACTCCCCTTAAATAAGATGTTTAATAAACAATGTATGATCTCCATTACTCTCTTTGTACCGTAATGTTGTCATATTTTTAGTAAACCTTTCAAACAATATCTGAGGTGACTGTTTCAATTCATATAATGTCTTTTGCAACTTACAAATATAATTGACAACTCTTTTCTTAGATCTTGAGTAAATCTTCATATTAATTTCTTCCTCAAGCTCTTCATGTAAGAATGCGTTTTTCACATTGAATTGTTGTAATTCTCACCTAGCGAAGAATGATATAACTCGAACTGAATTCATTTTTATTAGGTATGGCAACCAAGCTAGGCGAAGGCGGGTTTAAGCATTACCAGCTCCGCCCTCGCCCCTATACACATTCGAAGATAACAATTTATCCCCTACTCCCGTCTTTAACAAGGAACGGGTTTCTCCTCCCCATCCGCATAAATTGTATTTTTTAAAATATATATTTTTATAACAATAAAAATTAATAATTATACTAAATATTTAATTATTTTAAGAATAATTATAATTTTTGGTCATTTTCATTTAATTTGGATTTTAAAAAAATAATAATTATAATAGAATTCATATTTTAAGATTAAGAAAATGTAATGTGTAATAAGATTATAAAAAATAAGTTAATGAATTAACTTTAATAGGTGGGTGCAGTGTGGAGGTGGGAACGTGGTGGGTACTAGCATTCTATATCCCCGCTCCCACCTCCGAAATTAAAAATCGGATTTTTTGTATCTATTTTCAATTAAATCGATTTTTTCTCGTTAGATTCAAGGCGGAGGCGATCGGATCCGAATTTTTATACCATGCCTAATTTTCATCATTGGAGAAAAAGTTTTTGAATAATCAATGTCATATTTTTCTTTAACAACCAGTATTGTTTTCTATCTCTCAATTATACCATCAGCATTTATATATATATAGACGCAGTTATAGCCAATTAGTTTCTTGCCTTCCGGTAAAAAAAACCAATTATCATGTTTTATTCTTTTCTATTGCCTCAATTTTTGTATCCATGGCATGTTTCAATTTTTTTTATCTAATAATAATGTTTCAAATATTAGTGGGAATTTGAATAGTATTTAAGTATGCAAGAAAAGGTTTTATGGGTTTGAGAATTTTTTTTAAATGAAACAGAATTTAAGAGAGGTTAAAGTAATTTTTTTTTTATAAATATTATCTAACCTCTTTTCTAATGGTAATTAGGAGGTCATGGTTATATTTAATTATTGAGCTTCCTATTTCATTATGTGATAATGGAATTTCTTATAAAACGGAAAAATCGAAACTTATTACCTATATTAAAGGATTTGGATCGGTCTCTTGGGCATTTCTTGATTCACGAATGGAATTTAAACTTCTTGTGTACACTAAATTCTTTCCAAACTTATCAAGTTTAACTCTGTTTTAAGTTACTATTTCTTTCTCAATTATATTTTCAGCCACAGTTTCATATCCGAATTTACTTCCAAATCCAACTTCAACTAATGCCTCATTATTAGATACATTTCCTGCGATTCCTTCTCTCTAATTGATCTAATGAGAGTTGATTTCAATATTAAGAAGAGTGAGAGTTTCAAGAGAATCACCCTTATCTTCACTAAGAGGTCTCCCTTGAAGATAAGGTTGAGTGAAATAAGATTATGAAGTAAATAGAAATGTCACGAGATGAGAGGGGGTTGAATTATGAAGTAAACACAATCTCTAAAGGAATCTTTGGAGAAGAACGTTTATAGTAAATCTCATATATGATTTATTCTTATGTGTATATGAATGTGATTAAAAATATAATAAATAAATAAAGAGATTTATCTTAGCTCACAAATGTGGTTAGTCTAGTCTTCACAGACTATGAAATTTCTTTACTAATGCTTGACAACTTTTCTTCTTGTACACACCTTTATAACTATATATTTTTTTAGCCTCATCAGACTTACAATACTGATTAATATAGCTTCAGTAAGCTAAAAACGTAATGAACAAGATTTTGTATGACTTGAGGATATACAATTTTAAAGAGTTTGTTTTGATCAAAGAAAAACTAAAACTTCACCAAATGATAGTGAGAGATTTGTAGAAATATCTTTAGTGAAATGTGATGATGATTCTTAAGGTGCGATAACTTTTTGTAAGAAAGGTAGTAAGTATGAGTTCTTGAAGAGTTTAATGTTTCTTTCTCTTTTTCTATGTAAAGTCACACTTTTCAACAATGACAAAATGTTCCTTTTGTAGATAAGATTTGGATCAAGAGTTGCAACTTGTTGAAGATGAATTTATCCATGAGAATCAAATTTAATTACTAACATGTCATTTAAGCATTTTGACTCCTTGAATGGTTATCCTCAAATATGCACATTTGTGTCTTCGAACTTGTTGAGTCCTCAAATTGATTTATGTCACATCAATGAATATAATATTAATTTTCTCAAAATTTGGCGATTAAGTAAGTGTTTGAGTCCTCGAACTTGCCTTGGAACTTCCACCTCCAAAAAGACAAATAATATTATTCCTCGTGTACTTGATGACATAAAGTGCATAGTATTTTGTCACATCACTATTTAAAATATGTTTTATGTTACTCGGTGTCTAAATAACTTCTCTATCCTCTCACTTGTATCCCCAATACGTGTATCCTCGACACTTGTATCCTCAAATACTTTTTGCTTTTCTTTTCATAATGAGAAATGTTATTCTTTTAAGTATCATTATCCTATAGTATAATATTTTGAGTGATAATGAATGAATCTGTTTTATTTATTTCCACTCAAAAAACACATCAAATAATAAATAAAATCATAATTTTAATTATATTTACAGAAGAGTTTGTTATCTTCAAAACATCAAATAAGATTTTTTCTGAACAAAATCTCCTTCATGAAAGGTAACATTAGACACAAATATTTTCTTTGATACAGGGTGGTAACACTTATATCTTTTTTTAGTAGTAGAGTATCCAACAAAGACACAAGACATGCAAAAAGAAACAGGAAAGACTTGCAATATCATTGACAAATAGAGGAATCATCCAAAAATTTGAGATAAATACATAGAAATAACATGTACCTCCTTTAGTGATGTTTCTTACTTTTAGTCTCAAGGATGAAAGTGTAACACCCCCTTTCTATACCCCCAAATTAATCAAATAAATCAATTAGGCACTTAGAAAATTTATTTCATCAGAGTTTAATTAAAACATGGTATATAAGAGGCGCATCACATTATCATGAAATTAAACACATACGATACCTGCTCAAAATAGATATGCAACAATGGATAACCCACATCTCAATATTTAGAATAAAAGCGGAAACATCCAAATATTGAATCAATCACATACATAGAAG
This sequence comes from Lathyrus sativus, assembly GCA_963859935.3. NCBI lineage: Eukaryota > Viridiplantae > Streptophyta > Magnoliopsida > Fabales > Fabaceae > Lathyrus > Lathyrus sativus. The sequence continues at coordinate 622,072,062 of OZ012735.1, read as the reverse complement.
TATATACAACCATTCAATCAATTCATGCTTTACAACCATATCCACAACGGATACATACACAGATGTATCACAAGGAATCAAAACAAATGTAACTCCAAAAGAGTCAAAGGCTTCCTAACTACCCAGATGTTACATATCAGAGCCATTGACCAAAAAGAATGAAGACATCTCTTCACAAAAAGAACCTCCAGCTTCCTACTCTGCAATGCCTCATAGGGCATTATAAAACAGCAGAAGGGTGAGAAACAATATCATAACAGTTAATGCATAAAATTGTATATATACATATATCCATAATTGTACAAGTCATACTCAAATTATGTTCTCACCACGTTAAGCATATACAAATAATCATGTCTCTACACATACACATGAACATCTACTATATGTTCCTCCAAACAATCATATATAACATACACAGTTATATTCATACAACTAATGCATCATACACAGATGACTCATGCAACTCATAGAGACCGACACACGACTCTATGCAGATGCAAATGCGGTACCGACTCATTTCAACAGATTCTCTAAGGAATCGAGTATTCAGCAGATTCTCCACGGAATCAAGTATTCAGCAGATTCTCCACGGAATCAAATATTCATCAGGTTCTCCACGGAATCGAATATTCAGTAGATTCTCCACGGAATCAAATACTCAGCAGATTCTCCACGGAATCAAATACTCTAGCCAATCCTCCACGGGATTACATGTTATGACCGATTCTCCAAGGAATTACACAATGCAACCGATTCTCCAAGGAATCTAATGTAACCATCGTATCATACGAGGTTCTGCAAATCCTCCGAGGGATCATTCAACACAAAAATGCATACTAAGATGCTACACAATACTAATCCTCCAAGGGATCGATCGATCAACACAGAATGCATATTATGTTCACAAACATACTCATTGCATTTATCACATACATCGCATATATCTATCATGCATTCACATTATGCACCATTTCACACATGGTTCACACACATATCAGCCTATCAATGCGTTTCTATTCAATTCAAGCAAATACACAAGATTATCAAACGTTCAAGATTCACCATTGGCTCTACAATCTAGGATTCACGCCTTTCGGCCACCCACAGCACGACATATCGAAACAGTTCACACATCAATCATTCATATAGGCATTAATCATAATTGAATCGGACAAAAATCATGCTATGAATAAACAGCAAAACAAATAACACTTCCAGGTTCGCCAACCTTCGCCTGGCGAAGCCACGCAGCGAATGCTCGCTGGCCTTCGCCTGGCGAACTTCCCAGCGAAGTCCACTGGGAGTAATTCTGGAATTACTCGATGAGGCTCGCTACACACTCGCCTGGCGAACCTTCGCCAACTAACCTCTCCTGGCGAACTTGCCAGCGAATACAGGGTGTTAGCTTCTGACTTGCTTCGCTACAGCTCGCTAGACTTCGCCTGGCGAAGCTTCGCTGCCATTCGCCTGGCGAGCCTGCGAAGACAGAACTTCCATGGCTGTCTCAAGAGCCCAAACTCCACAAAATCAACCGATTAAATCCAAACCAGTCTCAGTGGCACAACCCAACCATCACCCGACTAAACTACATCGTCTAATCCGAGTTCTAACTGATTAAAACCTCTTTCTACTCATCAAACCAACTTCTAACCTAAGTGGAAAAAGAGTAGAAACTCTACAAAATCCAAACACATACACATAAAATCATATACATTAAAGAGATGATGGAGTTTCACACCCTTACCGATCGATTGCAAGCTTTGGTGATGATCCCTTGATGATTCTAGGTTTTCCTCTCCACTTTCTCTTCTCTTTCTCTTCTCCTCTTTTCTTTCTCTTGTTTTTCTTCTTTTCTTACTATCTTTATTTCTTTTTCCTCTCTTATTCTATTTCTATCTCTATTTCTTTCCTCTCAAATTCTTTCCAACACTTACCAATCAATTCTCACACTAAATTGCTAAATGTCTAAAATGCCCTTTTTACTCTAATTCCCCGAAAACTCTCCGAATCGGTAAAAATAGATAAAATAAGCAAACACCACATAATAATATATAATTTCTCAATTTAAAACAAACATCACTTAAATAAATTAAAAGACTCAACAATTTAATGGGAATTCAGAATCGGGGCGTTACAACTCTCCCCTACTTTAGAAATTTTCGTCCTCGAAAATATTACCTGATTCAAACAACTCCGGATGCGACTCTCGCATCTTGCTCTCCAATTCCCAAGTCATGTTGCCTTCTGCGGCACCTCCCCAGGACACTTTCACAAGCGCAATATCTTTGCCTCTTAGTTTCTTAACTTCGCGGTCCAAAATACTAACCGGTAAAACTTCAACTGTAAGGTTATCTCTTACTTCAACTTCATCCATTGGGATAACATGTGACGGATCCGGAACATACTTCCGAAGTTGCGAGACATGGAATACATCATGCAAATTCGAAAGGTTCGGAGGCAACGCCACACGATAAGCCACATCACTAACTCGTGCGACAATCTGATACAGGCCAATAAAACGAGAAGTCAACTTTCTCGACTTCAAAGCACGACCCACACCCGTAACCGGTGTAACTCTCAAAAACACATGGTCGCCCTCTTGGAACTCGAGATCCTTTCTCCTTTTATCATGATAACTTTTCTGTCTACTCTAAGAAGCTCTCATCTTTTCCCGAATAAATTTCACCTTTTCCGTCGTTTGCTGTACCATTTCCGGACCAACTACCGACTTTTCACCTGTCTCATGCCAACACAGAGGTGTTCGACATCTCCGACCATATAAAGCCTCAAATGGCGCCATACCAATACTCGAATGGAAACTGTTATTATAGGTGAACTCAATCAACGCTAAATAACCGTCCCACGCACCACCTTGTTCAAGCACACAAGCACGCAACAAATCTTCTAACGATTGAATCGTCCTCTCGGTTTGACCATCCATTTGCGAATGATATGCCGAACTCAATCTCAACTTAGAACCCAAGGCACCTTGCAAACTCTCCCAAAATCTAGAAGTAAATCTAGGATCTCTATCCGACACAATACTCTTATGAACTCCATGAAGCTTCACAATAGTGCCAACATAAATCTCGGCCAACCTTTCCAAAGAATAAGTAATATCAATCGGAATAAAGTGAGCCGATTTAGTAAGCCTATCAACAATCACCCAAATAGCATTATGTCCTCTTTGCGTATTCGGCAATCCCGTAACAAAATCCATCGATATACTATCTCATTTCCATTCCGGAATATCCAACGGTTGCATCAATCCACTAGGCTTCTGATGCTCCACCTTAGACTTCTGGCAAGTCAAACACGAGTACACAAAACGAGCAACATCGCTTTTCAATCCAGACCACCAAAAGATCTTCTTCAAATCCTGATACATCTTATTCGCTCCCGGATGAATACTCAAGTTACTCCGATGTCCCTCTTCCAATATCATCTTTCTCAAATCCGCATCATCGGGAATACAAATACGACCTCGAAACCTCAAAACTCCTAATTCATCAACTTTGAAATCTTCATTTCCATTCGTCATCAAATCCACAAATTTTAAGTCCAACTTTTGCTTTTCACACACCGTAGCAAGGAAATCATTCGAGACATGCAACATACCAAGCTTCACACTACTCGGTGTTAACTCACAAACCAAACTCAAATCTCTAAAGTTCTCCAAAAGTCCCCACTCTCTAACCATCAAAGTAGACACGTGCAACGACTTCCGACTTAAGGCATCGGCTACCACATTCGCCTTACCCGGATGATAATTTAAACCAAAATCATAGTCTTTCAAAAGTTCTAGCCATCTCCTTTGCCTCATATTCAATTCTTTTTGATCAAACAAATACTTCAAACTCTTGTGATCGCTAAAAACTTCAAATCTTGAACCATAAAGATAGTGCCTCCAAATTTTCAAAACGAACACTACGGCCGCTAACTCCAAATCATGAGTAGGATAATTCTTTTCATGTACTCTCAACTGTCTAGAAGCATACGCCACGACCTTCCCATCTTGCATCAATACACCACCCAATCCTGACAAAGAAGCATCACAATAAATCACAAAAGGTTCCGTAGGATTCGGCAAAATCAAAATCGGCGCTGTCGTTAACCTTCTCTTTAATTCCATGAAACTCTCTTCACAATTAACATCCCAAATAAAAGCCTTTCCTTTACAAGTCAACTGCGTTAACGGAAGTGCTAACTTTGAAAATCCTTCGATAAACCTCCGGTAGTAACCGGCCAAGCCCAAAAAGCTTCGAATTTCCGTAACTGATCTTGGAATCCCCCATTGCATTACTGCATCGATCTTGGATGGATCCACACTAATACCATTTCCGGAAATAATATGTCCAAGAAAACTCACCTTCGATAACCAAAACTCACACTTAGACAATTTTGCGTACAACTTCTTCTCTTTCAAAATCCGCAACACAATCCTTAAATGTTCTTCGTGTTCCTCTCGAGACTTAAAATAAATCAAAATGTCATCGATAAACACTACCACAAAACGATCCAACTGCTCGTGGAAGATACGGTTCATATATTCCATGAAAACACCCGGCGCATTAGAAACTCCGAATGGCATCACCGTATACTCATAGTGACCATATCGTGTTCTAAAAGCCGTCTTCGAAATATCTTCTTCCTTAACCCGAATCTGGTGATAACCGGATCTCAAATCAATCTTACTAAAAACACGGGCTCCAACCAATTGATCCATCAAATCATCGATTCTTGGAAGCGGATACTTGTTCTTAATCGTCACCTTATTCAACTGCCGATAATCAATACACAATCGCATACTACCATCCTTCTTCTTTACCAACAATACCGGCGCACCCCAAGGAGAAACACTTGGTCTTACAAATCTCTTATCCAACAAATCATTCAACTGCTTCTTCAATTCCACCAACTCCGATGCCGACATCCGATACGGGGCCATCGAAATCGGTCTAGTACCCAGAACTAGATCAATAGAAAATTCAACCTCTCTCTTTGGCGGCACATCCGCAACATCTTCCGGAAACACTTCAGGAAATTCACAAACCACAGGAAACACGTCGAGCTCAACTTTGCTCTCCACCGACAACGATGCAAACAAACCAAACAACTGAGCTTCGTCCGCTAAAAGTTTCTTCAACTCTTTAGTGGAAAGAAAACTCTCGTTTTCACCATCTTCCAAAGAAGGAAACCTTACTAACTTGTGATAGCAATCCAGATGAACTCTATTAAATTGCAACCAGTTCATACCCAAGATTACGTCCAAACCTTCCAACGGCAAACCCACTAAATCCATAACGAAATCCTTACCATACATGGTCAAAGGACAACTTGCACACACCAAAGAAGTAGTTACCGACCCCGAAGCGGGAGTCCCAATAACCATACCACTACTCAAAGAAACCCTATACAAATCCAACCGCTTAGCACACGCAAGAGAAATGAACGAGTGAGTCGCTCCAGTATCAATAATAGCAACTAAAGGCATATCATTAATAAAGCATGTACCTTTAATCAAACGATCCGCCGCATTAGTAGCGTCTGAACCTGCTAATGCGAATACTTTTCCGCCCGCCGGAGCTTGCTTCGGTTTGGTACAATTTGGGCTAATGTGACCCACCTCGCCACAATTAAAACACTTCACAGCATTCTTTCTACACTCTACTGCATCATGTCCAAGGAGCCCACAGTTGGAACACTTCGCATTGAACTTTCCACAATCATAAGACTTGTGGCCCATCATGCCACACTTAAAACATTTGATCGCACCGGAACCTTCTCCGGGTCTCCTATCAAAGTTTCCTCTATGTTTGCCCTTATCAGCAGGCGTCACATAAGGTCCGCTTCGTACTTGCTGCTTCCCTCTCCTCTCGCTCAAACCCTTATAATGAGTAGAACGAGCTCTACTGTCTTCTTCATAAATTCTACAACACTCGGTCAAATCCGAAAATCTTCTTATTCTTTGATAACCCACCGCTTGCTTTATCTCCGGACGCAAGCCATTCTCATACTTGATACATTTGGAAAATTCCACCGTAACCGCATCATAGTGAGGGTGAAACTTCACTAACTCAGTAAACTTAGCGGTGTAGTCCACCACCGACATATTACCTTGTTTCAACTCTAGAAATTCCATTTCTCTCTTCCCTTTAACACTTTCGGGATAATACTTCCTTAGAAACTCAGTACGAAATAAATCCCACGTGATCTCCTCATCGTCGACCTCAAGAACTTGCCTCGCGCTGACCCACCAGTCATCAGCCTCTTCTCTCAGCATGTGAGTCCCTAGTCTCACCTTGATCCCTTCAGCACAATCCATCACCCTAAAGATCCTCTCAATTTCCTTCAACCATATCTGAGCACCATCCGGATCAAATCTCCCTTTGAACACCGGTGGTTGGTTCTTCCTGAACTCATCATTCGCATTCACGTTAGGTGCACCCTGCACAGCTCTGGCCATAGCCTCTAACGCCGCTGCCATAGCATTGTCATTATGACCTGCCATATTCTGAGGATTCCCAAAAATAACAACAAGGTTAAACAACCGTTCAACCAACATAACAACAAGACAGACACGACTGACTCAACACTGGCTCTGATACCACTTAATGTAACACCCCCTTTCTATACCCCCAAATTAATCAAATAAATCAATTAGGCACTTAGAAAATTTATTTCATCAGAGTTTAATTAAAACATGATATATAAGAGGCGCATCACATTATCATGAAATTAAACACATACGATACCTGCTCAAAATAGATATGCAACAATGGGTAACCCACATCTCAATATTTAGAATAAAAGTGGAAACATCCAAATATTGAATCAATCACATACATAGAAGTATATACAACCATTCAATCAATTCATGCTTTACAACCATATCCACAGCAGATACATACACAGATGTATCACAAGGAATCAAAAAAATGTAACTCCAAAAGAGCCAAAGGCTTCCTAACTACCCAGATGTTACATATCAGAGCCATTGACCAAAAAGAATAAAGACATCGCTTCACAAAAAGAACCTCCAGCTTCCTACTCTGCAATGCCTCATAGGGCATTATAAAACAGCAGAAGGGTGAGAAACAATATCATAACAGTTAATGCATAAAATTGTATATATACATATATCCATAATTGTACAAGTCATACTCAAATTATGTTCTCACCACGTTAAGCATATACAAATAATCATGTCTCTACACATACACATGAACATCTACTATATGTTCCTCCAAACAATCATATATAACATACACAATTATATTCATACAACTAATGCATCATACACAGATGACTCATGCAACTCATAGAGACCGACACACGACTCTATGCAGATGCAAATGCGGTACCGACTCATTTCAACAGATTCTCTAAGGAATCAAGTATTCAGCAGATTCTCCACGAAATCAAGTATTCAGCAGATTCTCCACGAAATCAAATATTCATCAGATTCTCCACGGAATCGAATATTCAGCAGATTCTCCACGGAATCAAATACTCAGCAGATTCTCCACGGAATCAAATACTCTAGCCAATCCTCCACGGGATTACATGTTATGACCGATTCTCCAAGGAATTACACAATGCAACCGATTCTCCAAGGAATCTAATGTAACCATCGTATCATACGAGGTTCTGCAAATCCTCCGAGGGATCATTCAACACAAAAATGCATACTAAGATGCTACACAATACTAATCCTCCGAGGGATCGATCGATCAACACAGAATGCATATTATGTTCACAAACATACTCATTGCATTTATCACATACATCGCATATATCTATCATGCATTCACATTATGCACCATTTCACACATGGTTCACACACATATCTCGCTACACACTCGCCTGGCGAACCTTCGCCAACTAACCTCTCCTGGCGAACTTGCCAGCGAATACAGGGTGTTAGCTTCTGACTTGCTTCGCTACAGCTCGCTAGACTTCGCCTGGCGAAGCTTCGCTGCCATTCGCCTGGCGAGCCTGCGAAGACAGAACTTCCATGGCTGTCTCAAGAGCCCAAACTCCACAAAATCAACCGATTAAATCCAAACCAGTCTCAGTGGCACAACCCAACCATCACCCGACTAAACTACATCGTCTAATCCGAGTTCTAACCGATTAAAACCTCTTTCTACTCATTAAACCAACTTCTAACCTAAGTGGAAAAAGAGTAGAAACTCTACAAAATTCAAACACATACACATACAATCATATATATTAAAGAGATGATGGAGTTTCACACCCTTACCGATCGATTGCAAGCTTTGGTGATGATCCCTTGATGATTCTAGGTTTTTCTCTCCACTTTCTCTTCTCTTTCTCTTCTCCTCTTTTCTTTCTCTTGTTTTTCTTCTTTTCTTACTATCTTTCTTTCTTTTTCCTCTCTTATTCTATTTCTATCTCTATTTCTTTCCTCTCAAATTTTTTCCAACACTTACCAATCAATTCTCACACTAAATTGCTAAATGTCTAAAATGCCCTTTTTACTCTAATTCCCCGAAAACTCTCCGAATCGGTAAAAATAGATAAAATAAGCAAACACCACATAATAATATATAATTTCTCAATTTAAAACAAACATCACTTAAATAAATTAAAAGACTCAACAATTTAATGGGAATTCAGAATCGGGGCGTTACAGAAAGCATCTTCAAGTTGTATTTTAATCTCTTTCCAAGCTCATTTGTTGATTTTAGCTCAACCAAGCGATAATGACCATGTTGTTTGTATACCCTATATTTTTTGGAGCACGTAGAATATCCTAAAAATATGTCTTTGATTGATTTTGAATCAAACTTCTTCAAAAATTCTTTACTATTTAAAGTATAACAATTGAACCCAAAAATATGAAAGTATGATATGTTTGATTTTCTATTTTTCCAAAATTCATATGGAGTTTTATTTAAGATATCTTTAATTGAAACATTATCAAAATATAATCGCGGTTTTAATGGCTTCGGTCCCAAATTGTTTTTCAATGTTTGATTCAAATAAAACGTTTCTAGCCATTTCTTGCAAGGTTATATTTCCCCCTCAAAAATTTCATTTTGTTTTAAAGTTCTTGGGAAAGAAAAATTATGAGTGATTCCATTTTTATCAAAGAAAGATTTAAAGGATGAACTTTCAAATTCTTTTCCATGATCACTTCTTGTAAAAATAATATGTAATATTTTTTCATGTTGAACCCTTTGACAAATTTTTTGAAATGAATCAAAAGAGTCATCTTTTTGTTTTAGAAATAGAACTCAAGTAATTCTATAGAAATCAACAACTATCACAAGGGCATATTTATTTCCACTAAGACTTTCAGTTTTGATAGGACCAAAAAGATCAATGTGAATAAATTCAAGAAGTTTATTTGTAAAAAAATTTATTTTCAAATTGAAAACTACTATTGACTTGTTTTTATTTTATGCAAACTTCACATATATTTTTTTTTTATCAAAACTCATTTTGGGAAGACCTTAACTAACTCAAGATTGTATAATTTGAAAATACTCTTCATACTTATATGACCAACTCATCTATGCCAGATTCATATTTCTTTTTCAATGGTTATGAAACATGAATCAATTGAGAGTTCATATAAATCTAAGATATATAAATTTTTCTTTCTTGATCCAAAGAAAATGGTTTTTTTCGAGGATGACTGTTTTACTTCACACATTTTAGGTTTGAAAATAACTTCAAAGCCACTATCGCATAGTTGACTTATGTTTAGAAAATTATATTTCAAATCTTCCACGTAATAAACATCCTCAATCTTAATAGAATTAATCTTACCAATGATACTAATACCTTTGGTTTTAGATTTGACATTGTTCTCAAAAGTTACTGATCCATCATGTTTTTCTTTGAATGATAAGAATAATTTTTTATCTTCAGTCATATGTCTTAAGCAGCCATTGTCCAAGTACCAAAGTTTTTTCTTGTTTTCTAGAAGTTATTTATGTATCACAAGTTAGTAGTAATTTAGGTACCCATAGTGATTTGGGTCCTTGATGGTTAATGTCTTTATGAAATATTTTCTTATCATGACACTTTGATTCATGATGACCCTACTTGTTACGAAAAAAAAAACAAATTCTCTTAATATTTTCAAAACTTGTATAATAACACTTTGACTCATGATATCCAGGCTTACCACAATGGGGAAAATCCCTTTTGAAAATTTTAATATTTTTCTTATGATAAAAATATGACATAACATTTCCATATTTTTTTTGCAATAAGAGCATTATTTTAACTTTAGATCTTCTTTTCTGGGTATAAAAACGTTTTCATTGAGCTTTTATTTTTGCGAGGTTCTAAACCCTATCCCAACTTTGTCAAATGTTTCAACTTGAGATCCCATAATTTTTTGAAATGTCCTAGTGGATTTCACAAAGTTTTTAAGATCACTTGTTAGTTCCTCAATTTTTGTTTTAAAAAATTATTCTCTTTTTGAGTTTCATAAAGACTTTGAGGATGAACCTCACTTGTCCTTTCAATGAGGATCTTATGCTGCTCAAACTTTTTACATTGAGTCAATTGCATATTTTGAATGGTTTTAAGATACTCATCATTCTTAGATTTAAATTTTTCTTTTACTTTATTTATCTTATAAATTTGGTTTGTTAGAGATAAACATGTTTTAGACAAAATTTTTAAGTCTTTTAAAATATTATCAAACTCTATTTCAAGATATTTACATAAAGAGCAAGATTGAGAAATATCTACCTCTTCGATATGTGAGTTTACCATTATACACATGTTGGCTTCCTTCTTTTTTAATTTTTAGAATGGTCTTTTATGCATTTGTTGAACATTTTTCGAACTCACTAACTCATTTTCATCTTCAATATGCTGAGTGTACGTTGATGCTCTATCTTTATATTTCTTTGAGAGTGTTTTTTATTCTTAACCATTCCATTTGAATATGCTGGTCTACTTGAGGATCTGATTGCACGTACACATTTTGTTGGTTTTGACATTTCTTCATGGATCTTTTCCTCTTACACGGTTAAGTGCTTAATGTCATGGGAAAGAGGGGGGGGGGGGTGGGGGGCGTTAAATTGTGACCCTTTAAAAATTTAGCTTTACCTTGATAAAAAACACAGTCTCAAGGAATCCTTAAAGGTGGAAAAATACTTAGAAAGGGGGTTGAATAAGTATGTAAGATTAAAACATAGAATTTAAAACACAATTATTTTTATCCTGTTTCGTTGAACTCAACTACTCCAGTCCACCCTTCCTAGAGTGATTTGCCTTTCTCAACAAGGACTTAATCCACTATTTAATCAAACAGATTACAATAGTAACACCTAAGAACAACTGTTCTTAGTCTTCTCAAGAGCTACTGATTCCAACTGAATCCTCTTAAGGAAATCCTTTACAATCAATGTAAATCTAGTACAAGAGTATGAATGCTTCTAAAAAGCTTTTATCACAACAGTGATATTTCTCTTAAGATTAAGTACAAATAATTCTAAGAATGAATATGAAAGTATGAGAGCTTGAATGTTATAATTTCTTTTCAGCAAAAATGTCTAACTGAAGAATTTGGTGGAGTCTTCCTTTTATAGGCAGCTGATCCAAGGAGAGCTGAACGTTGAGAAGAGTGTCACAAAAAGGTCTGAGCCTTTTTGTCTTCACATCAAGTGACCTTTCCTAGAAGAAGAAAGCACAGAAAAATCCTTTTTGTCTGTGTTCTTGTGTCTAGCACAAATGAGGAAAGAGACGTTTGATATACTCCAACGGATATAATCTTTGAATATTTCTTCTTCAGTTTTCAGCAAGTTCATCAGAATCTGATTGGGTCAGAGTCTTCTAATGATGTTCAGAACTTTGCTGTATCAGAGTCTTCTGCAGCATGTGTGCTTTCAGCGTGTTAATCATCAGAGCATATTTGACACAGAACTTCAATACTGGCAGCTATAGTACTTTCAGAATCTTCTGTAGAAACTATGCTTTAAGAAACTCTTCATACAATATTCTTCTTTGCTTCAAATGCTTCTGACTAGCTTCAGATTCTTCTGCAGCTTCTGCTTCACAATCTTCTGGAGCTTCTTGCCTTAGATCCTTCTGGAAGCTACGCTCAAGATCTTCTGTGAGCATCAATCAGAATCTTCTAATGAGTGTATCTGGCGCTTCAGAGTCAAGTTAATTTCTTGTATATAATTCTGATTTGCTTCTAGAGTGTTAATTTCTTTACTATCTGCAGTAAACACTCTCAAGCAAATTTTAGAGTATATAATTCTTAAATACAGAATTTCCTAATAGTTATCATCAAAACAAAGAGATATTATTAAGAATCAATCTGTGTTCTAACAATCTCCCCCTTTTTGATGATGACAAAAAGCATCAGAAATTTTGTTTAATTGAAAATATTAGAACTATAACTCCGCCTGAGATGATGAATCTCCCCCTGAGTTAAATACACACAAGGAATAGAAACTTCCCTTTTGTCTTGAGTAATATTCAGAGTTAGATCTTGTTTGTTCTTTTTAACATTTGAAGGTCAGAATGTCTTGCAAAATTTAATATTCAGAGTTTGATAATGGTCAAGTGATCTGAGAGACTCAGAGTTTCTTTTATAGAATGTACTTATCAAATGTTCTGAAACAGTCAGATTAAATGTTAGATAGAATAAATATGTCTGAAGTTTCATTCTGGTGAAGTTATATTAAACAGTTCAGATCTATATTTTCTCCCCCTTTTTTGTCATAAGCAAAAAGTAAAAACTTTTAAACAAGACAAATAAAAGGAAACATTAATTTAGACAATTCAATGGAGAAAACTTTGATTCATTCATAAGATCAGATCAAGAGTACATAGGCAAACATCAGAAGATATAGCAATAAAGTACATATGCAAACAACAGATGCAAAAACATTAGAATGAAAAAAAATCTAAGAGTGTTTAGACAAAAGCATCTTCAATAGATCTGTAATCTCAGAGGATGATTGCTCTTGCTTGGACATCCATTTAGCCATAGTTTCATTCTTTTGATCTTGCTTTGACATCCATTCTGTCATATCCTCAGACTTCTTGTCCTACTTTGCCATCCAGGACTTTATCTCTGACTGACCAGCTTCCAGAGCAGCAATCTTATCTTCAAACTCTAGATGTTCTTTCTTTATCTCAGATGAAGAAGTATGATCAGGTTCTGGAGCTTGAACATAGTCAATATCCATTGGTTCTGTAGAGTCTGGAGCATTTGAGTTAGAAGTAGGATCTAGCAGAGTCATAGCCAACGGATTTTCCTCAGATGCAATGTCAGTAGATGCTGCTGAAGATGGAGGAGCATCTGTAAGAAGCAGAGGTTCAGATTTCTTGATAGTCCAGAATAGAGTCCTTGCAGCCTCAGCAAATCTGAGCTTCGCATCATCAGAACAGATGTTCTTTAGATTTGAGGCCACAGAGTTGAACCTATTGATGAATCCATTCCAGATGATGTCAGATTCTTTGGCATCCATTGTTGCTGAGCATTTCTTCTGAACAGTACCTAAATACATCTGTATTTCTTGCAAAAAAATTTGAAATAAATGATCAACATTAAGTCTGGGCTTTGGACGTAACAAAGTTTCCAGAGTTACAGGTTTAGGTTGGGGAGTTGGTGGAAAAACTAATTTTTGGATGGAGATCAGAGGAGGAGGATAGTATGGAAAGAAAGGAATTTCAGATTTTTGAGGTTGGGATCTGTTTAAAGCATTTAACAGATTTGGTTTTACTTTGGTGGGATGGGAAACCACTTCAAAGGGTTTATTTGAGTAAGGTTTGAAGGCAGATTTTGGAGGTTTATTGGAAACAGCAGGTGTATCAGATGATATAGGTTTATCTGAAGCAATAGCTTTGTCAGATCTAGCAGAATATGAAATTGTTGCTAAAGATCCTCCTTTTGACATGGAATGGATATATGTAACAAGCACAGGTGGAAGAGCCACTGTGAGTTTGGGTTTCTGGGGAATGGTAGGGTCAGATGGTTCAATTCTGTCATAAAAATCTTTGGGTATGAAACCATAGGACAGGTTTTGAAAACAGGAGAAGACATTTCCGTAAGATGCAGATGTTACAGATGGTCTGGGTATAGATGTTGTGATAGGATTTGTAATGAGGGTTTCAGATGATGGTTTGGGTGTGGGAGTAGGATCTGGAATGAGAACGTTAGATGGTATAGGTTGTTCTGGTTAGTTTACCTCAGAGTATTTTTGAGATGGAGAGATTAGAAAATCTGGGTGAATCTCAGACTCAGAGGAATTTGATGAATTGGTTGGTGCGCAAGAGGTAGAGGATACTTGGAACACAGTTTTTAGAGGTGTGACATTAAGAACTTCTGTCTCAGGGATGTGAGGTTCAGAAGTGTTGGTTTGTTCTGAAGGAATTTTAGATGGTTTGGATAGTTGTTCTGAGATGGGTGAATCAGATGGAATAGTGATTGGTTCTGATGAAATTGGAGCAGAAGTTACTTTTGTAGGTTCAGAAGTAACAGGTGCAATGGGTTCAGATGATTTTGATGGTGGATTTTCAGAGGCTTTTTCAGGTTGAGATTCTTGTTGTTTTTCTGGTTGTTCAGATGATTTTTGGTTTACAGATTGTTGTGGTTGTTGTTCTGTAGGTTGTTGTTCTGATGGTTGTTGTTGTTATGTGGGTTGTTTATGTGGTGCAGAAGGTTTGGTTAGAACTTCTGGTTGCTTTGTGAGTTGTGGTTGTGCAGCAAACTGTTTGATATGGATTTTTGGTTGAAATGATTTTGGTACAGAGGTTGTTGGTGTTTGAGTGATTTTTGTTGTTGTTGGTGTTGGAATTGTTTTTGTTGTTGAGGGTGTTGGAACAGTTGTTTGTTTTTGTGGAGATTTTGAACTAGGAGCAGTAACAGAAGTAGTTTGTGTTGAGGGTGGTGTTGGAACAGACTTAATATTAGAATCATTTATAACAACAGATTTAGCAGAAGATACAGAAGTTTTAGTACCTTTTATCTTGATCCTCTTGGCTGGTATAGAAGTAGTGTCTTCAGATTCTTTTCTCTTCAAGAGCTTCTTTGGCTTCTCAGCAATCTTGACCTTCTTCTGAGCAGGTGTAGGTTCTGCTTCTGGCTGATTCCTTTTCCTCTGTAGTTGTGCTTCTTCTTCTTCTTCTTCTACATCTGGAAGAGGTTGTCTTGCTAGTTGTACCACATTTGCAGGAACAAGCTTTCCTTCCTTCTTACATTCATCAATGTACATCACAACTATGTGTCTAGGCTCTTTAGCAAAGAACAATGGAAAGTCATCTACAGGAACCCTCTTCTGACTCAGTTCAGTCATATTCAGCTTCTTGGGCGCTGTTGTGAGTTCATCAACTATTTTGAGTCTCTGAAGACTTTTGGCATTCAGAGGCTTTCCCATTATGAATTCCAGTTCCTCTGTAACTCTAGCAGTGTACAGAGCAGTGACCAATCCATTTTCAGTTAGAAGATCTGAGATCAACCTTCCAAAGGGGATCCAGGTTCTGATCTTCTGTCCTTTTTCTTTCACATACTCTCTAGATGCATTTATATGGTTCCACAGATGCATAAAAAGAATGTATGGAAGATCTACCTTGGTGCTCTGACTGAGGCAATACATGAAATAGAGTTGTTCATTATTGACATAGTCTGGAGAGTTTGTTGACTTCCTATGATGGATGCATCCCATGAAGATCTTAGCCTAGATCTTGTAGTCAGGCTTCAGATCCTTGAATTTGTTAGAAGCTTGACCAGCAGTCATTACTTCTTCATACACCTCATCCATGTCCACACGCCCAGCTGGCAAGTTGGAAACACCATCTGTTTCTTCATATCCAATTAATTTTCGTATCAGATCTTCTGTGTTAATGATTTCTTTTCCCAGTACAGAAGATAGGATGAACTTGGGGTAAACAAAGGCATGGATCCAGAATTCTTTCACAATGAGAGGGTAAACTGGTCCAAATAGTCTATCAAAGTACTTAACCCATCCTTGAGCACCAACAATAGAACGAAATTCAAAGCCATTCTCAACAAGTGAGTCAAACTCTACCATTGATTCACATAAAACCTCCAACTTCTCAACAGGGGTTAAAAGAGCTCTTTTGGGAGGAGAATAAGGAGCAACGCCCATGTTTGCAGAAGTTACTGCAGCCATTGAAGATTGGAATTGAGCAGCTGTTGATGATGAAGTTGCCATTGAAGAATGCTTTGTCACACACTTAGGTTTAGGGTTTTTATGCATAGAAAAGAGGAGATGAAAACGCATATAATTTCTGAGATTGTAAAAGTGTGAAAGTGAAGTGAAGACAAGTATTTATACTAAAACACTTAGGCATACCATCAGTCAGAATTTGCACGTTTTAACAAGCATTAAATGAAAAGAATAATAATCATTTCAAACATTAATTGCTTCTGACAATTTGGGGGGAAATCAAGATTTTCACTATTCAAACTTCACCTCAAACGTCTCTTCAGTAATGTACACGCCACCTCTGCAGATTTAGTGTGACACGTGTTTGCTTGCATGTGTTCTGAAATCTTTTGAGAAATGAAACGTTAATCAACGTTCAGATCCTCTAAGGATTGTTAGTTCAGAGTTTCTCAAAAAAAAAAATTAATCAGAATAAGTAAGCAATCAGAAGAAACACTTCAGAGCATTAGGCATTTTTGCATCTGTAAAAATTTGCTTCTGATAAATATCATTCTGGACAAACATCCATACCAATATTTTTCAGAATAAATTTAAATCTATCTTCAACAAGGGGTTTTGTAAAAATATCTGCCCATTGATGATCTGTATCAACAAAGGCTAAATTTATGATTCCCTTCTGAACATAGTCTCTGATGAAATGATGCTTAATTTCTATATGTTTTGCCTTAGAGTGTAAAATGGGATTCTTAGACAAACATATAGCAGAAGTATTATCACAAAAGATAGAAATGTTACTTTCAAAAATTTGATAATCTTCTAGCTGACTTTTCATCCAGAGCATCTGAGTGCTACATCCAGCAGCAGCAATGCATTCTGCCTCTGTGGTTGAAAGTGCAATTGTGGGTTGCTTCTTGCTGTACCAGGAGATTAGATTTCTTCCTAGAAATTGACAACTTCCAGAAGTACTTTTTCTTTCCACTCTGTCTCCAGCGTAGTCAGCATCACAGAATCCAACTAATTTGAAATCATCAGATTTTCTGTAACACAAGCCCACATTAGAAGTACCTTTCAGATACCTTAGAATCCTCTTGACAGCTGTCAAGTGTGATTCTCTAGGATCTGATTGGAATCTAGCACACAGGCAAACACTGAACAATATGTCAGGTCTAGAAGCAGTAAGATAAAGAAGAGAGCCAATCATACCTCTGTAGAGCTTTTGGTCTACTTTCTTACTTACCTCTTCCTTGCCAAGTGAGCTAGTAGGATGCATTGGAGTCTTTGCCAGCTTACTATCAGACATGTTAAATTTCTTCAGAAGTTCTTTAACATATTTTGTCTGATGTATGTAAGTGCACTCTGGAGTTTGATTAACTTGGATTCCTAGAAAGAATCTGAGTTCTCCCATCATGCTCATTTCAAATTCTGCCTGCATACATGTAGCAAACTCCTTTCCAAGCATAATATTTGTTGATCCAAAAATAATATCATCTACATAAATTTGGCAAATTAGAAGATCTTTCTTAATTGATTTACAAAAGAGTGTTGTATCCACTTTGCCTCTGATGAAGTTTTTCTCCAGAAGAAAATTGCTCAATCTCTCATACTAAGCTCTGGGAGCTTGTTTTAAACCATATAGAGATTTCTTTAATTTGAAAACATGATCTGGAAATTTTTCATTTTCAAAACCAGGAGGTTGGTGGACATAAACTTCTTCTTCTATAATACCATTAAGAAAGACACTTTTAACATCCATCTGATACAGAGTGATGTTATTTTGTGCAGCAAATGAAATAAGAAGGCGTATAGATTCTAACCTTGCCACTGGAGCATATGTCTCAGTGTAATCAATACCTTCTTGTTGGCTGTACCCTTGAGCCACAAGCCTTGCCTTATTCCTTTCAACTTCTCCTTTCTCATTTAGCTTATTTCTGAAGACCCATTTTGTACCAATTATATTAAATCCTTGTGGTCTTTGAACTAGATCCCATACATCATTTTTGGTGAATTGATTTAGTTCTTCTTGCATGGCAATAATCCAATCATTGTCTTGCAGAGCTTCATCTACAAAAGATGGTTCAATTTCTGACACCAGTCCAAATAGTGATGCTTCAGATGATCTTAGAAAGGATCTTGTTCTGATGGGATCATCCTTCTTTCCAATAATAACATCCTCTGGATGAGAAGCTTTAATTCTGGATGATGATCCTCTAATAGTTGATTCTTCAGAAATGTTTAGATTATTCATCTGAGAGGTTAAAGGAATAGCATCTGGCGTTGCTTCTGGTTCCTTTACTTGAATTTTGTCTGCTTCTGGAACTTCAGAGTCAATGAAGACTACTTCCCTATCTGCAGAGTTTTCAGACTGCTTTGGCTTTTCAGAGCCAAGCTTATCATCAAATCTGACATGAATGGATTCTTCCACAATCTGTGTCTCAGTATTGTATACTCTGTAGCCTTTAGAGCGTTCAGAATATCCAAGCATGAAACACTTCTGTGCTTTGGAATCAAACTTGTTCAGATTTTCCTTAGTGTTTAACATATAGCAAATACATCCAAAAGGACGAAAATATGAAATGTTGGGCTTTCTGTTCTTCCACAGTTCATATGGAGTCTTTTTCAGAAGAGGTCTTACAGACACTCTGTTCTGAATGTAACAGGCTGTGTTGATTGCTTCTGCCCAAAAATGTTTTGCCAGATTTGTCTCATTGATCATGGTTCTGGCCATTTCTTGCAGAGTTCTGTTTTTCCTCTCTACAACCCCATTTTGTTGTGGAGTTCTAGGACAGGAAAAATCATGAGCAATGCCATTTTCAGAAAAATATTTTTCAAAATATTTATTTTCAAATTCACCACCATGATCACTTCTGACTTTTATAATTTTGAAATCCTTTTCATTCTGGAGTTGCTTGCAGAAGTCAAAGAACACAGAATGTGACTCATCCTTGTGTTTTAAGAACTTTACCCATGTCCATCTACTATAGTCATCAACAATGACTAATCCATACTTCTTGCCTCTGATGGATGCAGTTTTCACTGGTCCAAACAAATCAATATGAAGTAGCTCTAGTGGTTTGGAAGTAGAAACAACATTTTTTGATTTAAAGGATGATTTTGAAAACTTCCCTTTTTGGCATGCTTCACAAAGAGCATCTGAAGTGAACTTCAGATTAGGGAGTCCTCTGACAAGATTAAGTTTATTAATCTGAGATATATGTCTCATATTAATGTGGCCCAATCTTCTGTGCCAGACCCATTTCTCTTCATTAATAGACAAAAGGCATTTAACATTTTGAACTTTAAGTTCTAAAAGATTTATTTTATAAATGTTGTTTTTTCTCTTACCACTAAATAGAATAGAGCCATCCTTTTCACTAATAGCTTTACAGCATTTTTGATTAAAGGTAATATCATAACCATTGTCACTTAATTGACTTATGGACAATAAATTATGCTTTAACCCTTCAACAAGTAAGACATTAGTAATAGAGGGAAGTTTACCATTTCCAATTGTGCCATATCCAATGATCTTGCCCTTCTGGTTCCCTCCAAACTTTACATCACCTCCAGATCTAAGTTCCAGGCTTTGGAACATAGACTTTTCTCCTGTCATGTGTCGTGAGCATCCAGAGTCCAGGTACCATGATTGGTGTCCTGACCTTGCTGCTAAGAACATCTGCGACATGGATTATTTTACTTTGAGGTACCCAGATCTTCTTGGGTCCTTTAGGGTTAGTGGTTCTGGAGGTTTGTCTAAACTTCTGTTTTTCAACATAATGTTTGTTCTGACTAACCTTGGGTTTAAACACATAAGTATTCTTCTTAGAGCTTGTGTGTTTAATGTCATTTAAGTGACCAAACTTAAATTGAGAGTACAGAGATGTCTTCTTGATGAGAAGTTTGTCAACAGATTTTGGATTACTTCCAGATGAAGATTCATATCCAATACCTCTTTTGTTGTTCCCACTAACACCATAGATCATAGAAGCCATCTTGCTTCTGTCTATGCTCTTAGTAAGGAATCTCTGAAAGCTAGAGTCATATTTTTCTAAAATGCTTTCACGTGACTTAGTCTCAGATTTAGATTGTTGTTGAGTTGTTTCACAGTCATTTTTTATTTTTAGATTAATTTCTTTTTGCTCAACAAGTTCTGTCTTCAGAAGATCAATCTCAGATTCAAGATTGCTTTTCAGCTTCTTGTATTTGAGTTTGATATTGTTATAACTTTTTAGAACTTCTGATAAAACTTTTATCAGTTCTTCTTTAGCAAGTTTAGCCATTACCTCTTCAGCGTCATCGTCAGATTCAGAATCTGATTCATATCCTGAGGTTCCTTCCTCCTGATCTTCTGTGCTTGCCATCAGTGCAACATTGGCACATTCTTCTTCTGATTCAGAAGATGATTCAGATTCATCTGAGTCATCCCATGTTGCCATCAGAACCTTTTTCTTTTTGTTAAACTTCTTCTTGGGTTTTTCTTTTTGAAGTTTGGGGAAATCATTCTTGTAATGCCCATGTTCTTTGCACTCATAGCACACAACTTCTTTCTTGCCAGATCTTCTGTGCCCAGAAGATTCCTTTCTATGATCAGATTTTCTGAAGTTGTTGAACTTCTTTCCCTTGTGCTTCCAGAGTCTGTTGATTCTTCTAGACAGCATGGATAATTCATCTTCTTCTTCAGAAGAAGATTCTTCAGAGCTTTCTTCAATAACCTGCAAAGCTTTAGCAGATTTATTAGATTTTAAAGCAACAGATTTACCTTTTTTCTTTCTTCTGAGGTTCATCTTCCTCAAGTTCAATTTCATGGCTCCTCAGTGAGCTGATGAGTTCTTCTAAAGAGATTTTGTTCAGATCTTTAGCCATCTTCAAGGCAGTCACCATTGGTCTCCATCTGGTAGGTAGACTTCTGATGATTTTCTTTACATGATCTGATGTAGAATATCCCTTGTCCAGAACCTTTAGCCCAGCTGTGAGGATCTGAAATCTGGAGAGCATAGCTTCAACAGATTCAGAGTCTTCCATCTTGAAGGCCTCATACTTCTGGATCAGAGCCAGAGCTTTTGTCTCCTTGAATTGAGAGTTTCCCTCATGAGTCATTTTTAAGGATTCAAACATATCAAAGGCAGTTTCCCTATTTGTAATTTTTTCATACTCAGTATGAGAAATTGCATTCAATAATATTGTTCTGGCCTTGTGATGATTTCTAAAATCTTTCTTCTGAGCATCTGTCATAGATTTTCTATCTATCTTCTTGCCATTCCCATCTGTGGGATGGACATATCCCTCTATGACTAGATCCCATAGATCAACATCATATCCAAGGAAAAAACTCTCAATTCTGTCTTTCTAGTAATCAAATTTCTCCCCATCAAACATAGGGGGTTTGGTGCTGATTCTATCCCTTTCTTCATATTTATTGTTAATGTTGGATATTGTATTATCAGCCATTGTAACAAATAAATATATATCAAATTATTTCTCTCTGGATCTTTACTGTCACTGTTAAGTGGTAGCACACACAGAACCGGAGCTCTGATGCCAACTGAAGGTGAGAAAATACTTAGAAGGGGGGTTGAATAAGTATGTAAGATTAAAACTTAGAATTTAAAACACAATTATTTTTATCCTGGTTCGTTGAACTCAACTACTCCAGTCCACCCTTCCTAGAGTGATTTGCCTTTCTCAACAAGGACTTAATCCACTATTTAATCAAACAGATTACAATAGTAACACCTAAGAACAACTGTTCTTAGTCTTCTCAAGAGCTACTGATTCCAACTGAATCCTCTTAAGGAAATCCTTTACAATCAATGTAAATCTAGTACAAGAGTATGAATGCTTCTAAAAAGCTTTTATCACAACAGTGATATTTCTCTTAAGATTAAGTACAAATAATTCTAAGAATGAATATGAAAGTATGAGAGTTTGAATGTTATAATTTCTTTTCAGCAAAAATGTCTAACTGAAGAATTTGGTGGAGTCTTCCTTTTATAGGCAGCTGATCCAAGGAGAGCTGAACGTTGAGAAGAGTGTCACAAAAAGGTCTGAGCCTTTTTGTCTTCACATCAAGTGACCTTTCCTAGAAGAAGAAAGCACAGAAAAATCCTTTTTGTCTGTGTTCTTGTGTCTAGCACAAATGAGGAAAGAGACGTTTGATATACTCCAACGGATATAATCTTTGAATATTTCTTCTTCAGTTTTCAGCAAGTTCATCAGAATCTGATTGGGTCAGAGTCTTCTAATGATGTTCAGAACTTTGTTGTATCAGAGTCTTCTGCAGCATGTGTGCTTTCAGCGTGTTAATCATCAGAGCATATTTGACACAGAACTTCAGTACTGGCAGCTATAGTACTTTCAGAATCTTCTGTAGAAACTATGCTTTGAGAAACTCTTCATACAATATTCTTCTTTGCTTCAGATGCTTCTGACTAGCTTCAGATGCTTCTGACTAGCTTCAGATTCTTCTGCAGCTTCTGCTTCACAATCTTCTGGAGCTTCTTGCCTTAGATCCTTCTGGAAGCTACGCTCAGGATCTTCTGTGAGCATCAATCAGAATCTTCTAATGAGTGTATCTGGCGCTTCAGAGTCAAGTTAATTTCTTGTATATAATTCTGATTTGCTTCTAGAGTGTTAATTTCTTTACTATCTGCAGTAAACACTCTCAAGCAAATTTTAGAGTATATAATTCTTAAATACAGAATTTCCTAATAGTTATCATCAAAACAAAGAGATATTATTAAGAACCAATCTGTGTTCTAACAATCTCCCCCTTTTTGATGATGACAAAAAGCATCAGAAAGTTTGTTTAATTGAAAATATTAGAATTATAACTCCCCCTGAGATGATGAATCTCCCCCTGAGTTAAATACACATAAGGAATAGAAACTTCCCTTTTGTCTTGAGTAATCTTCAGAGTTAGATCTTGTTTGTTCTTTTTAACATTTGAAGGTCAGAATGTCTTGCAAAATTTAATATTCAGAGTTTGATAATGGTCAAGTGATCTGAGAGACTCAGAGTTTCTTTTATAGAATGTACTTATCAAATGTTCTGAAACAGACAGATTAAATGTTAGATAGAATAAATATGTCTGAAGTTTCATTCTGGTGAAGTTATATTAAACAGTTCAGATCTATATTTTCTCCACCTTTTTTGTCATAAGCAAAAAGTAAAAACTGTTAAACAAGACAAATAAAAGGAAACAGTAATTTAGACAATTCAATGGAGAAAAATTTGATTCATACATAAGATCAGATCAAGAGTACATAGGCAAACATCAGAAGATATAGCAATAAAGTACATATGCAAACAGCAGATGCAAAAACATTAGAATGAAAAAAAATCTAAGAGTGTTTAGACAAAAGCATCTTCAATAGATCTGTAATCTCAGAGGATGATTGCTCTTGCTTGGACATCCACTTAGCCATAGTTTCATTCTTTTGATCTTGCTTTGACATCCATTCTGTCATATCCTCAGACTTCTTGTCCTACTTTGCCATCCAGGACTTTATCTCTGACTGACCAGCTTCCAGAGCAGCAATCTTATCTTCAAACTCTAAATGTTCTTTCTTTATCTCAGATGAAGAAGTATGATCAGGTTCTGGAGCTTGAACAGAGTCAATATCCATTGGTTCTGTAGAGTCTGGAGCATTTGAGTTAGAAATAGGATCTAGCAGAGTCATAGCCAACGGATTTTCCTCAGATGCAATGTCAGTAGATGCTGCTGAAGATGGAGGAGCATCTGTAAGAAGCAGAGGTTCAGATTTCTTGATAGTCCAGAATAGAGTCCTTGCAGCCTCAGCAAATCTAAGCTTCGCATCATCAGAACAGATGTTCTTTAGATTTGAGGCCACAAAAATGAACCTATTGATGAATCCATTCCAAATGATGTCAGATTCTTTGGCATCCATTGTTGCTGAGCATTTCTTCTGAACAGTACCTAAATACATCTGTATTTCTTGCAAAAAAATTTGAAATAAATGATCAACATTAAGTCTGGGCTTTGGACGTAACAAAGTTTCCAGAGTTACAGGTTTAGGTTGGGGAGTTGGTGGGAAAACTGATTTTTGGATGGAGATCAGAGGAGGAGGATAGTATGGAAAGAAAGGAATTTCAGATTTTTGAGGTTGGGATCTGTTTAAAGCATTTAACAAATTTGGTTTTACTTTGGTGGGATGGGAAACCACTTCAAAGGGTTTATTTGAGTAAGGTTTGAAGGCAGATTTTGGAGGTTTATTGGAAACAGCAGGTGTATCAGATGATATAGGTTTATCTGAAGCAATAGCTTTGTCAGATCTAGCAGAATATGAAATTGTTGCTAAAGATCCTGCTTTTGACATGGAATGGATATATGTAACAAGCACAGGTGGAAGAGCCACTGTGAGTTTGGGTTTCTGGGGAATGGTAGGGTCAGATGGTTCAATTCTGTCATAAAAATCTTTGGGTTTGAAACCATAGGACAGGTTTTGAAAATAGGAGAAGACATTTCTGTAAGATGCAGATGTTACAGATGGTCTGGGTATAAATGTTGTGATAGGATTTGTAATGAGGGTTTCAGATGATGGTTTGGGTGTGGGAGTAGGATCTGGAATGAGAACGTTAGATGGTATAGGTTGTTCTGGTTGGTTTACCTCAGAGTATTTTTGATATGGAGAGATTAGAAAATCTGGGTGAATCTCAGACTCAGAGGAATTTGATGAATTGGTTGGTGCGCAAGAGGTAGAGGATACTTGGAACACAGTTTTTAGAGGTGTGACATTAAGAACTTCTGTCTCAGGGATGTGAGGTTCAGAAGTGTTGGTTTGTTCTGAAGGAATTTTAGATGGTTTGGATGGTTGTTCTGAGATGGGTGAATCATATGGAATAGTGATTGGTTCTGATGAAATTGGAGCAGAAGTTACTTTTGTAGGTTCAGAAGTAACAGGTGCAATGGGTTCAGATGATTTTCATGGTGGATTTTCAGAGGCTTTTTCAGGTTGAGATTCTTGTTGTTTTTCTGGTTGTTCAGATGATTTTTGGTGTACAGATTGTTGTGGTTTTTGTTCTGTAGGTTGTTGTTCTGATGGTTGTTGTTGTTCTGTGGGTTGTTTGTGTGGTGCAGAAGGTTTGGTTAGAACTTCTGGTTGTTTTGTGAGTTGTGGTTGTGCAGCAAACTGTTTGATATGGATTTTTGGTTGAGATGATTTTGGTACAGAGGTTGTTGGTGTTTGAGTGATTTTTGTTGTTGTTGGTGTTGGAATTGTTTTTGTTGTTGAGGGTGTTGGAACAGTTGTTTGTTTTTATGGTGATTTTGAACTAGGAGCAGTAACAGAAGTAGTTTGTGTTGAGGGTGGCGTTGGAACAAACTTAATATTAGAATCATTTATAACAACAGATTTAGCAGAAGATACAGAAGTTTTAGTACCTTTTATCTTGATCCTCTTGGCTGGTACAGAAGAAGTGTCTTCAGATTCTTTTCTCTTCAAGAGCTTCTTTGGCTTCTCAGCAATCTTGACCTTCTTCTGAGCAGGTGTAGGTTCTGCTTCTGGCTGATTCCTTTTCCTCTGTAGTTGTGCTTCTTCTTCTTCTTCTTCTACATCTGGAAGAGGTTGTCTTGCTAGTTGTACCACATTTGCAGGAACAGGCTTTCCTTCCTTCTTACATTCATCAATGTACATCACAACTATGTGTCTAGGCTCTTTAGCAAAGAACAATGGAAAGTCATCTACAGGAACCCTCTTCTGACTCAGTTCAGTCATATTCAGCTTCTTGGGCGCTGTTGTGAGTTCATCAACTATTTTGAGTCTCTGAAGACTTTTGGCATTCAGAGGCTTTCCCATTATGAATTCCAGTTCCTCTGTAACTCTAGCAGTGTACAGAGCAGTGACCAATCCATTTTCAGTTAGAAGATCTGAGATCAACCTTCCAAAGGGGATCCAGGTTATGATCTTCTGTCCTTTTTCTTTCACATACTCTCTAGATGCATTTATATGGTTCCACAGATGCATAAAAAGAATGTATGGAAGATCTACCTTGGTGCTCTGACTGAGGCAATACATGAAATAGAGTTGTTCATTATTGACATAGTCTGGAGAGTTTGTTGACTTCCTATGATGGATGCATCCCATGAAGATCTTAGCCTAGATCTTGTAGTCAGGCTTCAGATCCTTGAATTTGTTAGAAGCTTGACCAACAGTCATTACTTCTTCATACACCTCATCCATGTCCACACGCCCAGCTGGCAAGTGGGAAACACCATCTGTTTCTTCATATCCAATTAATTTTCGTATCAGATCTTCTGTGTTAATGATTTCTTTTCCCAGTACAGAAGATAGGATGAACTTGGGGTAAACAAAGGCATGGATCCAGAATTCTTTCACAATGAGAGGGTAAACTGGTCCAAATAGTCTATCAAAGTACTTAACCCATCCTTGAGCACCAACAATAGAACGAAATTCAAAGCCATTCTCAACAAGTGAGTCAAACTCTACCATTGATTCACATAAAACCTCCAACTTCTCAACAGGGGTTAAAAGAGCTCTTTTGGGAGGAGAATAAGGAGCAACGCCCATGTTTGCAGAAGTTACTGCAGCCATTGAAGATTGAAATTGAGCAGCTGTTGATGATGAAGTTGCCATTGAAGAATGCTTTGTCACACACTTAGGTTTAGGGTTTTTATGCATAGAAAAGAGGAGATGAAAACGCATATAATTTCTGAGATTGTAAAAGTGTGAAAGTGAAGTGAAGACAAGTATTTATACTAAAACACTTAGGCATACCATCAGTCAGAATTTGCACGTTTTAACAAGCATTAAATGAAAAGAATAATAATCATTTCAAACATTAATTGCTTCTGACAATTTGGGGGGAAATCAAGATTTTCACTATTCAAACTTCACCTCAAACGTCTCTTCAGTAATGTACACGCCACCTCTGCAGATTTAGTGTGACACGTGTTTGCTTGCATGTGTTCTGAAATCTTTTGAGAAATGAAACGTTAATCAACGTTCAGATCCTCTAAGGATTGTTAGTTCAGAGTTTCTCAAAAAAAAAAATTAATCAGAATAAGTAAGCAATCAGAAGAAACACTTCAGAGCATTAGGCATTTTTGCATCTGTAAAAATTTGCTTCTGATAAATATCATTCTGGACAAACATCCATACCAATATTTTTCAGAATAAATTTAAATCTATCTTCAACAAGGGGTTTTGTAAAAATATCTGCCCATTGATGATCTGTATCAACAAAGGCTAAATTTATGATTCCCTTCTGAACATAGTCTCTGATGAAATGATGCTTAATTTCTATATGTTTTGCCTTAGAGTGTAAAATGGGATTCTTAGACAAACATATAGCAGAAGTATTATCACAAAAGATAGAAATGTTACTTTCAAAAATTTGATAATCTTCTAGCTGACTTTTCATCCAGAGCATCTGAGTGCTACATCCAGCAGCAGCAATGCATTCTGCCTCTGTGGTTGAAAGTGCAATTGTGGGTTGCTTCTTGCTGTACCAGGAGATTAGATTTCTTCCTAGAAATTGACAACTTCCAGAAGTACTTTTTCTTTCCACTCTGTCTCCAGCGTAGTCAGCATCACAGAATCCAACTAATTTGAAATCATCAGATTTTCTGTAACACAAGCCCACATTAGAAGTACCTTTCAGATACCTTAGAATCCTCTTGACAGCTGTCAAGTGTGATTCTCTAGGATCTGATTGGAATCTAGCACACAGGCAAACACTGAACAATATGTCAGGTCTAGAAGCAGTAAGATAAAGAAGAGAGCCAATCATACCTCTGTAGAGCTTTTGGTCTACTTTCTTACTTACCTCTTCCTTGCCAAGTGAGCTAGTAGGATGCATTGGAGTCTTTGCCAGCTTACTATCAGACATGTTAAATTTCTTCAGAAGTTCTTTAACATATTTTGTCTGATGTATGTAAGTGCACTCTGGAGTTTGATTAACTTGGATTCCTAGAAAGAATCTGAGTTCTCCCATCATGCTCATTTCAAATTCTGCCTGCATACATGTAGCAAACTCCTTTCCAAGCATAATATTTGTTGATCCAAAAATAATATCATCTACATAAATTTGGCAAATTAGAAGATCTTTCTTAATTGATTTACAAAAGAGTGTTGTATCCACTTTGCCTCTGATGAAGTTTTTCTCCAGAAGAAAATTGCTCAATCTCTCATACTAAGCTCTGGGAGCTTGTTTTAAACCATATAGAGATTTCTTTAATTTGAAAACATGATCTGGAAATTTTTCATTTTCAAAACCAGGAGGTTGGTGGACATAAACTTCTTCTTCTATAATACCATTAAGAAAGACACTTTTAACATCCATCTGATACAGAGTGATGTTATTTTGTGCAGCAAATGAAATAAGAAGGCGTATAGATTCTAACCTTGCCACTGGAGCATATGTCTCAGTGTAATCAATACCTTCTTGTTGGCTGTACCCTTGAGCCACAAGCCTTGCCTTATTCCTTTCAACTTCTCCTTTCTCATTTAGCTTATTTCTGAAGACCCATTTTGTACCAATTATATTAAATCCTTGTGGTCTTTGAACTAGATCCCATACATCATTTTTGGTGAATTGATTTAGTTCTTCTTGCATGGCAATAATCCAATCATTGTCTTGCAGAGCTTCATCTACAAAAGATGGTTCAATTTCTGACACCAGTCCAAATAGTGATGCTTCAGATGATCTTAGAAAGGATCTTGTTCTGATGGGATCATCCTTCTTTCCAATAATAACATCCTCTGGATGAGAAGCTTTAATTCTGGATGATGATCCTCTAATAGTTGATTCTTCAGAAATGTTTAGATTATTCATCTGAGAGGTTAAAGGAATAGCATCTGGCGTTGCTTCTGGTTCCTTTACTTGAATTTTGTCTGCTTCTGGAACTTCAGAGTCAATGAAGACTACTTCCCTATCTGCAGAGTTTTCAGACTGCTTTGGCTTTTCAGAGCCAAGCTTATCATCAAATCTGACATGAATGGATTCTTCCACAATCTGTGTCTCAGTATTGTATACTCTGTAGCCTTTAGAGCGTTCAGAATATCCAAGCATGAAACACTTCTGTGCTTTGGAATCAAACTTGTTCAGATTTTCCTTAGTGTTTAACATATAGCAAATACATCCAAAAGGATGAAAATATGAAATGTTGGGCTTTCTGTTCTTCCACAGTTCATATGGAGTCTTTTTCAGAAGAGGTCTTACAGACACTCTGTTCTGAATGTAACAGGCTGTGTTGATTGCTTCTGCCCAAAAATGTTTTGCCAGATTTGTCTCATTGATCATGGTTCTGGCCATTTCTTGCAGAGTTCTGTTTTTCCTCTCTACAACCCCATTTTGTTGTGGAGTTCTAGGACAGGAAAAATCATGAGCAATGCCATTTTCAGAAAAATATTTTTCAAAATATTTATTTTCAAATTCACCACCATGATCACTTCTGACTTTTATAATTTTGAAATCCTTTTCATTCTGGACTTGCTTGCAGAAGTCAAAGAACACAGAATGTGACTCATCCTTGTGTTTTAAGAACTTTACCCATGTCCATCTACTATAGTCATCAACAATGACTAATCCATACTTCTTGCCTCTGATGGATGCAGTTTTCACTGGTCCAAACAAATCAATATGAAGTAGCTCTAGTGGTTTGGAAGTAGAAACAACATTTTTTTATTTAAAGGATGATTTTGAAAACTTCCCTTTTTGGCATGCTTCACAAAGAGCATCTGAAGTGAACTTCAGATTAGGGAGTCCTCTGACAAGATTAAGTTTATTAATCTGAGATATACGTCTCATATTAATGTGGCCCAATCTTCTGTGCCAGACCCATTTCTCTTCATTAACAGACAAAAGGCATTTAACATTTTGAACTTTAAGTTCTAAAAGATTTATTTTATAAATGTTGTTTTTTCTCTTACCACTAAATAGAATAGAGCCATCCTTTTGACTAATAGCTTTACAACATTTTTGATTAAAGGTAATATCATAACCATTGTCACTTAATTGACTTATGGACAATAAATTATGCTTTAACCCTTCAACAAGTAAGACATTAGTAATAGAGGGAAGTTTACCATTTCCAATTGTGCCAGATCCAATGATCTTGCCCTTCTGGTTCCCTCCAAACTTTACATCACCTCTAGATCTAAGTTCCAGGCTTTGGAACATAGACTTTTCTCCTGTCATGTGTCGTGAGCATCCAGAGTCCAGGTACCATGATTGGTGTCCTGACCTTGCTGCTAAGAACATCTGCAACATGGATTATTTTACTTTTAGGTACCCAGATCTTCTTGGGTCCTTTAGGGTTAGTGGTTCTGGAGGTTTGTCTAAACTTCTGTTTTTCAACATAATGTTTGTTCTGACTAACCTTGGGTTTAAACACATAAGTATTCTTCTCAGAGCTTGTGTGTTTAATGTCATTTAAGTGACCAAACTTAAATTGAGAGTACAGAGATGTCTTCTTGATGAGAAGTTTGTCAACAGATTTTGGATTACTTCCAGATGAAGATTCATATCCAATACCTCTTCTGTTGTTCCCACTAACACCATAGATCATAGAAGCCATCTTGCTTCTGTCTATGCTCTTAGTAAGGAATCTCTGAAAGCTAGAGTCATATTTTTCTAAAATGCTTTCACGTGACTTAGTCTCAGATTTAGATTGTTGTTGAGTTGTTTCACAGTCATTTTTTATTTTTAGATTAATTTCTTTTTGCTCAACAAGTTCTGTCTTCAGAAGATCAATCTCAGATTCAAGATTGCTTTTCAGCTTCTTGTATTTGAGTTTGATATTGTTATAACTTTTCAGAACTTCTGATAAAACTTTTATCAGTTCATCTTTAGCAAGTTTAGCCATTACCTCTTCAGCGTCATCGTCAGATTCAGAATCTGATTCATATCCTGAGGTTCCTTCCTCCTGATCTTCTGTGCTTGCCATCAGTGCAACATTGGCACATTCTTCTTCTGATTCAGAAGATGATTCGGATTCATCTGAGTCATCCCATGTTGCCATCAGAACCTTTTTCTTTTTGTTAAACTTCTTCTTGGGTTTTTCTTTTTGAAGTTTGGGGAAATCATTCTTGTAATGCCCAGGT
Source organism: Lathyrus sativus (assembly GCA_963859935.3). Lineage (NCBI taxonomy): Eukaryota > Viridiplantae > Streptophyta > Magnoliopsida > Fabales > Fabaceae > Lathyrus > Lathyrus sativus. The sequence continues at coordinate 622,040,843 of OZ012735.1, read as the reverse complement.
TCTTTGCACTCATAGCACACAACTTCTTTCTTGCCAGATCTTCTGTGCCCAGAAGATTCCTTTCTATGATCAGATTTTCTGAAGTTGTTGAACTTCTTTCCCTTGTGCTTCCAGAGTCTGTTGATTCTTCTAGACAACATGGATAATTCTTCTTCTTCAGAAGAAGAAGATTCTTCAGAGCTTTCTTCAATAACCTGCAAAGCTTTAGCAGATTTATTAGATTTTAAAGCAACAGATTTACCTTTTTTCTTTCTTCTGAGGTTCATCTTCCTCAAGTTCAATTTCATGGCTCCTCAGTGAGCTGATGAGTTCTTCTAAAGAGATTTTGTTCAGATCTTTAGCCATCTTCAAGGCAGTCACCATTGGTCTCCATCTGGTAGGTAGACTTCTGATGATTTTCTTTACATGATCTGATGTAGAATATCCCTTGTCCAGAACCTTTAGCCCAGCTGTGAGGATCTGAAATCTGGAGAACATAGCTTCAACAGATTCAGAGTCTTCCATCTTGAAGGCCTCATACTTCTGGATCAGAGCCAGAGCTTTTGTCTCCTTGACTTGAGAGTTTCCTTCATGAGTCATTTTTAAGGATTCAAACATATCAGAGGCAGTTTCCCTGTTTGTAATTTTTTCATACTCAGTATGAGAAATTGCATTCAATAATATTGTTCTGGCCTTGTGATGATTTCTAAAATCTTTCTTCTGAGCATCTGTCATAGATTTTCTATCTATCTTCTTGCCATTCCCATCTGTGGGATGGACATATCCCTCTATGACTAGATCCCATAGATCAGCATCATATCCAAGGAAAAAACTCTCAATTCTGTCTTTCCAGTAATCAAATTTCTTCCCATCAAACATAGGGGGTTTGGTGCTGATTCTGTCCCTTTCTTCATATTTATTATTAATGTTGGATATTGTATTATCAACCATTGTAACAAATAAATATATATCAAATTATTTCTCTCTGGATCTTTACTGTCACTGTTAAGTGGTAGCACACACAGAACCGGAGCTCTGATGCCAACTGAAGGTGAGAAAATACTTAGAAGGGGGGTTGAATAAGTATGTAAGATTAAAACTTAGAATTTAAAACACAATTATTTTTATCCTGGTTCGTTGAACTCAACTACTCCAGTCCACCCTTCCTAGAGTGATTTGCCTTTCTCAACAAGGACTTAATCCACTATTTAATCAAACAGATTATAATAGTAACACCTAAGAACAACTGTTCTTAGTCTTCTAAAGAGCTACTGATTCCAACTGAATCCTCTTAAGGAAATCCTTTACAATCAATGTAAATCTAGTACAAGAGTATGAATGCTTCTAAAAAGCTTTTATCACAACAGTGATATTTCTCTTAAGATTAAGTACAAATAATTCTAAGAATGAATATGAAAGTATGAGAGCTTGAATGTTATAATTTCTTTTCAGCAAAAATGTCTAACTGAAGAATTTGGTGGAGTCTTCCTTTTATACTCAGCTGATCCAAGGAGAGCTGAACGTTGAGAATAGTGTCACAAAAAGGTCTGAGCCTTTTTGTCTTCACATCAAGTGACCTTTCCTAGAAGAAGAAAGCACAGAAAAATCCTTTTTGTCTGTGTTCTTGTGTCTAGCACAAATGAGGAAAGAGACGTTTGATATACTCCAACGGATATAATCTTTGAATATTTCTTCTTCAGTTTTCAGCAAGTTCATCAGAATCTGATTGGGTCAGAGTCTTCTAATGATGTTCAGAACTTTGCTGTATCAGAGTCTTCTGCAGCATGTGTGCTTTCAGCGTGTTAATCATCAGAGCATATTTGACACAGAACTTCAGTACTGGCAGCTATAGTACTTTCAGAATCTTCTGTAGAAACTATGCTTTGAGAAACTCTTCATACAATATTCTTCTTTGCTTCAGATGCTTCTGACTAGCTTCAGATGCTTCTGACTAGCTTCAGATTCTTCTGCAGCTTCTGCTTCACAATCTTCTGGAGCTTCTTGCCTTAGATCCTTTTGGAAGCTACGCTTAGGATCTTCTGTGAGTATCAATCAGAATCTTCTAATGAGTGCATCTGGCGCTTCAGAGTCAAGTTAATTTCTTGTATATAATTCTGATTTGCTTCTAGAGTGTTAATTTCTTTACTATCTGTAGTAAAATTCTCAAGCAAATTTTAGAGTATATAATTCTTAAATAAAGAATTTCCTAATAGTTATCATCAAAACAAAGAGATATTATTAAGAACCAATCTGTGTTCTAACAATTCTTAGAGAAGAAAGGTTTGAGTAAATCTCATATAATATTTATTATTGTGTGTTTAAGAATTTGATTAAAAATATAATAAGTAAATAAAGTAGATTTTAAAAGAGATCACACAAGATATTTATCCTGGTTCAGCAATGTGGTTAGTCCAGTCCTCACAGTCTGTGAGATTTCTTTACTGATGATTCAAAACTTTTCTTCTTGTGTGCACCTTTACAACTATGTATTTTCTTAGCCTCGCCAGACTTGCAATACTAATTAATATAGCTTCAGTAAGCATACAAAGTAATGAACAAGATTTTGTATCACTTAAGGATATGCGATTTTGAGAGAGTTTGTTTTGATGAAAGAAAGACTAAAGTTTCACCATATAGTAGCGAGAGGTTTGTAGAAATATCTTTAATGAAGTGTGATGATGATTCTTGAGGTGTGATAACTTTTAGTAAGAAATATAATATGTATGAGTTCTTGAAGAGTTTAATTTTTCTTTCTCTTTTTCTATGTAAAGCCATACTTTTCATAGTGAAATCTTCATTTTATAGATGATATTTGGATCAAGAGTTGCAACGTGTTAGAGATAAATATATCCATGAGAACTAGTCTCCAATGGTATGCATATTTGTGTCCTCAAACTTTTTGAGTCCTCAAATTTATTTATGTCACCTCACTAAATATAATATTAATTTTCTCAAAATTTGGTGACCAAGTAAGTGTTTGAGTCCTCAAACTTGTCTTGAAACTTGCACCTCGAAAAAGACAAATAATATTGTTCCTTGTGTACTTGATGGCATAAAATGCATATGTTTTTATCACATCACTACTTAAAATATATTTAATGTTACTTGATGCCTAAGTAACTTCTATAAATATTTTCATCTCATATCTTTAAAAAAACGTAAGTAACTACGTGATAACAACTTCCATCTTTGAAAACTCAAACTACTTGCAAATGAAATTCTTTCATTTTCACCTCATGATTTGTTCATTGTTTAATGGATTAAAATCATGATTAACAAGATTTATGATTATTGAGGAAAATTTGTCTTGAAACTAAGTTTCTTTGAAGAGTGTGTAAATATTTTTGGGAGGCTTGCAAGATCTTGGTAGTTGTTACTGGTGGTGACAAATCTAGTGAAAATAATAAGTGTCTTCTCTCCAGGCTGACCTTGGTAGTGTTGTGTAGAAGCCTATACACAAGGTAGGAGTTCTTCTCAATCTTCAGATAGTTAATCGCTTAAGAAATTGGTGGGATCATGGGATTACCACATATGAAGACTTGAAGCAGATTGGTGAAACTGGAGATTCAAGAGTGATAATCAAGTAAATATTTTGTAGAGAGTTTGGCATTAAGGATGTATGCAGGTTAAGATCCAGATAGAATATATATTTTTTAACATTATTGTGGATTCTGTGATTGTATGAACTCAGGTAATGTTTTTCAAAACATAGTTGAAAAACAACTTTCAATGGGAAACCATTGGAGACTGGAATAGGCTCATGTGATGATTATAATGTAGTTGCATATCCCTAATTCATTCAGGGGGAGAACCTATGTCTGGTTATTTTATTGCTTATCTTATCACTTTCATATTTGATTTAATTTCGATTTGTTGAGTATCCTTAATGATCGCACTTCTCAAAATCAAGTCTGAAAATATCTGTTTTTAGCATGCATAAACCATTGGTTAGGTTTGATCTTGATCATGATGTTTTTTAAACAATTGCAGGGGTAAGTGGAATGAAAACCTTTTTATATTTTTTATTTGATTTTGATTCAAAGTAAAATATCAAAGTGCTTTTAAAACTATACAAATTTAAGATTTTATGTGTTTGATTCAAATCATAGAAATCAAACATACTTTACGATTCAAATCAAATTAGACAGAGGCAAAACTGGATTTTTCAAACCATTTGATGCGAATCATTTTTTCCCACATGATTCGAATCAATTTCATGATGTTCACCTCTGCTTGATTTGATTCGTATCAAATTTTGAACATGATTTGAATCACACACTTGTTCAGCATTTTCCAGTTGGGTCAATTCGCCCCCTAGACCGTTTTTCTACTCTCATATTCACACCCAACAGTTGGTATCAAGAGTTGGTCTTTTGGTTGTGTCTAATCGACATCCAAAAGTTGTAAATATTAAGAAGATGATGATCCTAAGGGAGTGTAGAATAGAGTACCTGTTTTCAAAGGCAAAAATTATACTTATTGGAAATTGTTCATGTATTTACACTTGTTATCAGTTGACAAAAGTATGTGGCGTGCCAGGGAAATGGTGACGTTGTTAAACATCTAAAAGATTGGGATGATACTGAAACCAAAAAGGCATCATATGGTTTGAAAGCGAGGAACATACTTATTTTTGCGTTAAGTACTAAAGTGTTCTATTTGATTTCACATCATAAGAGTGTTAAAGGTATGTGGGATGCTTTCCAAACTCTATATAAGGGAATGGATGATGTAAAGGATTCTAAAATCAATATGTTTACAAAGGAGTTTGAACTATTTCGTATGGAACCCGGAGAATCCGTAGATTCCATTCAAGCTAGATTCCTCCATTTAATCAACAAATTGTGTATCTTGGATAAAACCTTTTCCATCAAAGATTGTACAAACAAAGTATTGAGATTTATATGCAGGGAGTGGCAACAAAAAGTCACTGCTATAAAAGAATCAAATGAACTTAATACTTTGGATATTACAAAATTGTTTGGAAAGTTAGTCGAGCATGAGAATAAGCTGAAACAAATCGTCGATAACGAAGTAAATTCATAAAAGAAAGAGAAGGGTAAATAAGAGAAAAAATATATTTCTTTGAAATCTTCATCTTCTAAAGGGAATAAGACAAAGAAATAAAGTGACAACTTTGATGAAAAAGTTTCCAAAAAGGAAGAAATTGGTTTATTCTTCAGACACCCAATATATATCTAAAGAGAAACAAGCTCAAACGTACCACAAAAGGTCTAGTGAATTTTAAAAAATAATCATCCACAGAAGAAATATCACAAGAAAGTTGGCGATGATATCACGTGTTACAAATATGGTAAATTAGGACACTATAGAACCACATGTCCAAGTCTCACCCAACATCATAAAAGTAAAGACAAGGATTTCTACAAGACAAAGGGAAATAGTTCAATGATTGTAGTCTCATATAGCCTACATCGCATGGGAAGAAGAGGATGAGAGCTCCTCCTCCGATTCTTGCTCGAGTTCATATAATGAGTGTGCCAACTTTTGCTTGATGGAATGTAAGAAATGTGAAACTTCAAAGGTATATAATTCTGATTCTGAAAAATGAATATACTTATAGTGAATTGTCGAATGCATTCAATGAGATGTATACTGATTATATAAAAGCGTTTAAGAAAATTTATCTTTTAAAAGAAATGATTTTAAAAATTGAAAAGGAGATAAATAATCTTAATCGTACTTTAGAATCTCTTAAGGAAGTGAATACATCTCTAATGGATGAGCGTTGTAATGTTTTGGATACTTTAGTTGAAAACATGGAAGTCGTGGAATGTGTTGAATGTCAAATTTTAAAACTTGAAATTGAAACTCTTAAGGGACAACTAACACATGTTACTTCACTATCTTGTACTTGTTCTAGTTCTTCAAGTGAAAGAGGAAAAGTTTTTAAGAAAAACTCTCATATCACTAAAATAAATAGAAGAAGCATTTCTTCTAAAGTTATTTTTCATTATTATAGAAATAAGGGTCACATTAGGCCTCTTTGTCATGTTAGGAATGTTCAAGTTCCCAATGGTAAAATGACATGGATTCCTAAATATAACTCTACTAATCCTAAAGGACCCACTAGTTGGGGGACCTAAAATACCTATTTGATTTGTCGCTAGAAAGTCTTGCCTCCATATATAGACTATGGTATCTAGATAGCGAATGTTCAAGACATATGACGGGACATGCTTCCATGTTCATCAACTTCGATGAGAAGGAAAGTTGTCACCTCACGTACGGAAACAATAAGAAAGGTAAAATTCTTGGTGAAGATAATGTAGGAAATCACAACTATAAAAAGCACTTTTACCTCATACGCGAAATGCATAATACATCGGATAAAAAAGTGAGGTAACAAAGGGAAACATGAAAACTCACCACTTATTACCTCATCGAAATTAAAATCAAGAGATAAAGTTATAATGACATGCATTCGAGCCCCGACAGCTGCACTTTTATTATTTTTAAAATTAGTTTATCTTACCTTTCAGTTTACAAATAAAACTGAGGGGTAAGATTATTTCTTTTTTTTAAAAGAAAATTGTTATATGGTTTACCCAAAATATTACAATTTTTACCCAAAGTATTACATTGTTTACCCATATTGTTCCATTATTTATCCATAAAATACATTGTTTACACAAAATATTAAAATAAAAATAAAATTCCCTATAGATCTAGATAAAAATCAAATTTCCTAAGTGGGTGAAGATCAAATGTTGGTGAATATATATTCTCTAAGGCTTTGCATGCATTTGATTCAGAAGCAAAACAAAATAAGGGTTAGATAAATAAAATCAATATTCAAATATATGATTTTGTGCTCAAATAAATAATTACGAAAATAAACCTTAAACCCAAGTAATTTTATGCTTTTGCAATTAAGCTGAAGGAATATAATTAAGCTGAAGGAATAGAATACGAGGAGACTTATATTGATATCAGGCATAGCAGAACCAAGCATATTGATATCAAGCATCACTTCATAAGAGACCTTGTGGAAGACAAAGTGATCACCCTAGAACATGTGTCTACTGAATTATAACTAGCTGACATTTTTACAAAGGCTTTAGATGCTGCTCAATTTGAGAATCTAAGAGGAAAATTGGGAATTTGCATGTATGAGGACCTATAGAAATTACTGGCCAGAGGGAGTGTTTAGGATAAACGATGTTTTATTGGAAAACACTTGGTCCAACCTGCGTATTTAATGCATTTCACACCCTTGACCAATAAAGCTCGGCATTCCACACCAATTTTCTTATTCCTCATCCAATTCACTCAGTTTCCCTACTCTCAAAAATCTCTCTCAGACCTTCATTCTCAGTCTCCGCTCAGCATCAAAATGTCTTTCCATCATGGTGCCTCTTCATCCAAGACCCCTCCCAAATCCTCACCAAATGCTCCTCCCACTGCTGATGAACTTAGGCGAATCAGCAATAGGGAAAGGTCATCATACATGAACAAATCCAATAGGGAAATTGTCGATAAGATTATCCAGAGAGGGCTACTTATGCGTGGCATAACCATTCCTCTTGCTCGCGTTGATCCTCCTCACAACTTTGATAATGCACATGGCTCCAGCAGTGCAGCTAGACCCGAGGAAGATTCTGATGAAAGTGATGAGGATGTCTCAACAGATAGTGATGACAGTGACTCCAGCTCTTCTGAGGAGGAAGATTAATGGTGTGGGAGACTGATGTGTGGCTCAGGATGCTGGTTTTCTTGGGCTGATGATGGTGTGTTGCTGGTGTGACTAGTTCTTTTTGTTTCCTTCCTTAGATTTTGATCTTTATTTGACAGCATGAATTATTTGTATTGCTCATCATGAGCTTCATGTTGTAATAACTCCTAACATTTGTGCTTCTATACTTATTTTAATTTATACTATTTAATTAGTTTTGATCTAAATTTATGGCTAAAAAGGGGGAGAAGTGGTAGTAACAACAGGGCTAGATTTATTTGTGTCCCTCATAGGTGGAAGACTTGTTTGTTGTTGCTGCTGTGCATGCCTGCACTGAGAAGGTTTGCATGATGTGATGATATGTTGCTGCTGCTCTGGGTGTGTTAACAGGATGTTGTTCCTGATGTGTGAGTTCTGGTGCTCTAGGTGTGTTAACAGGATGTTGTTGCTGATGTGTGAGTTCCTAATATGTGTAGGAATGTATGTTAGTTGTGTGTAAATTTTGGCTGAAGATGTGTGTGTTTCTTGATGGAACCTAGTAGTAGTATAGCTGCTAGAATGTGTGTGTCTGCAGTGTGTTTGCAGAATGTGTGTGGCTGTGCATCTTTTTAGGGGGAGTAGCACAGGATGTTTCACAGAAAGTTGTGACATCTGTAGTCTAGGCTAACACGTGATTGTGCTCACAGGTGGATGTCATCCTGAATGTCCTGACATCCATAATCCATAGCAGTCTGGATAAATATGTGTAACTGCAGGTTGTGCAGGTTGTGTTTGCACTGATGTGTTGTGCATCAGTTGAGGGGGAGTATCACAAGATGATCCATAAATTATTGGGATATACCTAGAGTATGGACTAGCAGATAGTACTTAGGATGTGAAGATGACTCTGATATGGTAATGTAGTTGTGTGTGTTATTAGCTAGTAGCTTTCCTACATATATGGTATGACTTATGCTGCTTGTAATCTCTGATATGGTAATAGTGTTTTAGCCAAATATTTGCCAAAGGGGGAGTTTGTAGATGCTTTTGATTAGCTGTATTTTATGGCAAAACATTGATGAATGTATGAATGTCATGACTGATGTTATGACATACATAATGAGTATTATGCAGGGTAAGTTGGGATAGCTAAGAGCAAGTTAAGTTGGATGTCATGCTGAATGTTATGATATCAAGCGTATGACATCAAGGCGCGCAGGTTTTAGTTTCTGGTATTAGCTCAAGCTATACTTCAGGAAACATTTTAGGAAGCCTAGTTATCTCAAGCGACATATCAGGCATTGCTGAGGATAACATGGAATGCCCCTGACCATATTGGACGTGCGCAGTTTCATGAAGAGGGGTTTATCTTGGGTAAACCTAACTTCTGCACGAAGGCCCAAGGACTGTATGCTGCCTATATATACAGAAGTAGCAATTGTAACACCCCTTTTTATACCCCCAAATAAACACATAAATCATTTAGGCACATATTAAAATTTTCATCAAAGTATAATTAAAAACATGGTATAAAAGAGCATGTCACGTTATCGTGAAATTAAAACATACAACACCTGCTCATTTAAGGATATGCAACAATGAGGTAACTTCAACAGAGGAACTTAGTCCTTACACCCACATCTCAACATTTAGAATAAAAGCGGAAAATCTAAACATTGAACATCATCAAACATGTATACATATATCATCCGGTTTGATTCACATCATCATTCATGTTTACATAAACATTCATCAGAATATACATATACAAATATATCACAAAAGAATTCTATACAATCCTAGCTACCCGGTGCTATATATCAGAGCCAACCGACTAAAAGATGAAGACACGCTTCACAAAAAGACCTCCAACCAACCTACTCTGTAATGCCTCATAGAACATCATAAAACAGCAGAAGGGTGAGAAATATTATCATAAATACAATGCATATAATCATATATATATATATATATATATATATATATATATATATATATATATATATATATGTGTGTGTGTGTGTGTAATCCAAGCATATCATCATGAATATATCCATAATTTCAATCAATCCACATAAACATACACAATATGTTTATTCACTACAATTCACATAAACATCTATAATTATGTTTATTTCACCAATTCACAATCATACTCATTTCATATAAACATTTACATTTATGTTTATTCATCAATGCATCATATAAAGATGATATATGCAAATCATAGAGGCCAACTCGCTACTCTATGCAAATGCAAATGCGGTACCGACTCAATCATCTCAAGTTCACTCAGGAACTTATTAGAACCATCGCTCACACCCCCACATGGGCACACGATGTTCACCCATTGCTCACACCCCAACTGGGCACACAATCCGATTGCTCACACCCCCACACGGGCACACAATCATTTGCAACCATTGCTCACATCTCTCATAGGCACACGATATTCATGGATTGCTCACACCCCAACTGAGAACACAATCTGATTGCAACCATCGCTCACACCTCTCATAGGCACACGACGTTTACTCATTACTCACACCCCAACTGGGCGCATAATGTTCTACAAATTCTCTTAGGAATCAATCAACAAAAGAATGCATATTACTATGCTTCACATGCAAATGACCCATGACATTCTTGAAATGCATACATATTCACAAATATACTCATGCATTCTTCACATACAATGGCATACAATCAATATGCATTCACTATATCGTGCCAAACGGAAACAAACTCCATCACAACCATCATGCATTTTAATCAATTTAAGCAATGCATAAATTTTTCAAAAGGTCACATTTCACAATCGATTCCACAATTTAGGATTCACGCCATACGGCTACCCATAACATATCATACAACCGTATACCAGCTACTCATTCAAGAAGAGGTCGATCGCAACCGAACCCAAGAATCGATACAGGATGGAACAACAGAAAACCAAACACTGTCACGCTCGCTGGACCACTCGCCTAGCGAGGTCCTAGCAAACATTCGCTACAGGCTCGCCTAGCGAACGAGCTCGCGAAGACAGTCAGAAGCTACTGGAAGTATTCTCTACTGGCTCGCTGAAGCCTCGCCTAGTGAACCACTCGCTACATCACTCGCTACCAGCGAATAAGGGTTGTTTCCATTCTGACCAAGTCTGGGACCATTCGCTACTTGCTCGCTACCAGCTCACTCAACGAACACTCGCCACACTGCTCGCCTAGCGAACATGCTAGCGAGGGTCTGCGTACACCAAAACCCCAACTGTCCAAAAATCATCAGAAGCTCACAAGTCACCCAATTTTCACCAAACCAGATCCAATAGTCTTAGTCTAACATTCCTCGAATAAACTACACCATTTATTCCCGATTCTAACCATTAAAACATCGGTTTCTATCGATTAAATCATATTCGACCTAAAAATAGAAAATGGAGAAAACATCCAAACAATCCAAACAATCCATACATAATCACATACATTGATAAGATAACAATATTTCACACCTTTACCCGATTAAATCAATTCCTAAGGGTTGATCTTGAAGAATCCAAGTTTTTCCTCTTTTTCTTCTCTTTTCTCTTCTTCCTCTCCTCTTTCTCTCTTATGTTTTCCTTTTCTTTCTTTTCTCTCTATTATATTTTCTTCTCTCAAAATCTCTACCAATTCATTTTCTCACAAAATATCCCATCTTATCATAAATTAAGGAATATCTAAAATATCCTCCAACTTAATTTCCCAAAACTCTCCAAATGATAAAATAACATAATATGCACACATAACATATTATCACACCAATATCACAAATAACATAATAATCACCCAATAAAATAAAAGACTCCATAAAATAATGGGAAATCAGAATCGGGGCGTTACAACTCTCCCCCACTTTAGAAATTTTCGTCCTCGAAAATGTTACCTGATTCAAACAATTCCGGATACAATTCTCGCATCCCACTCTCCAATTTCCAAGTCATATTACCTTCCGAAGCGCCTCCCCACACTACTTTCACAAGCGCAATATCCTTGCCTCTTAGCTTCTTAACTTCACGATCCAAAGTTCTAATCGGTAAAACTTCAACCGTAAGGTTATCTCTTACTTCAACCTCGTCCATAGGAATAACATGTGACGGATCCGGAACATACTTCCGAAGTTGTGAAATATGGAACACATCATGCAAATTCGAAAGATTCGGAGGCAACGCCACACGATAAGCCACAACACCAACTCGTGCAGTAATTTGATACGGACCAATAAAATGAGAATTCAACTTCTTCGACTTCAAAGCACGACCCACACCCGTAACTGGTGTAACTCTCAAAACCACATGGTCGCCTTCTTGAAACTCAAGATCCTTCCTTCTCTTGTCATGATAGCTCTTCTGTCTACTCTGAGAAGCTTTCATCTTTTTCCGAATAAACTTCACCTTCTCTGTAGTTTGCTGTACCATCTCCGGTCCAACTACCGACTTCTCACCAGTTTCATGCCAACACAAAGGTGTTCAACATCTCCGACCATACAAAGCCTCAAATGGTGCCATACCAATACTTGAATTAAAAGTGTTATTATAGGTGAACTCAATCAACGCCAAATAACTATCCCAAGCACCACCTCGCTCTAGTACACAAACACACAATAAATCCTCCAACGGTTGAATTGTCCTCTCAGTTTGACCATCCGTCAGCGGATGATAAGCCGAACTCAATCTTAGCTTATAACCCAAAGCCTTTTTCAAACTCTCCCAAAACCTCGATGTAAATCTAGGATCTCTATCCGATACAATACTCTTAGGAACTCCATGTAACTTCACAACCACACGAACATAAATCTCGGCTAACTTCTCTAAAGGATAACTAATATCAATCAGGACGAAGTGAGCAGATTTAGTAAGCCTATCAACAATCACCCAAATAGCATTATGACCTCTTTGCATATTCGGTAATCCCGTAACAAAATCCATCGATATACTATCCCATTTCCACTCTGGAATGTCCAACAGTTGCATCAATCCACTAGGCTTCTGTGTTCCACCTTAGACTTTTGACAAATCAAGAAAGAATACACAAACTGGGCTACATCCCTCTTCAATTCGGACCACCAAAAGATTTTCTTCAAATCTTGATACATCTTATTCGCTCCCAGATGAATACTTAAGTTACTTCGGTGTCCTTCTTCCAATATCATCTTTTTCAACTCCACATCATCGGGAATACAAATACGACCACGAAATCTCAAAACCTCGAAGTTATCAACCTTGAAATCTTCATTCTCATTCATCATCAAATCAACAAACTTCAAATCCAACTTTTGCTTTTCACATACGGTCGCAAGAAAATCATTCGTAACATGTAGCATACCAAGTTTCACACTACTCGGCGTCATTTCGCAAACCAAACTCAAGTCTCTAAAATTCTCCAATAATTCCCATTCTTTCGTCATCAATGCGGACATATGTAACAACTTCCGACTCAAAGCATCGGCCACCACATTTGCCTTACCCGGATGGTAATTCAAACCAAAATCATAATCTTTCAAAAACTCTAACCACCTTCTTTGTCTCATGTTCAATTCTTTCTGATCAAATAAATATCTCAAACTCTTGTGATCACTAAAAACTTCAAATCTTGCACCATAAAGATAGTGCCTCCAAATTTTCAAAACAAATACCACAGCCGCTAACTCCAAGTCATGCGTAGGATAATTCTTTTCATGCACTCTCAATTGTCTTGAAGCATAAGCCACAACCTTTCCATCTTGCATCAAAACACCACCTAAACTAGTCAAAGAAGCATCACAATAAACCACAAAAGGTTCCGTAGGATTCGGCAAAATCAAGATTGGCGCCGTCGTCAATCTTCTCTTTAACTCAATGAAACTCTTTTCACAATAAATATCCCAAATAAAATCCTTTCCTTTACAAGTCAATTGCGTTAACGGAAGTGCCAACTTCGAAAATCCCTCAATAAACCTCCGATAATAACCCGCTAAGCCCAAAAAGCTTCGAATCTCCGTAACTGATCTATGAGACTCCCATTGCATTACCGCATCAATCTTGGATGGATCCACACTAATACCACTACTAGAAATAACATGCCCAAGAAAACTTACTTCCGATAACCAAAATTCACATTTCAACAACTTAGCATACAATTGCTTCCCTTTCAAAATCTGTAACACAATCCTCAAATGCTCTTCATGCTCCTCTTGAGACTTAGAGTAAATCAAAATACCGTCGATGAACACAACCACAAAACGATCCAACTGATCATGAAAAATACGATTCATGTATTCCATAAACACACCTAGCGCATTAGAAACCCCGAATGGCATCACGGAAAATTCGTAATGACCATACAGTGTCCTAAAGGCCGTCTTCTGAATATCCTCCTCTTTCACACGAATCTGGTGATAACCCGATCTCAAATAAATCTTGCTAAAACACGCGCACCAACCAATTGGTCCATCAAATCATCAATCCTTGGAAGCGGATACTTGTTCTTAATTGTCACCTTGTTCAACTACCGATAATCAATGCATAACCGCATACTCCCATCCTTTTTCTTTACCAACAACACCGGAGCACCCCAAGGAGAAACACTTGGTCTTACAAACCTCTTATCCAACAAGTCATTCAATTGCTTCTTCAATTCTACCAACTTCGATGCTGACATATGATACGGAGCCATCGAAATTGTTCTAGTACCAGGAACTAGATCAATAGAAAACTCAACTTCTCTTTCCGGCGGTACATCCGTAATATCCTCCGGAAACACTTCTAGAAAATTACACACCACTGGGAACACATCGAGCTCAACTTTTCGCTCCACCGACAATGATGCAAACAAACCAAACAACTGAGCTTCATCCGCTAAAAGTTTCTTCAACTCTTTAGTGGATAGAAAACTCTCATCTTCATCATCTTCCAAAGAAGGAAACCTCACTAACTTGTGATAACAATATATACGAACTCTATTAAATTGCAACCAGTTCATACCCAATATCACATCCAAACCCTCTAACGACAAACACACTAAATCCATAATGAAGTCTTTACCATACATGGTCAAAGGACAACTCACACACACCAGAGATGTAGTTACTGACCCCGAAGCGGGAGTCTCAATAACCATGTCGCCACCACAAGAAGTCATGCACAAATTCAAACGCTTAGCGCACTCAAAAGAAATGAACGAATGAGTCGCTCCAGTATCAATAATAGCAACTAAAGGCGTATTATTAATAAAGCATGTACCTTTAATCAAACGATCTGCACTAGTGGTGTCTGAACCAGCTAATGCAAACACCTTTCTGCCCGCTTGAGCTTGTCTCGGCTTAGTACACTTAGTACTAATGTGACCCACTTCTCCACAATTAAATCACTTAATCGCATTCCTCCTACAATCAGTAGTAGCATGCCCAGTGCCTCCACAGTTAGAACATTTCACTACGGGCTTCCCACACTCAAATGATTTATGTCCCATTTCACCACATTTGTAGCACTTAATGGAACCGGAACTTCCCCCTCCAGACCTCTTATCAAAGTTTCCCCTATGCTTGCCCTTGCCGACGGGTGTCACATAAGGTCCACTTCTAGCCTGTTGCTTTCCCTTCCTCTCATTCAAACTTTTGTAATGAGTGGAACGAGCCTTGCTATCTTCCTCGAAGATTCTACGACATTCCGTCAAATCCGAAAATCTCCTTATCCTTTGATATCCCACAGCTTGCTTAATCTCAGGACGTAAACCATTCTCATATTTAATACACTTTGAGAACTCAGCCGTAATTGCATCATAGTGAGGATGAAATTGAACCAACTCTACAAACTTAGCAGTATAGTCCACCACAGACATATTACCTTGTTTCACCTCAAGGAACTTCATCTCCTTCTTCCCTTTTACACTTTCAGGGTAATACTTCCTCAAAAATTCAGTACAAAATAAATCCCAAGTTATCTGTTCATCATCCACTTCAAGAACCTAACGCATACCGACCCACCAATCGTCGGCTTCTTCCTTCAGCATGTGAGATCCAAGTCTCACCTTATCCCCTTCAGCACAGTTCATAACTCTGAAAATCCTTTCAATCTCTTTCAACCAAATTTGAGCACCATCGGGATCAAATCTTCCTTAGAAGACTGGTGGTTGATTCTTCCTGAACTCATCATTAGCATTCACATTCAGCGCACCCTGCACCGCCTTAGCCATTGCTTCCAAAGCAGCATCCATCGCATTATCGTTACGACCAGCCATATTCTGACCATTTCCAAAAATAACAATAAGGTTAAACAACCGTTCAACCAACACAACAACGAGACATACATAACTGACTCAACACTGGCTCTGATACCACTTAATATAACACCCCTTTCTATACCCCCAAATAAACACATAAATTATTTAGGCACATATTAAAATTTTCATCATAGTATAATTAAAAACATGGTATAAAAGAGCATGTCACATTATCGTGAAATTAAAACATACAACACCTGCTCATTTAAAGATATGCAACAATGCGGTAACTTCAATAGAGAAACTTAGTCCTTACACCCACATCTCAACATTTAGAATAAAAGCGGAAAATCTAAACATTGAACATCATCAAACATGTATACATATATCATCCGGTTTGATTCACATCATCATTCATGTTTACATAAATATTCATCAGCAGATACATATACAAATGTATCACAAAAGAATTCTATACAATCCTAGCTACCCGGTGCTACATATTAGAGCCAACCGGCCAAAAGATGAAGACACACTTCACAAAAAGACCTTCAGTCAACCTACTCTGCAATGCCTCATAGAGCATCATAAAACAGCAGAAGGGTGAGAAATATTATCATAAATACAATGCATATAATCATACACACACACACACACACACACACACACACACACACACACACACACTGATATATATATATATATATATATATATATATATATATATATATATATATATATATATATATATATATATATATATATATATATATATATATATATATATATATATATATATATCATACACAATGCATATATAAATACAATGCATATAATCATACACACACACACACACACACACACACACACACACACACACACACACACACACACACACACACACACTGATATATATATATATATATATATATATATATATATATATATATATATATATATATATATATATCTGTGTGTGTGTGTGTGTGTGTGTGTGTGTAATCCAAGCATATCATCATGCATATATCCATAATTTCAAACAATCCACATAAACATACACAATATGTTCATTCACTACAATTCACATAAACATCTATAATTATGTTTATTTCATCAATTCACAATCATACTCATTTCATATAAACATTTACATTTATGTTTATTCATCAATGCATCATATAAAGATGATATATGCAAATCATAGAAGTCAACTCGTTACTCTATGCAAATGCAAATGCGGTACCGACTCAATCATCTCAAGTTCACTCAGGAACTTATTAGAACCATCGCTCACACCCCCACATGGGCACACGATGTTCACCCATTGCTCACACCCCAACTGGGCACACAATCTGATTGCTCACACCCTCACACGGGCACACAATCATTTGCAACCATCGCTCACACCTCTCATAGGCACACGATATTCATGGATTGCTCACACCCCAACTGAGCATATAATCCGATTGCAACCATCGCTCACACCTCTCATAGGCACACGACATTTACTCATTACTCACACCCCAACTGGGGGCACAATGTTCTATAGATTCTCTTAGGAATCAATCAACACAAGAATGCACATCACTATGCTTCACATGCAAATGACCCATGACATTCTTGAAATGCATACACATTCACAAATATACTCATGCATTCTTCACATACAATCTCATAAAAATCAATATGCATTCACTATATCACGCTAAACGGCAACGAACTCCATCACAACCATCATGCATTTTAATCAATTTAAACAATGCATAAATTTGCCAAAAGGCCACGTTTCACAATCGATTCCACAATCTAGGATTCACGCCATATGGCTAACCACAACATATCATACAACCGTATACAAGCTACTCATTCAAGAATAGGTCGATCGCAACCGAACCCAAGAATCGATACAGGATGGAACAACAGAAAACCAAACACTGTCACGCTCGCTGGACCACTCGCCTAGTGAGGTCCTAGCGAACGAACTCGCGAAGACAGTCAGAAGCTACTGGAAGTATTCGCTACTGGCTCGCTGGAGCCTCGCCTAGCGAACCACTCGCTACCAGCGAATAAGGGTTATTTCCATTCTGACCAAGTCTGGGACCATTCGCTACTTGCTCGCTACCAGCTCGCTCAATGAACACTCGCCACCCTGCTCGCCTAGCAAACATGGTAGCGAGCGTCTGCGTACACCAAAACCCCAACTGTCCAAAAATCATTAGAAGCTCACAAGTCACCCGATTTTCACCAAACCAGTTCCAATAGTCTTAGTCTAACATTCCTCGACTAAACTACACCATTTATTCCCGATTCTAACCGTTAAAACATCGGTTTCTATCGATTAAATCATTTTCGACCTAAAAATGGAAAATGGAGAAAACATCCAAACAATCCAAACAATCCATACATAATCACATACATTGATAACATAACAATATTTCACACCCTTACCCGATTAAATCGATTCCTAAGGGTTGATCTTGAAGAATCTAATCTTTTCCTCTTTTTCTTCTATTTTCTCTTCTTCCTCTTTCTTTCTCTCCTCTTTCTCTCTTATGTTTTCCTTTTCTTTCTTTTCTCTCTATTATATTTTCTTCTCTCAAAATCTCTACCAATTCATTCTCTCACAAAATATCCCATCTTATCATAAATTAAGGAATATCTAAAATATCCTCCAACTTAATTTCCCAAAACTCTCCAAATGATAAAATAACATAATATGCACAGATAACATATTATCACACCAATATCACAAATAACATAATAATCACCCAATAAAATAAAAGACTCCACAAAATAATGGGAAATCAGAATCTGGGCGTTACAGCAATCCTATTTGAAGAGAGTTCTTGACAGGGTTTTAGAGGACGTGTATTTTGTGAGTGAAGAATTCTGTTCTTCATGTGTTTTTGTGTGTCTTAGGAATACTTGTAAACCAAGCAATTATCTGTTGTATAATTGCATTTGTCTAGAGTTTTTAAGTTGTATGTTAAGTGTGTCACTCTAAGCTTTTAATCAAAGTTGTGAAGCAAGATCAAGGTGTGTTTGAAGTGTGTCTTCAATTTTATTTGTAACTTTGAATATGTTGATATCACTGCTGTGATTGAGGGGGAGTGAGTTGGTAACTCTGGTCTAGTATTAGGCTGAAGTGTCACTGGGTAGGTCTTAAGTGAAGAGTGCAAACTGGTTGTTTGACTCTGAATTAATTCTACTAATAGTGAATTTCCTCCCTGGCTTGGTAGCCCCCAGATGTAGGTATGGTTTGCACTGAACTGGGTAAACAATTACTTGTATTATTTACTGTTTTCATTTACCGTTTGTCATTAAGTTTTGTAGTCTGTGTTACAGTGGATGTCATAACATCCGTGATAACATCCACTTTTGGGTACCTAGAATTTCATGAACGCAGTCAGCATCTCTATCCAATCAGGATATTGTTCACCCGAGATCGAGCTTAAAAAAGAAAATTATCAATCTTCTTTTGATAATTTTCGGTAAAGCATGCAATGCATAATGTTTTCTTGGTTGATTTTAGCTTTTATTTTTCTCAATGCTTTATAGCATTATGTGATCACTAAGGCTGGAAATGAGTCGAGTCGAGTCGAACTCACCTCAGCTCGGCTCGACTCGTAAAGAATTGTTCGAATTCGAGTTCGAGTTCGAGTTCTACACGAACTTTTTTTTAAGCTCAAACTCGACTCGTTATAAGTTCACGAACAGTTCGGTTCGACTCGTTAGGTTCATCTCATTAGGTTCAGCTCACATGGTTCACGAACTTAAAAACTATTTTTTTAAATATATATATATATATATATATATATATATATATATTTTAGTATATTTGACATTTTAAATAAATAAATATATTTTAAATAAAATATTAAAATAAAATAAAAGTTATCATATTGAAATTTAACTTTATCTTCGAAATCTACTAATTCAAAACCTACACAACTTTCAAGAGATACATTTGAGAGTCTAATTCAAAAACTAATAAATTGAAGATTAAATTTGTCTAAGATTTGAAGTAAATATTTAAACCTAATCTTAAAGACAGTATAATTCTTTTCATATGTAATCGAGTTGACTCATGAACCTAACGAGTCGAACTATGTATAGTTCAAGTTCAGCTCATTTAGTTAACGAACTTAATTTTTCGCTCATACTCAACTCATTTGGTTCATGAACCTAACTCAACGATTTAATTGTCGAGTCGAATTCCGAACTATCTTCGAGTTGGTTTGGTTCATTGCCAGCCCTAGTGATCACAAATAATTGTTCAATTTGTAAACAAAATATTGAAAAGAGACAAATGAGAAATCAAAGGATGAAGATTTTATTGAATGTAAAAAGCTTTTGTACATAAGATGTGTACAAGGATGTAAAAACCCTTGATGAGGAAATTTACAATAAAAATTGAAAAAAAGTAAATGGCAATGGGAAATTTGACTTTGCATTGATTACAACATTGGCTACCATCCCCTGCAAGTCCGGGTTCCAACATTGTGCGTCAGTTGGTGATGATTTGACTGATCATTTAATGTTTGAGGTCTAGCCATGACGAAGATAGGCTCAGGTGTTCACAGTCAAATGCCTTTATCCCTAATTTTTTCCTGGACATTTCTATTTTTTCGTCCATCGGGATACCCATTATTTCCTAAGTCGCCCTTTCAGGTTTTCAACTTAGCGGGCTATTATTATTTTTTTGCTTTGTCCCTAACTTTTGCATGGACATTTCGTTTTTGGTCCATTGGAACGTCCATTTTTTCCTAGATTGCCCTTGCAGATGTCAATCTAGCGGGCTTTTTATTCACCATTTTTTTAAGCATAATATTTTTTTACTGTATCGGAGTTCACGGAATGTGGCAACTCCTCCCCATCCATGGTGGTGAGGACCAGGGCTCCGCCTGAGAAGGCTTTCTTGACAATGAAAGGTCCTTCATAATTTGGAGTCCACTTGCCGCGTGGATCCGAATGAACATGAGAATACCTCTTAAGCACGAGCTCGCCTGCTTGGAACGCTCGAGGAAGAACTTTCTTGTTAAAAGCTCGCTTGAGACGTCTTTGATACAATTGACCGTGGCAAACGGCTGTCAGGCACTTCTCTTCGATGAGATTAAGTTGATTGTATTTGGATTGAACCCATTCAGCTTCATCAAGATCTGCTTCCATGATGACCCTAAGAGAAGGACTTTCGACTTTGATGGGTAGAACAACTTATATACGATATACAAGCGAATACAGAGTTTCCCCAGTAGAATTGCAAACTGAAATTGTGTAGCCATGCAATGTAAAAGAAAGCATTTCATGCCTGTCCTTGTAAGTCTTAACCATTTTCTGGATAATCTTTTTGATGTTTTTGTTTGTTGCTTCAACGACACCATTTATCTTGGGCCGATATGGTGAAGAGTTGTGGTGCTCGATCTTAAATTCTTGACACAACTCCTTCGTCATCTTGTTATTCAAATTGCTTGCATTGTCAGTGATAATGTTGTTAGGGATACTATAGCAACAAATTATCTCTTTCTTGATAAATTTGGCAACCACTTGGCGTGTAACATGTGCATACGAAGCAACTTCAACCATTTTATGAAATAATGATAGCAACTAGAATGAAGCGATGACCATTGGAAGCATTTTGCTCGATCATTCCAATCATATCAATACCCAACATAGAGAAGGGCCAAGGAGAAGTCATAACATTCAATGGAATTGGTGGCACATGGATCTTGTCACCATAGGTTTGGCACTTGTGACATCTTTTAGCAAAGTTGTAACAATCTACCTCCATTGTTGTCCAGTAATACCCAACTCGAAGGATCCTTTTAGCCATAGCAAAACATTTGGCATGTACACCCTCATAACCTTCATGTATGGACCTTATGATTGTGTTTGCTTCGTGTCTATTCATGCATCTGAGCAACATAGAATCATAATTCCTCTTGTACAGTACACCACCACTCAAGAAGAACTTGGGGCATAGTCGTCTGATAGCTTTCTTATCAGTGATAATGATACCCTCAGGATATTCCTGTTTTTTCATATATATTTTTATGTCATAGAACCAAGGCTTATCATCAGACTCATCCTCGATTGCTAAACAGCATGCTGGTTCGTTCAAATGACCAATGCGAATAAAAGGAGCTTCGTTCTTCCACTTGACTTTGAACATGGACGCCAGGGTGGCAAGAGCATCATCTAGTTGATTTTATTCCCTAAGAATATGATGAAAAAAGATTTCAACAAAGTATGAAATCAATTTCACAATGTGCTTTTGGTATAAAACCAGCTTGGAATCCCGAGTTACAAAGTCTCCTTTGACTTGGCCAATCACCAGGGCAGAATCTCCGTAGACATTAAGAGTATTGATTCTCATGTCAATTGCTGCTTTAATACCGTAGATACATGCTTTGTACTCAGCCATATTGTTGGTGCATTCAAAGCATAACCTGGTAGTGAAGGGAAGATGAAAACCTGTTGGAGAGATGAGGATAACACCAATTCCATGACCTTTAGCATTGGCAGCACCGTCGAACACGACCGTCCATCGCACCCCTGGTTCTTGTACTATATCAGGGTCTGGAGTCTCATAATCTCTGATGAACATAACATCTTTATTAGGAAAGTCAAACTTCATCTGTTGATATCCTTCCACAGGTTGATGAGCAAGGTAGTCGGACAAGACGCTCCCTTTTATTGCTTTCTGGGTAACATGTTGGATATCATACTCAGTCAACAGCGTTTTCCACTAGGCAATTCATCTAGAGACAACAGGCTTTTCGAAAATTTACTTTATCAGATCCATATTGGATATCAATAAAGTAGTATGGAAAATCATGTATTGTCTTAGGCGTCGAGCAGCCCAAGTCAGAACATAACAAGTTTTCTCCAATAGTGAGTATCTGGTATCACAATCATTAAACTTCTTGCTCAGATAACAAATTGCATGTTCTTTCCTACCAGTGTCATCATGCTGACCTAATACACATCGCATTGATTCATCGAGAACAGTGAGATACATGATTAAAGACCTACCAGGAATCGGAAGTACTAAGATTGGTGGTTCATGCAAATATTTTTTTATCTTGTCAAAAGCTTCTTGATAATCATCGTTCCATTCAACCGATTGATTTTTTCTTAGTGATTTGAAAATTGGTTCGCAGGTAGCCGTCATATGAGAAATGAATCTGGAAATGTAATTAAGTCGGCCCAAAAAGCCACAGACTTCTTTTTCTATTTTGGGAGGCGTCATATTTTGAATTGTCCGAACCTTGTCAGGATCAACTTTGATGCCCTTCCGACTTATAATAAAACCCAACAGTTTGTAGGATTCAACCGTAACCCGAACTTTTGAAGTATGTCAAGCAACTTCTTCAAATGGTCTAGATGATCATCTTCAGTTATGGATTTGGGAATCATATCGTCCATGTAAACCTCAATCTCTTTATGGATCGTGTCGTAAAAGAGAATTGTCATGTCCCGTTGGTATGTTGCCCATGCGTTCTTCAGACCAAATGGCATGACTTTGTAGCAGTATGTGCCTCATGGCATGATGAAAGTAGTCTTCTCCATACCAACTGGGAACATCTTGATTTGATTATATCTTAAGAAACCATCCATGAACGAAAAGACAGAGAACTGCACTGTGTTGTCTACCAAAAAATCAATATGAGGCAGAGGAAAATCATCTTTCGGGCTCACCTTATTGAGATCTCTATAGTCCACACACATTTGGACCTTCCCATATTTCTTTGGAACCAGGACGATGTTGGAAATCCATTCAGGATACTCGGAAGTGGATAGGAACCCAACATCAAACTACTTCTTTACCTCTTTTCTGATTTTAAGTGCCATGTCGGGTCTGGTCCTTCTGAGTTTCTGCTTGACAGGAGGACAATAAGGCTTGAGTGACAAGTGATGTTCAACAGTGTTGGTATCCAACCCAGGAATATCTTGATAAGACCAGGCGAAAATAATAGCATACTCCTTCAATAGCTTGACCAACCCAGAGTGTACATGCTTACCGAGGGATACCTCAATCTTGACTTCCCTCCTGATTTCATTAGTACAAAGGTTAATAACCTCTATTGGCTCTTTGTGTGGTTGAATCTCTTTCTGCTCGTGCTCAAGGAGCATTGCTAGTTCAGCCGGTAATTTACAATCTTCCTCACCTTCTTCTTCGGCTTGGTTAATTGGAACCCCATAATTACAACGGATGTTTGCCAAGTTGTTATCAATGCAATTATTTATTCTGCATGTTTATGAATTATGTTTTAGAATGAAGCTATTTGAAAGGTGAAAAATAAAATAAACTTTTCCATTTATTTATTTGTGAAAAATAAAATAAAGAAAGAAATAAGAGCATGATTTGAATGCAAAAAAAAACTTTTATTTATTGATCACATAATGTTTCAAAAGCGTGAGACCCTTACAAGCTTCCCACTCGTCTCGGGCGAGGATGAGAGAACAGGAAAACAAAATGCATTACATGTTTGTGGGAAAAACCACGGGACTTCAATAATTGAATTGATAAAATTTATTGTATTAAGAACTCAATCTTTTATAATTAAAAGTAATCTTATATACTTTTAATTATTTATTATGCTTTATTTTATTTTAAATTAGTTAAATAATGTTTACTCATATATAAACTTTAATTTCATATTTCAAATTTACTCAAACTTAACATAAAGAATGACTCACTTCTGAAGTTACCTCAAGATGTGGCGATCCGCCCACATGCCACTCTTGACATATATAACCTAACCAATGTTGATGTTTCTTCTATTCCTCATACGTATAAGGTTGAGGTAGATAATCCTAAATGAGTATATGTTACAATATTTATTAGGGTTCACTTAAATTTATCTTGAAATAAAAGTTTACTTTTAAGATGAATGAATCAAAATTTATTTTAAATAATTTTAGATTAAAAAAATCAGTTAAACTATTTTTTTTTACAGAATTTAAACATTATTAATTAGTTTAATGAATTGTCTCTTAACTAATAGTCTCTTAAATTATTAAATAATAAGTGATCAATATAATTAATATATTCCCGTAATAATAGTAATTACAGTAAAATATTAAATTATTTTAATAATTTGTATCTCAAAATTGTTGTATCTCACTTGCAACCTTTTTAACTTTTCTACTATTAATTAAAGAAGTTTGATACAAGAAGAATTTGGGGATATTGAACCTCTAGTATGTTTTCTGCAGCCATTAGTTCAACCTTAATTACATATTTTAGATCATTGTTATCTTTCTCTCTCTCTTCTCGTTTATTACATTTATTTATTCATTTCAACCATTAGATGAATCACGGAGGAAATTGTTGTTGGAAGTTAAGTTAATAAAACACACAACTCAAATATTTACGGTCATTTAAAAGAATTATGTAATATTGCAATCAATTAAATTTATACTTTTTTCAAATCATTTAATAAATTGTCTTGAATAAAGCATCTTTAAAATATCGTCATATACTTTCTAAGTAAAAACTATCGAAACCATTGTACTAATGAGCAATCTTGTGTTACTATATATTGTTAACTATGTTTAATGATAAAAATAGCTTCATTTAAATGTTTCTCGTTATTATAACACAACTTCAACTATTCAATTGATAAAATGTATTAGATTAAGAATTCAATATTTTATAATTAAAAGTAATCTTATATACTTTTAATTATTTATTATGCTCTATTCTATTTTAAATTAGTTAAACATTATCTAGTCATATATAAATTTTATTTTCAATTTTCAAATTTACTCTAAATTAATATGGCGATATACTCACTTATGAAGTTATCTCAAGACGTGGCGATCCGCCGACGTGCCTAACTCATGACCTATATCACCTAACTAATGTTGAGGTTTCTTGTATTTCTCATAAGTATAGGGTCGAGGTAGAAAATCATAAATGAGCTTTGGTTATAATATTTATGAGGGTTCAATTATATTTATCTTGAAATAAAAGCTTACTTTTAAGACGAAGGAATCAAAATTTATTTCAAAAAATTATAGATAAAAAATTCAGTTAAACTTTAGTTTTTTATATAATTTAAATTGTATTAATTAATTTAATGAAATGTCTCTTAATTTACAGTCTCTTAAATTATCAAATAATAAGTGATTAATATAATTAATATATTCCCGTAATAATAATAAGTATAGTAATATATTAAATTTTTTTAATAATTTGTATCTCAAAGTTGTTGTAGCTCACTTGCAACCTTTTTAACTTTTTTACAACAAATTAAAGAACTTTGATACAAGAAGAATTTGGGGATATGGAACTTCTACTATGTTTTCTTTGCTGTCATTATTTCAACCTTAATTACATATTTTAGATCAATGTTATCTTTCTCTCTATTCCCGTTTATTACATTTATTTATTCATTTCAACCATTAGACGAATTACTCATGGAATCGTTGTTTGAAGTTAAGTTAATAAAGCACAACTCAAATCTTTTTAGTCATTTAAATGAATTATGTAATATTGCAATCAATTAAATTTATACTTTTTTCAAATTATTTAATATAAATTAATATGGCGACATACTCACTTATGAAGTTATCTCAAGACGTGGCGATCCGCCAACATGCCTAACTCATGACCTATATCACCTAACCTAATTAATGTTGAAGTTTTTTGTATTTCTCATAAGTATAGGGTCGAGGTAGAAAATCATAAATGAGCTTTGGTTACAATATTTATGAGGGTTCAATTATATTTATTTTAAAATAAAAGCTTACTTTTAAGATGAAGGAATCAAAATTTATTTCAAAAAATTATAGATAAAAATCTCAGTTAAACTTTACTTTTTTATATAAATTAAACTTTATTAATTAATTTAATGAAATGTCTCTTAGTTAACCGTCTCTTAAATTATTAAATAATAAGTAATTAATATAATTAATGTATTCCCGTAATTAGGGCTGGAAATGAGTCGAGTCGAGTCGAACTCACCTCAGCTCGGCTCGACTCGTTAAGAATTGTTCGAATTCGAGTTCGAGTTCGAGTTCGAGTTCGACACGAACTTTTTTTTAAGCTCAAACTCGACTCGTTATAAATTCACGAACAGTTCGGTTCGACTCGTTAGGTTCATCTCATTAGGTTCATCTCACGTGGTTCACGAACTTAAAAACTACTTTTTTAAATATATATATTTTTTAGTATATTTGACATTTTAAATAAATATATATATTTTAAATAAAATATTAAAATAAAATAAAAGTTATCATATTGAAATTTAACTTTATCTTCGAAATCTACTAATTCAAAACCTACACAACATTAAAGAGATACATTTGAGAGTCTAATTCAAAAACTACTAAATTTAAGATTAAATTTGTCTAAGATTTAAAATAAATATTTAAAACTAATCTTAAAGACAGTATAATTCTTTTCATATGTAATCGAGTTGACTCATGAACCTAACGAGTCGAACTATGTATAGTTCAAGTTCAGCTCATTTAGTTAACGAACTTAATTTTTCGCTCATACTCAACTCATTTGGTTCATGAACTTAGTTCAACGATTTAATTGTCGAGTCGAATTTCGAACTATCTTCGAGTTGGTTTGGTTCATTGCCAGCCCTACCCGTAATAATAATAAGTATAGTAATATATTAAATTTTTTTAATAATTTGTATCTCAAAGTTTTTGTAGCTCAATTGCAACCTTTTTATACTTTTTACTACTAATTAAAGAAGTTTGATACAAAAGAATTTGGTGATATGGAACATCTCCTATGTTTTCTCTGCCGCCGTTAGTTCAACCTTAACTACATTCTTTAGATAAATGTTATCTTTGTCTCTCTTCCCGTTTATTACATTTATTTATTCATTTCAACCATTAAATGAATCACGGAGGGAATTGTTGTTGGAAGTTAAGTTAATAAAGCACACAACTAAAATATTTTCGGTCATTTAAATGAATTATGTAATATTGCAATCTATTAAATTTTTTCTTTTTATAAATTATTTAATAAATTGTCTTGAATAAAGCATCTTTAAAATATCAAGATATACTTTCTGAGTAAAAACTATCAAAACCATTGTACTAATGAGCAATCTTGTTTACTATATATTGTTAACTATGTTTATTCATTAAAAAAGCTTTATGTAAATGATTTTGGTTATTATAACACAACTTCAACTATTGAATTGATAAAGTTTATTGTATTAAGAACTCAATCTTTTATAAATAAAAGTAATCTTATATACTTTTAATTATTTATTATGCTTTATTTTATTTTAAATTAGTTAAATATTGTTTACTCATATATAAACTTTAATTTCATATTTCAAATTTACTCAAACTTAACATAAAGAATGAGTCACTTCTGAAATTACCTCAAGATGTGGCGAACCGCCCACATGCCACTCTTGACATATATAACGTTGATGTTTCTTCTATTCCTCATATGTATAGGGTCGAGGTAGATAATCCTAAATGAGTATATGTTACGATATTTATTAGAGTTCACTTAAATTTATCTTGAAATAAAAGCTTACTTTTAAGATGAATGAATCAAAATTTATTATAAATAATTTTAGATAAAAAAATTCAGTTAAACTATTTTTTTTTTACAGAATTTAAACATTATTAATTAGTTTAATGAATTGTCTCTTAACTAATAGTCTATTAAATTATTAAATAATAAGTGATTAATATAATTAATATATTCCTGTAATAATAGTAATTACAGTAAAATATTAAATTATTTTAATAATTTGTATCTCACTTGCAACCTTTTTAACTTTTCTATTATTAATTAAAGAAGTTTGATACAAGAAGAATTTAGAGATATTGAACCTCTAGTATGTTTTCTCTGCAGCCATTAATTCAACCTTAATTACATATTTTTGATCATTGTTATCTTTCTCTCTAGTCGTTTATTATATTTATTTATTCATTTCAACCATGAGATGAATCACAGAGGAAATTGTTGTTGGAAGTTAAGTTAATAAAACACATAACTCAAATATTTACTGTCATTTAAAATAATTATGTAATATTGCAATCAATTAAATTTAAACTTTTTTCAAATCATTTAATAAATTGTCTTGAATAAAGCATCTTTAAAATATCATAATATACTTTCTAATAAAAACTATCAAAACCATTGTACTAATGAGCAATCTTGTTTTACTGTATATTGTTAATTATGTTTAATGATTAAAAAAAACTTCATTTAAATGCTTCTCGTTTTTATAACACAACTTCAACTATTGAATTGATAAAATGTATTAGATTAAGAATTCAATATTTAATAGTTAAAAGTAATCTTATATACTTTTAATTATTTATTATGCTCTATTCTATTTTAAATTAGTTAAATACTATTTAATCATATATAAATTTTATTTTCAATTTTCAAATTTACTCAAAATTAATATGACGAATGACTCACTTATGAAGTTATCTCAACACGTGGCGATCCGCCGACATGCCTAACTCATGACCTATATCACCTAACTAATGTTGAGATTTCTTGTATTTCTCATAAGTATAGGGTCGATGTAGAAAATCCTAAATGAGTTTTGGTTACAATATTTATGAGGATTCAATTATATTTATCTTGAAATAAAAGCTTACTTTTAAGATGAATGAGTCAAAATTTATTTCAAAAAATTATAGATAAAAAACTTAGTTAAACTTTATTTTTTTTATATAATTTAAACTTTATTAATTAATTTAATGAAATGTCTCTTAATTAACAGTCTCTTAAACTATTAAAGAATAAGTGGTTAATATAATTAATATATTGCCGTAATTATAATAAGTATATTAATAGATTAACTTTTTTTAATAATTTGTATCTCAAAGTTGTTGTAGGTCACTTGCAACTTTTTTAACTTTTCTACTACTAATTAAAGAAATTTGATACAAGAAGAACTCGGGGATATGAAACTTCTATTATATTTTCTCTGCAGTCATTATTTCAACCTTAATTACATATTTCATATCAAAGTTATCTTTCTCTTATTACATTTATTTATTGATTTCAACCATTAGATGAATCACTCATGGAATCGTTGTTTGAAGTTAAGTTAATAAAGCACACAACTCAAATCTTTTAAATTTAAATGAATTATGTAATATTGCAAACAATTAAATTTTTACTTTTTTCAAATTATTTAATAAATTGTTTTGAATAAAGCATCTTTAAAATATCAAAATATATTTTCTGAATAAAAACTCTCAAAATCATTGTACTAATGAACAATCTTGTATTACTATATATTGTTAACTATGTTTAATCATTAAAAAAAAGCTTTATGTAAATGCTTATCGTTATTATAACATAGCTTCAACTATTGAATCCATAAAATTTATTGGATTAAGAACTCAATCTTTTATAATTAAAACTAATCTTATACATTTTAATTATTTATTATGCTTTATTCTATTTTAAATTAGTTCAATATTATTTACTCATATATAAATTTTAATTTCAAATTTCAAATTTACTCAAAATTAACACGATGAATGACTCACTTCTGAAGTTATCTCAAGACGTGGCTATTCGCCCACATGCCTAACTCATGACATATATCATCTAACCAATGTTGAGGTTTCTTGTATTCCTCATAAGTATAGAGTCGATGTAGATAATCCTAAATGAGCATATGTTATAATATTTATGAGGGTTCACTTATATTTATCTTGAAATAAGAGCTTACTTTTAAGATGAACTGAGTCAAAATTTATTTTAAATAATTCAAGATAAAAAAATAGTTTAAAATTTATTTTTTTTACAGAATTTAAACTTTATTAATTAATTTAATGAAATGTATCTTAATTAACAGTCTCTTAAATTATTAAATAATACGTGACTAATATAATTAATATATTTCCGTAATATATGTAAGTATAGTAATATATTAAATTTTTTTATTAATTTGTATCTCAAAGTTGTTGTAGCTCAGGAGCAACCTTTTTAACTTTTCTACTATTAACTAAAGTAGTATGATACAAAAGAATTTGGAGAAATGAAACCTCTACTGTGTTTTCTCTGCAGTAATTAGTTCAACCTTAATTCTATTCTTTAGATCAATGTTATCTTTCTCCCTCCTCCGATTTATTACATTTATTTATTCATTTCAACCATTAAATGAATCACGGGCGAATTATTGTTGGAAGTTAAATTAATAAAGCACACAACTCAAATATTTTCATTCATAAAAATGAATTATGTAATACGGCAATTATTTAAATTTTTTCTTTTTTCAAATTATTTAATAAATTGCCTTGAAAAAAGCATCTTTAAAATATGAAAATATACTCTCTGAGTAAAAACTATCAAAATCATTGTACTAATTAGCAATCTTGTGTTACTATATATTGTTAACTATGTTTAATTATTAAAAAAAGCTTCATTTAAATGCTTCTCGTTATTATAACACAAATTCAACTATTGAATTGATAAAATGTATTAGATTAAGAATTCAATATTTTATAATTAAAAGTAATCTTATATAATTTTAATTATTTATTATGCTTTATTCTATTTTAAATTAGTTAAATACTATTTAGTCATATATAAATTTTATTTTCAGATTTCAAATTTACTCAAAATTAATATGGCAAATGACTCACTTATGAAATTATCTCAAGATGTGGCGATCCGCCGACATGCCTAACTCATGACATATATCACCTAACTAATGTTGAGGTTTCTTATATTTCTCATAAGTATAGGATCGAGGTAGAAAATTCTAAATGAGCTTTGGTTACAATATTTATGAGGGTTCAATTATATTTATCTTGAAATAAAAACTTACTTTTAAGATAAAGGAATCAAAATTTATTTCAAAAAATTACAGATAAAAAACTCAGTTAAACTTTATTTTTTTTATATAATTTTAACTTTATTAATTACTTTAATGAAATGTCTCTTAATTAACAGTCTCTTAATTTATTAAATAATAAGTGATTAATATAATTAATATATTCCCATAATAATAATAATAATAATAAGTATAGTAATAGATTAAATTTTTTTAATTATTTGTATCTCAAAGTTATTGTAGCTCACTTGCAACCTTTTTAACTTTTCTACTACTAATTAAAGAAGTTTGAAACAAGAAGAAGTCGGGCATATGAAACTTCTATTATGTTTTCTCTGCAGCCATTAGTTCAACCTTAATTACATATTTTAGATCAATGTTATCTTTCTCTCTCTTCCTATTTATTACATTTATTTATTCATTTCAACCATTAGATGAATCACTCATGAAATCGATGTTTTCAGTTAAATTAATAAAGCACACAACTCAAACATTTTCAATCATTTAAATGAATTATGTAATATTGCAATTATTTAAATTTTTACTTTTTTCAAATTATTTATTAAATTGTCTTGAATAAAGCATCTCTAAAATATCAAAATATACTTTCTGAGTAAAAACTATCAAAACCATTGTACTAATGAAGAATCTTGTATTACTATATATTGTTAACTATGTTTACTCATTAAAAAAAGCTTTATGTAAATGCTTCTCGTTATTATAACATAGCTTCAACTATTGAACTCAAAATTAATATGGCGAATGACTCACTTATTAAGTTATCTCAAGACGCGGCGATCGGCCCACATGCATAACTCATGACATATATCACTTAACTAATGTTGAGGTTTCTTGTATTCCTCGTAAGTATAGCGTCAAGGTAGATAATCCTAAATGATTATAGGTTACAATATTTATGAGGGTTCACTTATATTTATCTTGAAATAAAAGCTTACTTTTAAGATAAATGAATCAAAATTTATTTTAAAATAATAATAGATAAAAATATCAGTTAAACTTTCTTTTTTTTCATAATTTAATAATTATTAATTAGTTTAAAGAATTGTCTCTCAACTAATATTCTCTTAAATTATTAAACAATAAGTGATTAATATAATTAATAGATTCCTGTAATAAAAGTAATTATAGTAATATATTAAATTACTTTAATAATTTGTATCTCAAAGTTGTTGTATCTCACTTGCAACCTTTTTAACTTTTCTACTATTAATTAAGGAAGTTTGATACAGGAATAATTTATGGATATGGAAGCTCTACTATGTTTTCTCTACAACCATTAGTTCAACCGTAATTACATTCTTTAGATCAACGTTATCTTTCTCTCTCTTCCCGTATATTACATATATTTATTCATTTCAACAATTAGATGAATCACTGGTGAAATCATTGTTGAATGTTAAGTTAATAAAGCACACAACTCAAATCTTTTAAGTCATTTAAATGAATTATGTAATATTGCAATCAATTAAATTTTTACTTTTTTCAAATTATTTAATAAATTGTCTTGAATATCTTTAAAATATCAAAATATACTTTCTAAGTAAAAACTATCAAAACCGTTGTAGTCATGGGCAATCTTATGCTACTGTATATTGTTAAAACTATATTTAATCGTTAAAAAAAGCTTTATGTAAATCCTTCTGGTTATTACAACACAACTTCAACTATTGAATTGATAAAATTTATTGGATTAAGAACTCAATCTTTTATAAATAAAAGTAATCTTATATACTTTTAATTATTGATTATGCTTTATTCTATTTTAAATTAGTTAAATATTATTTACTCATATATAAATTTGAATTTCAAATTTCAAATTTACTCAAAATTAACACGGCGAATGACTCACTTCTGATGTTATCTCAAGACGTGGTGATCTACCCGCATGCCTAACTCATGACATATATCACCTAACCAATATTGAGGTTTCTTGTATTCCTCCTAAGTATAGGGTCGATGTAGATAATCCTAAATGAGTATAGGTTAAAATATTTATGAGGGTTCACTTATATATATCTTAAAATAAAAGCTTACTTTTAAGATGAATGAATAAAAATTTATTTTAAATAATTTAGATAAAAATATATAACTTACACAAAATATTGATGTAATATTAAAGTGTTATTTTGCAAAAGTTGAAATTATAATATTATTTATCCCAAAGGGAGGGAAAGGAAGATCGAAGAAAACCTAAAAGAACAGGAAAAGACAATGTCATCGCAACCAAATCTTGAGTTTGGAAGTCGGTTACACAAGGGGAAGGTATGAACACCTCTCACGTCCGTTGTACTCAACGAGATCCACGCTTGTCGTCTATCAAAAGGGGGTGAGTTATCTAAAAGCTACTGCTAAACTAGGAAGAGAAAAGAAAAAGGAGACTCGATAGGACATCGCCGCCTTATGCCTATGTATTCCCTCGTGCAATGGGAAAGTCATAGTCAACGTAGTTCGGAAAACTACGGGTGATGGGGGAAAAGTTACTTGCCAAGACATAATTGTCTTGTGCCTACGTATCCTCATCTGGTATGAGAAATCAGAGCAAACATAGTTCGGGAAAACTAGACCACTAGTTAGTTTAGTGTTTTTTATGAGCGATGATAAGTTTCCATTCCAGCAGTTAGGGTTTATGCCTGTTTGCAATAGAACAGAAAAGTAATGTACTCTTTTCTAAAAATGATTTAAGAACAATCCCGAAGGATAAAAAGGTTTGCATTTGGTTTGTGAATTTTAGGGAAGTGAATTGAATTTGTTTGAGATTCTCATTGCACTAAAGACTATGACATAAGAGCGAGTGTGTCACATATCTCCCAAAGGGCATACACTAAACACTCTAGATAAGTGGTAAGAAACACCCCACTCATTATTTTCCACATACGTAAGGCTCGTGGCGCACAACGTTCATCGTTATTTATTAAGTGTCTTAGAGTTGTTTGAGATGAGAAGAGAAGACACAAAAGAAAACACTAAAGGGAAACTGAAAACCCTAATGTTGTTATACAAAATGGTCCTAAGATCAAGATGAAAAGGAAGTCTACCTAATGTTATCATACAAATGATGGACCTAAAGTTGAGGTGAAAAAGGATTATCCTAATTGTTATCATACAAAGGATTGAAAGCCTAATGTCTCTACTACTCTCATCTTAATCAAAAATTAAGAGGGACTAGGAATCCTAAGGGATCATGTGAGCAAGCACAAGTAAACACCAACCAATTCAATCACAAATGAAAACAAGAATGAAACTAAAACAAGTTCCAAAAAATAAAAAAGAATAAGAAAGAAGAAGAATGAAAAATGGACAAACAAGAAGTCATTATCAAACCAAGATGAAGACAACAAACACATTCATTTCAATCTCAAACAAATCAAGCATCATCATCAAGTCAACATCAAACAAACATTCACCATCATAAAGCAAAATGAGATGAAGCCAAATGGCACAAGAAACATGGTAGGGCAGCAAGCACAACATATCATACTCAAGTCATATCAATGATCAAGAAGAGGGCACAAGGCAACAAGTCATGCATACCATTCATACACAAGTCAACACCATACTAAACAAACATACATACCAACAATCCTCAAAGCGAAAAGCAAATGAACACATGACATGAGCATAAGAAGAGATCATAACATCAACATGATCAACAAGCTAACATCCATCATAAGCACACAAGAGATCATACAAGTGGAAATCAAAAACATGCCTCAAGAAGAATCAAACATCAAAATCATCCACAAAAAGCAAACCACAATAAATCAAGCATCAAAAGCTCAAAAGACTTGAAGAAGGATAGAATATCACCCCATCATGGACTATAAACAATATTACATCATTTTACAATTTTAAAAACAATTAAAAATTAAATAAAAAAGGCAAATAAAACCTAAAAAAGGAAAGAAAATGGCTAGACGACAAACAAAAATCCAAGAACATCACCATACGTCAGAATAATTTTAAACCAATTAAAAATAACCAAATAAATCAAAAATACATGGAAAATAGAAAAATTAGAAATTAAAAAACCAAGAAAATCACATATGTTCAAAACCATCATAGGATCATATAATATTTTTTTCATGATTTTAAAATGCTCAAAAACAATTTTAAACTAATTAAAATTGGCTCAAACAAATTAAAATTCAAGAAAAATAGCATACTAAAAAATAAAAATACACAAAAATAAAAATCAGAAAGAGAAAAATAAAAGGAAATTTTAGAAAATATTTTGGTATTTTTCTGATTAAAAATGAATTTTCTATGAATTTTTGAAAATAAAATAAATTTAAAAACAAAATAGAAAAAGAAAATAAAATAGAAAAAACAAGATGCGTTGGATCTGAGCTCATTAAATAACGTAGTTAATCCAAAGGCCAGAAAGTGCGCATCCACTGTGGATTTGAGTCAACCTCATCATTTCCAACCAGCGAAGGTCAAACACACCAGATTAGAACAAGTGGTATGACGGACTGTGAGATCATCATCTTCAACCTCCAGCCACTTAAAAATCTCAGAGAATTATATAAATTCGAAGGTCTATCAAACCATAACCATTGAAGCTCATATTGGTTTCATTTGGTACGTCTTTTCAAGACGATCTCAATCATATTATCACGCCATATTTCTTTAAACCACAGCTCACTCGATTTGAAAAAACCTAGAAGAAAAAGCAAACACGGATTTGAAAGTTGAATATCAAAACTCAACCAAAACTAAAATCTAACAATCCTAACAGCATCAGCACATCAAGGACTACATCTTAGCAACAAATTTGAGTTAAAATGGTTAAGAGTTGTACCTGTTGAAGTTCAACTTCAGAGCTCTGAAAATGGAGTCCTCAAGCTTGATTCAGGCCATGATCTTTCAAGTTCTTGAGCTGGTTAGCTTCACTGAATGTTGGTGAGGCTAACTGAATGGATAATTTGAGTGATTAAGGTGTGGAAATGAAAATTTGAAGTTCAAGCTTAAGAGTTCAAATGGAATTTCAGCAGGGTGACTCTGACTATCAAAGCTTGTGAAAATGAGTGGAATGAGTCTGTTATTTATAGGAGAAGCTTTTTGAATGTTGAGGGAGGGTGAATGATGCAATTTGAGACAAATTCGTGCACACCTGCAGTATGAGCAAAGTGTGACTTTAAAACTGTCAAAACTCACTCAAAACTTGCATTTCAAGGCTCTAATCAAACCAGGCAAGTTTGCTAATCATGTTTAGGTTGAATTTATGGCTTAATTTGGTGATTAAAGACCAATTCAAACAAATTCAATTATGACTTGAAGTGGATTTTCAACTTTGAAATTCAAAATTTTCCGCCATGGTTCTCACAATGTAGGAGGCTTTTTGAGATGACTCTTCTTGCATTGGATAGAGGATGATGCAATCTTTGCAATGTGAAAAGAAAGTATTCATTTGGAAATTTGAGTTGAGATATATGATCCTTCAAAGTAGCTTGCATGAAAAGGTTAAAAATTGTAAAACACTTAGAAAAATTTCAAGTCTTTTTAAGGACCAAAAATGACCTATAATGTTTTGACAAAAACCAAGACCTTCCATAGGTTTTTAGCACTTCCACCTTGAATAAAAGTTGTAGAGGACATCTTCAAGTTCATCTTAGATAAAGAATGGGCTCCAAATTATGAAAATTTACCAAGTTATGACCTTTTGAAGTTGACTAGAAAATCCTTTCAAAACTCAAAATGACCTATAATGTCTTCAAACTTTTGATGACTTTCCAAGCATAATTGGATCTTTCCTTGCAAAGAGGACTTATTAGGGATGGTGAGAAGAGTTCATTAGAAAAAGAACCACCTCAATATGTTGAAAATTGAAGGAGTTATGCCCATTTGATCATAGAATCCACAACTTGCTAAATTAGGTCAACCACCTTGAACCAAACTTGAATCTCTTGATTACTTCTTACAAAATAAGCCATGGTGAATCACATATGATCTTGAAATGATGTTGCCTTGAATAATACTTGAATATGAGGTACCTTTGGGAGCTTGAAAATACCATAAAGTTAAGAAGAAAACCTTGTTTGAAGTTGAAGAAACATGCTCCTCCTATCTTGAGAAACAAGCCATAACACCTTGATCCCTTGTCTAGAACAGTGTGTAGCGAGGAAATTTGTGAGTGTAATCTATTGATTAACTTAACTCAAAAAATTCAAGAGTCGCCACTGCACTTTTGTTTTATCCAAAAAAAGAAAAGGAAAAAGAGCGAACAAAACCTGAGAGTTCTAAAACAAGAACAAATAAACAAAGATCTAGGTAAGGGGGTTGGTTACGCAATGGGAAGGTGTTAGCACCCAAAACATCTATAGTACTCTATAGGAGCCCTTTCAAATATTTACGTTTTTTGATTTGAAAATGGTTTGTTTGAAAGAAGATTGGGGAGATGAGAAGAGAATTATTTTTTAGATTTTTTGTGTTTGGAGAGACTTATTGTCTCATGCCTACGTACCCACAAAGTGAAATATATGATTAAAACCTCGTAGTTCGTAGTACAAATAACAAAAATGTATTAGTTTTGATTGATTTTAAGGAGAAAACTACGACTAGTCGCCCACAAGTATAAGACAACATTTGCATCACCTAAAGATGGAGGATTTTGTTTGTATTATCAACAAGTCTATCAATCAACATTAAAGTGAAAATTTTCAAAATCTTAATACTATGGAGAATAGGAGAATTATATCTCAACTATGGAAATGACTCATGTCTAAACTTTATGAAAAGTTTTAAAATAAAAGGTGCACAAAGGCACAAAAATAGTTGATGAGTTTTTTTTGTATTTTTATATCTTTTGAAATTGGTCAAAATATGATTAACATTTATTGACTTTTATTAAGAAAAAACAAAGTTTAAAAATCACTTGACAAAAGTCATGATTTTATTATGAAAGCGGTTTTGAATATTGAAAACAAGAAGGTTTTTAAAAGAGGGAGAAGATTTTGAAAATTTAAGAAGGGGAGAAGATGAAGTGGCTACCCTAGAAAGAAAAATAAAAGTTAGAGATAAGAAGGATCTAACAAACTTGTAGCACACTCCATAGCAAGCCAAATAAGAATTCCATGCATCTTGAAGCATAAGCCAATAAGCAAGCCAAATAAAGGCAAATATCCATAATACTCCAAGCATAGGGAAAGAGTTTTAATTCTAAGTCCAAGGATCCAAGAATAGTCCAAGAAGTCCAAGGTCTAAGAATAGTCCAAGAGCATAACAACAAAGTTAAGAGCACCAAGTCTTTTAGAGGTTTAATCATTTATTAGTGTTTTGAACAAAGTTTGGTCCAAATGAACAAAAGAAAAATGGCGAAAACATAAACATGTGTCCCACGGACAAAGGAAAAATAACGGAAGCATAAACAAAAGTATGATATGAGATGATAATAATGAAGCATAAAGATAAAAGAGAGATAGAGAGCAAGAAGGAAAGATAAACACAATTAAAACAAAGATACTGTTAGTGAGTGTCATACCCCAAATTTGTTCTACTTGTATATAACTTTCACCTTTATCTCCATCCACTAACCATTATCCATGTTTTTAAATCCATAAATATCCATCACAATTTTTATTCATAACCATTATCTTTTATTCTAAATACCCATTTTCAATTCATTTGGTAATTATCCATTCTTTTTTTTTCATTTTTCATATTCATTATCCACTTTTTAATATCCAACATCCATTTATTTCAATCCACAGCCAAATCATTTCTAATCAACTTCAAATTCATCTCTAATTAATCATCTTATAACCTTTTTCTTTTTTCTTTTAACTAGATGATTCATTTAAAATAGTCCAGTTTAAATTGTCATGTCCATTTATTTCAAAACAAAACCCAAGCCCATTCACTATTGACCCATGGCTCATACCCAACTAAGACATAATGAATAAGTGAGAAGATAGGGCTGCATAGAGATGGGAAGGGCGCCGTTTTTTTATAGAAAAGAAACATAAGGAGAAGGGCACTGCTTCTGAAAGAGAAAAAGTCTGGAGAAAGAGAAAAAAACGGCGCCGTATAACATCGTGAATCTGCCGTGATTTCAGCTTCATCACATCAATGAGCATCTCTGTCGGATGTGTTACAACAACAACATTACTTCGTACAAACTCAACAAACCCCAGTAACTCAACATTTGTCGTACTTGATTCGCAGTGGTGCCAAGGTCAACAGAATCAGCTCATAGTCATTGTGAATACAACTACAATAGATTAACCTGATCCAACAACACAGCAAGTTTCGAATAACAACAACTGAACTTGCGTCCTCAACTTGGCTTTGTTTTATCGATTTTGAATTGGCAGCATTTATTGTTCTGCTATGTTGTTATTATTTGGTTACCGAGCAGAATAAGTTCAGTTTCCATAGAGATTGGGACGTTGTAGAGACGACGGTTTGATGAACGTGTCGAATAAGTGCTACTACTATAACTGACTTGCCAGCAACAGTTCGAGGTTCGGTAACAGTCCGAATCAGATTTGCTTTTGTATTAAACTCCTATGATGTTATCAATTTAATTTTGGTAAAGTTCTATTGTTGCTATTGGTAATTGAATCTTGCTTAGATTTATGTTGAATTATATAGAGTTTGTAAATTTATTGTTGCAACTCCTTTGGATTTTTTTTTGTTTTGAGTTTGCCTCGATAGGCCACAGTCAATTTTCGGTTGCGTCTTTAACTTTCACTATTGTAATACTAATGCTATTGATGAAAACATTATGTTGTTGCTTGATCTTTATATACGTTACAGTATAGTCTTGATGTTACTACCATTCTTTATTTTGGAGAAGTTGATTTTGCAAGACATTACTGTTATACTAATGTGTTAGCATCTTGTTTTTCATTCTGACACTATGGTAGGGTTGTATTGTATGGTTTGATGTTTTTTTTTTCCATTCACCTTTGAATTTCATAAGTCCATTTAGCCTTTCGAAAATGATGGAAAGTTGCGGTGCATTTCGTTATGGATTAGAGGAGTGGCCACTTGAGTTTGTTACAATATTTCCTGCTAGATTTGTTTAGCCATTTACCATGTTTAAAACCACTTTTTTTACTAGTTAGAGATTTGTTTATTTTCATTAGTAGTATTTCAGTTGGTAATAATTGAAATGATCTTTTAAGTCATGCTTGCATTTTCGGTTTTACTATTAATGTCTTAGCTATTGTAGAAATATGCATGTTAGTTAATCACAGTGAGGTTTCATAATTTGTAAAATATTATCATATTATTGTTTTTCTTTACAAGCATTTTAAATAATTTGATTAGCATACATAGTTTGAAAACAAAGTAAATAATATGTATTGTTGCCTAATTGTTTACCTTTCTGATAATTGTTAGTAGTTGATTTTTGTTAAATGTAATTCATAGTGTGCCGAATTCGAAATAGCTAGAAAGCAGTCAAAGTCTAAATCAAGTGTCGAAGTGTCGAAGCTTTCAGTGTGTCGAAACAGTTTGTTTTGACACAAATTTGTTTTGATGAGACTTGATATGATTTAGATTTGATTTGATTTTGAATATTTTGGACCTTTTTATGTTTTGTACTTTTGTAAACCTAAAACTATAAATATTACATAGTTTAGCAAGTGAAAGTTCAAAAGTAATCAGAAATCCCACAGTTTGTGGGTAACACAATTTTCTCCAAATATTTCTCTCATTCTTCTCTTTCTTGTTGTTTGTTTGTTATTCTTCTTCTCTTTTGTTGTTCTTGATAACTCTTTACTTGTTATCACCATATCATATTGTGGGTTTGTTAATCAATCTTGAGATCAAGATTGAAGGGAATTCTTCATAGGGTGTGAGGTGAATTTCCAACATCTGGTATCTAGAGCTCCGGTTGAGTCAAGGAAGGAAGATAGTGATGGCGATGAACTATCCGAACGACAACTTTCCGGCGACCCTGCCAATTCTCAAGAAAGACAATTATGAGAATTGGTGCAAGCAAATTAAGGTGATTTTCTGTTATCAAGATCTTTGGGATCTTGTGAAGGATGGAGTAACATCACTCAGGGAGAACGCAACGGAGGCGGAAAAGGCTGCGCACAAAGAATTGAAGAAGAAGGATTATAAAGCACTCTTTATAATTCATCAGTGTGTTGATCCTGATAACTTTGAAAAGGTTAGTGATGTTGATTCAGCAAAAGAAGCATGGGAGATTCTTGAAAAGTC
Organism: Lathyrus sativus; assembly: GCA_963859935.3. NCBI lineage: Eukaryota > Viridiplantae > Streptophyta > Magnoliopsida > Fabales > Fabaceae > Lathyrus > Lathyrus sativus. The sequence goes on along the minus strand of OZ012735.1, from coordinate 621,998,964 downwards.
ATTTGGAGGCGTAGAGAAGGTGAAAGAGGTGAGGTTACAAACTCACAAGAGAACCTATGAGTTGCTTCAGATGGAAGACAACGAAAGCATTACAAATTTCTTCACCAGAGTTACAAAGTTGGTGAATCAAATCAAAGTATGTGGAGAAGCGCTGATGACGAAAGCAGTTGTCTCAAAGATTTTGAGATTGTTGGCTCCAAAATTCGACCACGTGGTAGTTTCCATAGAAGAGTCGAAAGATCTGTCAGTGTTAACGAAGGAAGAGCTTCAAGGGACTCTTGAGTCTCATGAACAGAGGATGTTTGAGAGAGCTGCAGGAAAGTCGAAAGATATGGCTTTGCAGGCGCAGTCAGAAAAGGAAAGAAAAGGCAAAGGTAGCTGGAATGACAACAAAGGAGGAAACCAGTTGAATCAGAAGAAACCTTGGAACAAAGGCAACCAAAGAGGTGGTGCTGCAGGTAAAGGAAGAGGTGGTGGTCGAAAGACAGACAAAAGCCACATTCAATGTTTCAATTGCCAGAAGTATGGTCATTATGTTAGTGATTGTCCAGAAACAAAGAGAAATCAAGAGACTGATGCAAAGCTGGCGAAACATGAAGAAGAAGAAATGTTGCTAATGGTCACAACAAAAGATGAAGAAATATTCCAAGATCAGTGGTACTTGGACTCAGGATGCTCATCACACATGATTGGAAGGAAATATTGGTTTGTCAACATGACGCCCTCGTCAAAGAACACGGTGAATTTTGCAAATGACAACACTCTAGCAGCTGAAGGTGTTGGTGATGTTCTGATTATGAGGAAAGATGGCAAAAGATCAACAATTTCTAATGTGTTGTACATACCAGGCATGAAGAGTAATTTGCTCAGTATAGGGCAACTTGTAGAAAAGAACTATAAGGTAGTTGTTGAAGACAAGATGATGAGAGTTCTCGACGCAGGTGGTAGATTAATATTGAAGGCTCCAATGTCTCAGAATAGGACCTTCAAGATTGAATTCAATGTGATGGATCACAAGTGTCTAGAAACTACAGCCATCAGAAATGAGTGGTTATGGCATTTTCGACTAGGTCATCTCAACTTTAATGACATCAGAGAACTGAAGAGAAGAAATATGGTTTCAGGATTACTAGAAATTGACATTACAAGGGAAGTCTGTGAGAAGTGTGTTTAGTCGAAACAACACAAGAATAGCTTCAGCAAGGATGCAGGAAGGAAGTCGAAGGCAATACTTGAAGTCATATACTCTGATGTATGTGGTCCAATCCAGGTGCATTCGATTGGTGGCAATAGATACTTTGTCACGTTTATAGATGATTACAGTCGAAAGTTATGGACTTACATCATCAAGAAGAAAAGTGATGTGATTGAGGTATTTTCCAAATTCAAGTCCATGGTCGAAAGACAGAGTGGTCGAAAGTTGAAAATTCTGAGGACTGATGGTGGTGGAGAGTATGTGTCGAAAGAGTTCGATACATCATGTGTAAAATAAGGGATTGTGCATGAGGTGGTGCCACCCTACACTCCACAGCAAAATGGGATTGCATAACGCAAGAACAGAACCATCATGAATATGGTGAGAAGTATGTTCAATGGAAAGCATCTACCCAAAGAATTATGGGGAGAAGCAGTTTTGATAGCAACATATATATTGAACAAATGTCTGACGAATAAGCTTGAAGGAATCACACCAGAAGAATGTTGGTCTGGTGTCAAGCCTAGTCTCAGTCACTTAAAGGTGTTTGGATCTATAGCACATAGATATGTGCCAGATTAGTTGAGAAGGAAGCTTGATGATAAGTCGAATCAGATGATCTTGATAAGATATCATTCGACAGGAGGTTACAAGTTGTTCGACTCAGTGAATAAGCAGGTAATGATCAACAGGGACGTGATCATAGATGAGCTTAAAGAATGGGATTGGACTGAGAATTCCAAGAAGGATTCAGTGAGAATCTCTTATGAAGAACCAGCCACTGAAGTCAAAATAGAAGTTCGATAGGAACCAGTTGCAGATAAAGCAGGTTCAAGCAGACCTCGACGAACAAGACACATGCCTGCAAGGTTGCAAGAATGTGTAATTACATAAGATGATGTAGTCGATGAAGAGGGTGAGTTGGTACATTATGCTTTCTACACAGATGTCGAACCAGTCAATGTAGTTGAGGCATTGAAAGATTCGAAGTAGGTGAAAGTAATCACTGAAGAGTTGGAGTCCATCGAAGTCAATGATACCTGGTCACTTGTTGAATTTTCGCAAGGCAAGAAGGTAATTGATGTGAAGTGGGTTTACAAGGTGAAGGTAAATCCTAAAAGAGAAGTAACTTGACACAAGGCGAGACTTGTGGCGAAAGGATTTCTTCAGAAGGAAGGAATCGACTTCGATGAAGTATTCATACCTATTGATAGAATCGAAACAATTAGGTTGGTTGTTGGTCTAGAAAATATGAACAACTGGTGCACATGTCATATAGACGTGAAGTGTGCATTCCTTAATGGCCCCTTAGACGAAGAAGTTTATGTTGCACAACCAGCTGGGTTTGTGAAACAAGGCGAAGAAAGAAAGGTGTACAGGCTTCATAAAGCCATGTATGGACTTAAGCAAGCACATCGAAATGAAGTTCCATTATCTTCGAGAGCAGGTAGCAGAAGAGAAGATGAAGTTGGAACACTGCAGAACTGAGAATCAGATTGCAGATATCATGACAAAGGGAGTGCAGGTAAAAGCCTTCAGAAGACTAAGAGCCATGATTAATGTAGACAGTTTAGACACAATGAATTAGGTGGTGTATTAAATGTAATTCATACTGTGTCGAAGTTGAAATAGCAAGGAAGCAATCGAAGTCTAAATCAAGGGTCGAAGTGTCGAAGCTTTCAGTGTGTCGAAACAGTTTGTTTTGACACAGATTTGTTTTGATGAGATTTAATATGATTTAGATCAAATTTGATTTTGAATATTTTGGGCCTTTTATATTTTGGGCTTTTGTAAACCTAAAACTATAAATAGGTGCCTTGCTTTGTAATCAAATAGAACAGATTTCACAGTTGCAGAGTTTAGCAAGTGAAAGTTCAATAGTAATCAGAAATCCCACAATTTGTGGGTAACATAATTTTCTCCAAATATTTCTTCTCTCATTCTTCTCTTTCTTGCTGTTTGTTTGTTATTCTTCTTTTCTTTTGTTGTTCTTGATAACTCTTTACTTGTTATCACCATTACTATTATATTGTGAGTTTGTTCATCAATCTTGAGATCAAGATTGAAGGGAATTCTTCATAGGGTGTGAGGTGAATTTCCAACAATTTTTGCTTCCAAATATTTCAATAATTGTTGGTTCAATCTTGTTCTAATTTTATTATTAGTTGTTGATTAACTTTTGTGTCAGAGGTCCTTTGGAAAATTTTGGTGAATCTTAATTAGAGATTTTGGCTTAGCTCTTGATTAATTACGATGTTAAACTGGATTTTGATTGGATTTTAGTTTTAATTATGGTTGTCTCTTTGATTTAGATATTTTTGATCTAGTTTTAACGATAATCGTGATTAACCTCTGGTGCTTTGCCTTGGTAACAATTGACTAGCACTTGGTCTTGATGTAAGATAAATGTTCTAAATTCAATATGCTTGTACATTTGGCTAGTGCATGTATGTCACTTTTGATTTTCAAACTTTTCCATACCTTTGAAGTTTGCCTCGATAAATCATGATGACTTCGTGCTTTTAACTTGATGATTGTGCTTGAGTTTTTGTGATTAACCTTACTTGATGATTGATATGGTTTATGCTTGCTTGATTATGTTGATATTTAAAATTGAATATGAGTTTTCATTGGTCGATGTTACTAAAATCTCCTTATGTATAAGTTGATTTGAATGTAGGAAAGGATGTTGATGTGTACACTTTTGTTCTGAAGATAGGAGCTGTTAAATGCTGCTCTTGTTTGCTTGCTGGAATTTACGACCGCGCCATGTTGAAGTGTTATTATTGTTGCGATTTTAGGTTGGGTTTGTACTCGTGAAGCTTTGACAAATACTTTGCTATGTTTTGATGATATGAGGCATGTTTAGGATTTAGAATTTTTGCTTGCAAATTTTTTTTGATTAAGGAGTATTCACTCCTGAGTTGTATGTTTGGCTTATATACCAATTGGATTGATGCTTTGCTTTCATTTGCTACCATTTCATCATACTTTGTTGTGAATGAAGAGTCACCCATTCTTGCTTTTTTGACTGAGATCACGACACCATTCTTTTGGTTGAGAATGAAGAGTCACTCGACTTTGTTTTGGCTGAGAACACGACATCATTCTTTCGATTGAAAACAAAGAGTCACTCAGTTTTGCTCCCTAACTGAGATCACGACATCGTTATGTTGATAATTTTTTAATGTAATGTTCGATTGTATATGTTCACTTAACATTTCAGGATTCTTAGCTCGATGTAATTCATGATTAAGCTCGAGGTAGGGGAATCATCAGGTTTTCAATCCTTTACATGGAACCATTAGGAGTTGACTTCCCCGAATTATATTCTTTCCCACCTTTACACTCTTTCGCATGCGAATTCGAACCTCGATTCACATCGAGTACTTTTTTTCAAACCAAATCAAATGAATACATATAAATATACTTAAATGCAACTTCAATAAAGATGAAAAGGGAGTTGGAATGGAATCTTTGATTCCTCTTCTCAATTGTTTGGGCCCGAGAAGCCTTTCTTAAGTTCAAACAATTGTCTTCTCTGAAAAACTTACAATCCGATTCACATCAAATTCACTTTCTCACACACTTGGATGAAAACGAGAGAGAGTCAAGTCTTTGGCTCACTCTCCTGATTACTTGGGCCCGGGGAGCCTTTCTTAAGCTTCGAGTAGTCGTCATCTGTTTAAAACATCTTAATTATATCGAAATCCTTTCGTAATTAAGGTTGAGAGAGAGAGAGAGAGAGAGAGAGAGTCAAGCCTTTCTTAATCTCGAACAATTGTCTTCTAATCCGTTAAATGAAATCAAATTTATTTTCCTAAAAACTTAGATGAAAAATAGAGAGAGTCAAGCCTTTGACTCACTCTCCCGATTACTTAGGGCCCGAGGAGCCTTTCTTAAGCTTCGAGTAATCGTCATCCATTTAACCCACTTTAACTATATCAAAACTATTTCATAATATAAGATGAAAAGAGAGAGTCGAGCCTTTGACTCATTCTGATTACTTGGGCCCGAGAAGCCTTTCTTAAGCTTCAAGTAATCCTCATCCGATTAAAATACTTTAATTATCTTCCGTCTTTCAAACGCTTTTCAAACACCACCTCTTCAAGATGGAAAAGAGAGAGAGTCAAGTCTTTGGCTCACTCTCCCGATTACTTGGGCCCGAGGAGTCTTTCTTAAGCCTCGAGTAGTCGTCATTCATAAACTACTTTAACAATACCACCTCCTTTTGAGATGAAAAAGAGAGAGAAAGTCAAGTCTTTGACTCACTTTCTCGATTACTTGGGCCCGAGGAGCCTTTCTTAAGCTTTGAGTAATTGTCATCCAATCAACTTGCTCGAACCTTATCCATTTCTTTCATAATTTGAGGTTGAAAAAGAGAGGGAGTCAAGTCTTTAACTCACGTTCTCGATTACTTGGGCCTGAGGAACCTTTCTTAAGCTTCAGGTAATCGTCACCTCTAGCTAAGCATCTGTTACATCTAACTCCCTTTTTCTCGCCCCCGTGTGATTGAAACCCTAAAACCTATTCAAATATGTCCTCTTTTCCAAACAAAAATACTTAACCAATAAAACTCTCTTTTCTCTCCCCCGTGCAATTTAAACTTCTCCAAACATTAATTCCTCGCCCTCACGCAATTTACAACTCAAACACTTTTTCAAAATAACATTTCGTGCTTCAGCCTCCCCTAGCGAGCAGACAAGCCAATGTTTAGCAGTTAGAATGCGACCTAAACTCTCATTCGATTCAAATACATCTTCTACCAAGGACATTGTTTAGTCTCTTCTTTCGCGCATATGAATTCGTGCCTCAGTCTCCCCTAGTGAGCAGACAAGCCAATGTTTCACAGTTAGAATGCAACCTAAACACTCGTTCACAACCAACCAACCATAGTTATACAAACTACGGATGCTCTGATTTCTCATTTATTAATGAGAATATGTAGGCATAGGATTGCGAGATCCTAGCGAGCATAATTCCCTCATTTTCCCGTAGTCCCACGAACTGCAATGTTCTGACTTTCCCATTGCACAAGGGAGTACGTAGGCACAAGGGCCCCAATCCTTGGCGAGTACCCTATCTAAAACTACACCTTTCCCCTTTACAAGCAAACTCTTTAGAAGATAAACAAGCGTAGCTACTTTCTCTCACGAATCAAATCAAGAGGTTCCCGTTGAGTACAACGGACGTAGAGGGTGATAATACCTTCCCTTTGCGTAATTGACTCCCAAACCTAGAATTTAGTTACGAAGACCATGTTCTAATCTCTTTAAAGGTTTTATCGATATTTTCCTATTCCTTCTTTGGAATGAATAAAGTTTGGTGGCGACTCTGTTTGAATGTTTTTTCCACGTCCATCGCGAGGATCGTATTTTTCGAGGTACGACAGTGAGTTAGTAGTTATTCTTTAGAGCAAATGATCAATGACGGTTAATTCTTGCACTTAGACCAAGGTTAATGAAAACTCATTAGAGGATTGATAAAATTAAATCCTCCTAATAATAAGTTTCATAGGTAGAGGACTAAAGACAAGCAATCAACCATACTTGGACTTTCAAACATAAGTTCGAGCCACGAATGATCATTTTTCCGATTACGGGATAATTTAGCACTATGTTAAGCAATCGTAATCGGGTTTATGTATAAACCACGACTATTTGAGGCCGGTCAATAACAATGTTAGTGCTAATGCATGCTAGAAAAGTGATATGTAGATCACTCTTTGAAAGCAATTCCACACGAAAAGAAAATAGGTAACGATCTCATCTTCATCAAGAACTTGAAATAAGTTCAAACGATATCGGAGATTTTCATCGATCAAAAGAAAAAGAGAAGAGGAGAGAGAATGTCAAATTGAATTACAAGTTCAAGATCATTCCATCTTTAAGTTCATCCACTCATCTTGGTGGATTAAAGCACTAAACATATCATTAACTCAAAGCACCTAAATGAATTGAACAATTCACTTTAAAGATAGATTTGAATTGATGAATGTTTATCCAACTTCATCTACACCCTAAGTCCAATGAATTTAAAGAGGAAAATGACCTTTAAAAGTGTATTTCATGGCCATAACCAAAAGGAAATGAAAGGAGAAGAGGTGGGAACCAAAATAGTCCCAAATTAAAGCCAAAAACTCAAAAATATCACGGAGTATACGGTTACCCTATATAAGGTAACAGGTTACTCTGTTGACAGTAGCGAAAAAACAACAAAAATAACAGCAAAACAAGGCCAAAAAGTGGAAAAAACTTGATCAATCATTTCTACAAACACCTCATGATCAAGGGTGCAATTGAGCACGAAAGTTAAAGTAAAATAACAACAATTAATCACTAATAGAATATGATATGAAAGATCCAAAGATCAAGCAACAATGATTAATAATGGATCACATTGTGAAAGATGCATAAAGAGCAACAATGGTGGATCAAGAAATTACCACTCCAAATCTGAAAATTCTTCAAGTCAACTCCACAAACCCCCACTTCAAAGCTTTGATCTACTAGAATTAAGGATGAAAAAGTGAATGGATGAAGGTTTAGCTCAAAGATTAGTAAATTCTAGTGATGAACTTACTAATCTTTCAAAGGGAGAAAGAGCTTTGGTGAATTTGGTAATTAGAGAAAATTTGAAAGTCAAGAAAGAGTTTGACAAGGTGATTTTGGCTATCAAAAGCTTGAGAAATAAGAGAAATGAGACCTCTATTTATAGGATTTAGGCTTGGAAAATTTGGTGGATTGAAATTTGGTTTGGAAACAAAATTAGGCTTAGAATTTGAATTTGGAGGGAAATTCAAGATCAAAGGGTGATTAGTGAAGGTGTATGGTGGAAATTAATTATAACGAGGTAGTGGATTTAAAATGAAGTGATATAGAATATTTTCATGTTGCAATATTTGAATTTGGTGCCAAAAATGCTGCAGAATTTGAATTTGCCCAATTTTCACAAAATTCGCCCAGAGTAACTAGTTACTATATATTGGGTAACCGGTTACCTCAGGCAAAATGGTGAAAAATGCCTTTTTGAGTTGATGTCTTGGCTCTGGCTCGATTCTTTTTGCTTGTCAAAGAAGGCATAGAAATAAACACATGAATCTTGGAGTCTCTTGAATAAAAGTCAATCAAATATTGGGAGACTCTTGATCAGATGATTTGAATTGTTCGCGGATCAACTTCGACTTTTTTCAGATGAAATTCACTCGACCTGAGGGAGTGATATTTGATATCTTTGATCCAAATTCTTCCTGAAAAAGGTAGTAAAGGAAAAACAAACATTTTTTTGGATTTTAATCAATGGTTAGTAAATATAAACATAAACAAAATACCAAACAAGCAAGAAAACAAAGATGCCCGGTGATCTCTCAAGAACAAACCTGCAGAGAAAGGCAAGAGAACCAAAGCTTGTAATCTTGTATATGGGATGAGATGTATATGATATGTGGGGTCTTAGGGGTAAAAATTAGGGTATTATAGCTGCCCCTATTTAAGTTTCATTTATCTAGAGATATGAATATTGACATCTTTGTCTCGATCAGATAGAAGAGACTTAAATATAACAAATAAATCCAATTTTTTGCCTTAAGAGGCCACAAAATGATATGATTATGCTAATGATATGCGGACACAAGACCTCTATGGGGAGAAAAATGCCTCAGAAGACAAACAAACGTTGGGGAGCAAAAGAAGAAAAGAGACTCCACAGGGAAAACAAAAGAGCAAGATCCTATTTCGATAAAGGAAAGGAAACGACTCAACGGGGACGAGATACCAACTACCAGTTACTGGGCGAAGATACTCGGACCAAAGAGAACATGTAAAATAATTTCTATTGGTTACTAAGTAGAAAATAAGTGAAATAAACACAAGAGAATTGTTATCTACCGGTTACTTGGTAGAAAAAAAAGAGATGCATTACTTATTACCAGGTACTGGGTAAAAGGTAATCCACTTGTTAAGAGATAATCAACTACCTGTTACTGGGTAGGAAAATAAACAATGCCAACTACTGGCTACTGAGTAGTTTGACAAGGGTAATATCCTGAAGCAAAAGATTACCAACTATCGATTACTGGATAGGGTAAACAAAATATCAACTACCTGTCACTGGGTAGGAAAAGGAATATTACCATAAGGAAAGATTACCAACTACTGGTTACTGGGTAGAAAAATATGACGGTAACTGACCAAAAGGGAGACAAATGTTACCTGCTACCTGTCACTGGGTAGAAAAATAAAGGCAACAAAGCTCTAGAGGAAGAATCACCTTTTATCGGCCACTGGGTAAAAACGAAGGACAACCAACTAAAACGGGTGAGAAATATTACCTGCTACCCCGTCACTAGGTAAAACAAAGGCAAAATACTCAAAAAGTGAAGAAACATTACCATCTACCCGTCACTAGGTAGAAAAATAAAGGTAATGAACTCGCAAGGAATACCTGCTACCAGTCACTAGGTAGGGTATTGCAAATGTCAACTACCTGTCACTAGGTAGGACAAACATATTCGACTACCTGTCACTAGGTAGGAGAAGGAAATAAAAGTCAACTACCTGTCACTGGGCAGCTCAAATCACACAATAAACTTCTCAAATAAAGAGACAACCATTTGTTGAGGATGAAATATCAATAACTCTGTTGGGAATCTTCAAAAGAGATACGGGCAAGTTAAATCATTCAACAGACTTCTCAAATAAAGAGACAACCATCTGTTGAGAATTTCACAACAAACTTATCATTAGGACTTATTCCATAGAGATGCCATCTGATGGAAAAGTTGGTCGGATAAGGATCCATCATTTCATAATAAACTTCTTTGTTGAGGATGAACTAGAGAAATTCCATTTATTGCGTAGATACGAATAAATTTCTGGAGATTACGCAAAGTGCTCAAATAAAGAGGCTTCCACTTGTTACCATGTGAGGTTTATCTTGCTGGGGACATACAAGTTGCTCAAATAAAGAGGCTTCCACATGAAGTCACACAAGCAATTACCAAGAGATTGTTATCAAAACACCGTTGGGGAAATTCAAATCTTTATCTTCTGATGGGGATTAATAACAGACTTTTGCCGAGGAAAATAAATCCTCAAAAGGGGGAAAGAAATACCTTCTTATCTTCCAGGTTTCACAGCCCAGGGAAATCCAAAAAAACTGTTGTAAAAGAATAAAGTTCAATCCAGGAACAAACTGGAGAGAAACAGTCAAACAAGACTCGACCCAATGAGGAAATAACTCAACTGGGGAATAATTCCATCCAGATAAAAGTTGGGGAGGAAAGCTAAAATAAACATTTTCCACGAGGCATAAACTCAGTGGGGAATTAGAAAGGATGGGCATTTTATACTTAGGGGTCAACACTCTAATGGTGAGAGGACACACGCATTCCGCGGGGGTAACAACACCGAAGAGCAAAGAAACACCAACAAAAATGCAGGATGCACAATACAATAAAAACATGTTATGCTCAACAAAAATGAATGCGCATGCAATGCATATGGGTATGAATATGCTGACAAAACAGGAAAAAGGATAAACAGGGGGTGAAAAAAAACATCACAACACCACTGAAATACTCAGCTAATCTCAGCAAGTTGGAGACATCACTAAAGATCGTGCTGGGGATTAGCAACAGAAATCCTGCAAAAGCCATCAAAGGAAAATAAATCCTACTACAAGGCTCAAATCTCACTGAGGAGATGGAGATACTGCTTGGGGATGAAAACCCAAAGATCAATTTTCAAACATCGATAATCCAATAAGAGGGAACAACAATATAAACTCCGCTTCTAGGGAAAGATCTGTTGGAGAAAACATAGCAACGCAAATCTTCCAACTCTGCATGGGGATACGAAAAATCCATATGAAATCTGCTTAAAAGGGATGAAAAGATCTGCTGCGAAATATAATGGATTCGCTGGAGGATTATAATCATGTAAACATCTACAAAACTTCGCTAGGGAGTAATGCAACTCTTCTGGGGATATCAGAAAAATTATCTAAGGATTAAGCAACTCTGAGAGAAACATCTTGGACTTGTCGGGAAATAAGAAGTTAACATCATAGCAAAAATTCAAGTTGTGGGGGGTTTAAACCAACACCCAACACAAGGTGAGAGAAAACCCGACAGGTGACTGCTATATCAACACTTATTAGAAGTAAGCAACATTGTTCTCTACTTGTGGAATAATCCAAAGTAAATAGGCATAACCTCTACCGGGAATCAACAAAGACAAATCTCTGCATTAACATCAAGGAAATGTGGTCCTCAAACTACTCAACTATCTGATCATAAACTGGTTGGATGAAGGAAACATACTCAACTGGAGAAAATTTGAATCAAGACTTAGTTGGGAAAACTGAACAACACTCGTCTGGTTATCCAAAGGAGCAAAACTCTGCTAAGGGAACATCAGCAAACTCTACTGGAGAAACCTCAACGCAACTCTACTGGGGAGTTGTCAATAAATTCTACCAGAGGAGTATGAAAGAACCCTTCCGAGGAAAACATCAACAAACTCTACTGAGGATAAAATCAACAAGAACAAACTCCACTGAGGAAAACACTAAGTTTTGTGCTTCGAGATTGTACCATTCTTGGGATTACTGTTAACATTCCTCTTTATATTCATAAATCAAAGAAAAATGTTTTTATAATTTTCAAAATTTTAAATAAATTATTCACACTTGCTTCAAAAATCATCATAAAAAATAAAATGAAATTATGTAAACAAAAACAAAATAAGAATTGCAAACAAAGGGACAAAGACCCAAATTTTATTGATAGAATGGTAGTCTGCAAAAAGGCGTAACTCCATGGATCATTACAAAGTTTGAAAAATGGTAAGTAGAATGGAAAGGGCTACACTGAAATACAATGACCACTATTCTCCCTAACAACTTTGAATTCTAACTGTGCTTGAGACTTCAGCTGAGGATAATTGAAGTAAAATCCTTGATAGGAAATGCTGCTTCAAGCGATTAAGACTGGTCAGATGTAGTTACTTGCCATGGTCCCTAACTTTTGCCTAGATTGCCCTCTCGGGTTTTCAATCTACCGGGATGATTATTTCTGTTTTTGTCTCTAATTTTTGCCTGGACCGCCCTTTCTGGTTTTCAATCCACCGAGACGCTCATTTTTGCCTAAGTCGCCCTTTCGGGTATTCAACTTAGCGAGCTGTTCTTTTATCTTTAGGCGAATTATTTCTTGACTGCATCGGCATTCACAGGACGAGTGAAATATTCACTATCCATAGTTGTAAGAATTAATGCACTGCCAAAGAAAGCTCTCTTAACAACATATGGGCCTTCATAATTAGGAGTCCACTTGCCCCTAGAATCAGTAGTAAAAGTCGAGATCTTTTTGAGCACGAGGTCGCCTTCTCTGAACACACGAGGTCAAACCTTCTTATCAAATGCTTTCTTCATTCTTTGTTGATACAATTGGACATGACACAAATCTGTCATTCTCTTCTCTTCAATCAAATTCAACTGGTCGTATCTACTTTGACACCATTCAGCCTCAGACAGTTCAGCTTCCATCAAAACTCTCATAGAAGGGATTTCAACCTCTATTGGGAGCACTGCTTCCATACCATAAACAAGAGAGAAAGGGGTTGCCCCTGTTGAAGTGAGAATGGATGTACGATACTCATGTAGAGCAAAAGAGAGCATATCATGTCAATCCTTATATGTAACAACCATCTTCTGAATGATCTTCTTAATGTTCTTATTAGCAGCTTCAACAACCCCATTCATCTTGGGTCTGTAAGGAGAAGAATTATGATGCTCAATCTTAAACTCATCGCATAATTCCTTCATCATCTTGTTATTCAGTCTTGACCCATTATCAGTGATAATCTCACTCGGAACACCATATCGACAGATGATTTGGTTCTTGATAAACCAGACCACTACTTGCTCGGTCACATTGACATATGATGTCGCTTCAACCCATTTGGTAAAATAATCAATATCCACCAATATAAAAAGGTGTCCTTTCGACGCTTTAGGATCAATCGTTCCAATCATATCAATGCCCCACATGGAGAAAGGCCATGGAGAAGAGATAACATTGAGAGGAGTTGGAGGTACATGAATTTTGTCAACATAAATTTGGCATTTATGACACTTCTTCACATACTTACAATAGTCAGATTCCATCGTCAGCCAATAGTAACATGCTCTTAACATCTTCTTAGCCATTGCATGTCCATTGGCATGGGTACCAAAGGATCCTTCATAAATTTCTTTCATCAACATGTCTGCTTCGTGTCTATCCACGCATCTGAGCAAGATCATGTCATAATTTCTCTTATACATCACATCATCATTCAAGAAGAAACTACCAGCCAATCTTCTCAAAGTTTTCTTATCCTTCTTGGATGCCCCAAGTGGGTATTCTTGATTCTGAAGAAAACATTTAATATCATGATACCAAGGTTTATCATCAATAACCTCTTCAACTAAAAATACATGAGTTGGTCTATCAAGACGCATCGCAACAACCTTTGGTACATCATTCCAATGATTTACCACAATCATGGAGGATAAAGTTGCTAAAGCATCTGCCATTCAATTCTCTGCTCTTGGTATATGGTGAAACTCAACCTTATTAAAGAAGGTTGACAACCTTCTTGCATAATCACGATAAGGAATCAAATCAAGTTGACATGTCTCTCGCTCCACCTTAATCTGATTAATCACCAGAGCTGAATCTCCATATACATCAAGGATCTTGATTCTTAGATCAATAGCTTCTTCCAAGCCTATAATACACGCTTCATACTCAGCCGCATTATTTGTGCAAGTGAAAACCAACCTTGCAGTGAAAGGAATATGAGAACCATGAGGGGTAACAATAATTGCTCTAATACCTTTGCCATATTCATTAAAAACTCCATCAAAAATCAAACCCCAACGGGACCCAAGCTTAGGCCCTTCTTCAGGTAATGGTTCCTCACAATCTTTAACCTTTAGATACATCACATCCTCATCAGGAAAGTCAAACTGGATAGGTTGATAATCATTAATTGGCTGGTGTGCCAAATGATCATCCAAAACACTTCCTTTTATCGCTTTTTAAGTTCGGTACTCGATATCATATTCTAACAATAGCATTTGCCAACGAGCAATCCTCCCAGTTAAAGCAGGCTTTTCAAATATATACTTGATTAGATCCATTTTAGATATCAACTAAGTTGTATAATTCAACATATACTGACGGAGGCGCTTGGCAGCCCAAGCTAAAGCACAACATGTCTTTTCAAGCACTGTGTACCGAGACTCACAATCAGTGAATTTCTTGCTCAAATAATAAATGGAAAATTCTTTTCTCCCAGATTTATCTTGTTGACCCAGAACACATCCCATAGACTCTTCTAGTACATTCAAATACATGATCAAAGGTTTTCCTTCCATGGGAGGAGACAAAATAGGAGGTTCAAGCAGATACTCTTTAATTCTTTCGAAAGCCTTCTGACAGTCTTCTGTCCAAACACAACCCTGATCTTTGCGAAGAAGCTTGAAGATCGGGGAACATGTGGCAGTCATATTAGATATAAATCGGGAGATATAGTTCAAACGTCCCAAGAATCCTCTTACTTGTTTTTGTGTTTTGGATGCAAGCATTTCTTGAATAGCTTTAACTTGACCAGGATCAACTTCAATGCCTTTCTAACTTGACCAGGATCAACTTCAATGCCTTTTTGACTGAAAGCAATCGAGAAGATCTTTCGAGTCATGAACTATTCAGATGCGCAGAAGGTGCAGTTTGGCACTCATATGCTTGAAGAAGAAGCTGAGGACTGGCGGGGTAACACTCGTCAGAGATTTGAAGAAGATGAGGTTGTGGTTACTTGGGATGTTTTTAGAGAGGCATTTTTGGAGAAGTATTTTCCAGAAGATGTGTGTGGTAAGAAGAAAATTGAATTCCTTGAGCTGAAGCAGGGTAACTCAAATGTGGCCGAGTATGCAGCAAGGTTTGAGGAATTGATTAAGTTGTTTCCCCATTATAACACTACCAATGCTGAGAGATCCAAGTGTCTCAAATTTTGAATGGTTTGAGGCCTGAAATCAAGCAAGCCATGGGTTATCAAGAAATTAGACGATTTTTTGAGTTGGTAAACAAAAGCAGAATTTATGATGAAGATAGTAGAGCTCGGTCTAGTCACTATAAGAGTTTAAATGATAAAAAGGGAAAAGGTCAATTCAGAGGAAAACCGTATGTGACTCCTTCTGATAAGGGGAAATAGCAAGCTGGTATGGGAAAGAAGTCGAGTGGGGGAGGATCTTCTACTCCAGTGAAGTGTTTTAGATGTGGTGTTGAAGGACATCATGCTCCTGAGTGCACGAGTGTTGAGCAGAAGTGTTTCAAGTGTGGCAAGCAGGCCACAAAGCTTTTGAGTGCAGAAGTGGTGTGAATGTAACTTGCTACAACTGTGGTGATCAAGGGCACATTAGTACCAAGTGTGACAAGCCAAAGAAGACTCAAGGGATTGGAAAAGTGTTTGCCCTATCAGGATCAGAGACTGCTAGCAAAGATCGGTTGATCCGAGGTACGTGCTTCATTAATGGTATACCTTTGGTCGCTATAATTGATACTGGAGCTACGCATTCCTTTATTTCCTTTGATTGTGTTAAGAGATTGAATCTTGAGTTGTCAATTATGAGTGGTGGTATGGTTATTGATACTCCTGCTATGGGTTCAGTAACTACCCCATATGTGTGTTTGAATTGTTCGTTGAGTATTTTTAGTAAAGACTTTCGAGTTGATTTAGTGTGTCTTCACTTAGATCAGCTTGATGTTATTCTTCGGATGAATTGGTTGGAATTTAATCGTGTCTATATTAACTGTTTTGACAAAACGGTTATTTTTCCTGACCCTGATGATGAAGGAGACTTATTTATGACTGCTAAGCAAGTGAAGGAATCAATGCAAGATGGTGTGAAGGTATTTATGTTGACGGCAACTTTGAGCATTGGTGAAAATGGAGCAATTGATGCTTTACCAATCGTCTGTGATTTTCCGGATGTTTTTCCTGATGAGATAAGAGATTTACCACTGGAACGAGAAATGGAGTTTGTGATCGACTTAATTCTTGGAACTAGTCTGATATCGATGGCTCCATATCGTATGTCCGCATCGGAATTGAAAGAGTTGAAGAGTCAACTTGAAGATCTACTTAAGAAGAGGTTTATTCGTCCGAGTGTGTCACCATGGGGTGCACCAGTTCTGTTGGTTAAGAAGAAAGAAGGTTCTATGAGACTTTGTGTGGACTACAGACAATTGAACAAGATGACCATCAAGAATAAGTATCCACTTCCGAGGATTGATGATTTGATGGATCAGTTGATGGGTGCGAGTGTCTTTAGTAAGATAGATCTGAGATCTGGGTATCATCAGATTCATGTGAAGGCTGAGGATATTCAGAAGATTGCTTTTAGAATGAGGCATGGACATTATGAGTATTCTGTAATGCCATTTGGTGTGACTAATGCACCAGGTGTATTTATGGAGTACATGAATAGGATTTTCCATCCTTGTTTGGACAAGTTTGTGGTTGTGTTCATTGATGATATTTTGATTTATTCGAAGAGTGAAGAAGAACATGTCGGGCATTTAAGGATTGTGTTATCTGTGTTAAAAGAGAAGCAGTTGTATGCTAAACTTTCTAAGTGTGAATTTTGGTTGAAGTAAGTGAGTTTCCTTGGTCATGTGATTTCGAGTAGAGGTATTGCAGTTGATCCGTCGAATGTTGAAGCGGTATCGCAATGGGAGACTCTAAAATCAATTTTTGAGATTAGAAGTTTTCTTGGTTTGGCAGGTTATTATCGGAAATTCGTTGAAGGATTTGCCAAGTTATCATTACCGTTAACGCAGTTGACTAGGAAAGGTCAAGCTTTTTTTTGGGATGCAAAGTGTGAAGAAAGTTTTCAAGAGCTTAAGAAAAGATTGACGACAACTCCTGTTTTGATTTTGCCGAATCCGACAAAACTGTTTGTCGTGTATTGTGATGCTTCTCTGATGGGTTTAGGAGGTGTGTTGATGCAAAATAGAAAAGTTGTAGCTTATGCTTCGAGGCAACTCAAAGTGCATGAGAGGAATTATCTGACGCATGACTTAGAGTTGGTCGTCGTTGTATTTGTATTGAAGCTTTGGAGGCATTATTTGTTTGGTTCGAGATTTGAGGTATTTAGTGATCATAAGAGTTTGAAGTATCTCTTTGATTAGAAAGAATTGAATGCAAGGCAGAGGAGATGGTTGGAACTTCTGAAGGATTACGATTTTGGTTTGAATTACCATCCGGGTAAAGCAAATGTGGTAGTTGATGCATTGAGTAGGAAATCATTGCATATGTCGATGATGATGGTGAAAGAGTTGGAAATGATTGAGCAATTTCGTGATTTGAGCTTAGTGTGTGACAAGACTTCTTACGGAGTTAAGCTTGGTATGTTAAAGCTTACTAGTGGTATTCTTCACGAGATTCGAGAAGGACAGAAATATGATTTGGGTTTAATTGATCGGTTGACTTTGATCAATCAAGGTCAAGGTGGTGATTTTTGGATTGATGAAAATGGTATCATGAGATGTCGTGACATAGTTTGTATTCCTGATATTGTTGAGCTGAAGAAGAGTATTCTTGAAGAAGGGCATCGTAGTGGATTGAGTATTCATCCGGGTGCTACTAAGATGTATCAAGATTTGAGAAAAATATTTTGGTGGCCTCGTATGAAGAAGGATATTGCCGAGTTTGTGTATTCTTGCTTGACTTGTCAGAAGTCAAAGATTGAGCATCAGAAATCGTCGGGTTTGATGCAACCGCTGTCTATTCCTGAGTGGAAATGGGATAACATATCTATGGATTTTGTGTCTGGTTTACCTAGGACGCCGAGTAACTTTGAAGCTATCTAGGTTATTATGGATAGATTGACCAAATCTGCTCACTTTATTCCTATACGAATGGATTACCCGTTGGGGAGATTGGCAAAGTTGTACATTGAAAGGATTATCATTTTGCATGGTATTCCGTCTAGCATTGTGTTAGATATAGATCTGAGGTTTACTTCGAGATTTTGGGAGAGTTAGCAAAGTGCTTTGGGTACGAAGTTACGTTTGAGTTCTGCTTATCACCCGCAGACCGATGGTCAGACGGAGAGGACAATTCAATCACTTGAGGATCTTTTGAGAGCTTGTGTATTGGAGAAGGGAGGAGCTTTGGATAGCTACTTACCTTTGATTGAATTTACTTACAATAACAGTTTTCATTCGAGTATTGGTATGGCACCGTTTGAGGCATTGTATGGTAGATGGTGTAGGACGCCATTGTGTTGGTATGAGTCTGGAGAGAGTTTTGTGGTTGGACCCGAGATAGTCCAGCAGACTACAAATAAGATTAAGATGGTTCAAGAAAAGATGAAGATTTCTCAGAGTCGTCAAAAGAGTTATCACGACAAGAGGAGGAAAGCACTTGAATTTCAGGAAGGAGATCACATGTTTCTTCGAGTTACTCCAATAACTGGTGTTGGTAGAGCGTTGAAGTCGCATAAGTTGACGCCGCGTTTTATTGGTCCTTATCAGATTTTGTAGAGGATAGGAGAGGTAGCCTATTGGGTTGCTTTACCGTCGTCGCTTGCTAATCTCCATGACGTGTTCCATGTATCTCAGTTGAGGAAATACATTGCGGATCCGTCTCATGTAGTCCAAGTAGATGATGTGCAGGTGAGAGATAACCTGACTGTGGAGACATCACCTATGCGGAGAGAGGATCGGGAGTTGAAGCAACTTCTAGGTAAAGAGATTGCTTTGGTGAAGGTCGCTTGGGGAGGACCGGCTGGTGGAAGTGTGACTTGGGAGCTTGAGAGTCAGATGAGGGAGTCTTATCCCGAATTATTCGTTTAAGGTAATTTTCGAGGGCGAAAATCTTTTAAGTGGGGGAGGGTTGTAACAGCCCAATTTTTAATAATTAATTATTTATGTTAATTAATTGATTTATGTGATTTCTTTAATTTAAATGAACGGGTAGATATTTTGAGAGAAGAAAATATGATGGAGAGGAATAGAATAGAAAGAGATATAAGAGAAAGAGGAGAGAAAAGAAAGGATAGAAAGAAAAGAAGGAAAGGAGAGAAAGAAAGAGGAAGAAGAGAAAAGAGAAAGAAAAGAGAGGGAAGCTTGGATTCATAAAGATCAACCCTTAGGAGTCGATTTAATCGGGTAAGGGTGTGAAATCTTATTATCTTATCAATGTATATGATTATGTATAACTTGTTTGGATTGTTTGGGTGTTTTTCTACATTTCCATTCTAGGGCAGAAATGGGTTTAATCGATAGAAATCGATGTTTGAACGGTTAGAAGTTGGATTAAATGGCGTAGTTTAGTCGAGGATTGTTGGGCTAAGTCTACTAGAACTTGTAGGTTTTGAATCGGGCGATTTTATGAGTTTATGGTGATTTTGGGATTTGAGGGTTTTGAACAATGCAGACGCTCGCTAGCACCTTCGCTAGGCGAGCAGGATTTTTGGGCTAAGTCTACTAGAACTTGTAGGTTTTGAACGGTCCCAGACTTGGGCAGAACCAAATGATCCAATCTCGCTGGTAGCGAGTGAGGTAGCGAAGGGTTCGCTAGGACTTCGCTAAGCGAGCAGGTAGCGAGCACTTCCAGTAGCTCCCAGACTCCCTTCGTGAGCTTGTTCGCTAGGCGAACCCGTAGCGAGTGTTCGCCAAGGACTCGCTAGGCGAGTGGTGTAGCGAACGTGACAACATTCTTATGTCTTGTTGCGTTTCCATCCAACGTTGATTGTTCGGCTCGAGTATCATCAGTCTTTCTGATTTGCATAGTTGTATGTTGTGATATGTTATGTTGTGGGTAGCCGTATGGCGTGCATCCTAGATTATAGAATCGATTGTGAAATGTGGCCTTTTGGCAAATACATGCATTGTTTAAATTGATTAAAAGTGTATGATGATTGTGATGGAGTTCGTTGCCGTTTGGCGCGATAATGTGAATGCATATCGATTGTATGCGATTGTATGTGGTATTTATGATTGAATCTATTTGATTCTTGTGTACTACTTGATGAATGTGGTAATGATGTTGAATGTATGAATACTTTAATTATTATAAAATGTGTTGTGTGTGCAATCATGTTATAATTCTTCTATGATGAATTATTTGAGTATGCATGGGATTAAGATGCGAGAATGGTCTTAAGTGCATATGATTGTTGATTGCATACACATCATTTGGTCAAGAGGCAATACTTGCTAGTTTCGTGGAGACTAGTGACTTGTCCCAAACCTAGAGCAGGGTTTGAAAGCTTAGGGAAATGACTTTTGTTGTTATCGGTCTAGGGAACGGACCCGGTTTAAGTGTAAGAACCGAAAAATGATAACAAGTGTTGGTGCCACATGGCATGAGTTGCATTGAGTTGCATTGAGTCACATGGCGTAGGTATAATGGTTGTATGGAAGTGTGCATATGTGTATGAATTGTTGAATTGAGAATTTAGGATGTATGTATGCTGAAATATGCTTGGTGATTATCCATATTTGTTTATATATATATTGTGATGTGTATGATGAATTGGGTGAAAATGTGGAATATGTGTATTCTATACTTATGTATATATATGTGATTATATGCATTGATTATTATGATAATATTTCTCACCCTTCTGCTGTTTTATGGTGCCCTATGAGGCATTGCAGAGTAGGTTGGCTGGAGGTCCTTTTTGTGAAGTGTGCCTTCATCTTTTGGTCGGTTAGCTAGGATGTATAGGATTCTTTTGTGATACATTGTATATGTATCTAGTTGTTGGGTCGAGTCATGCTCTGGTCATGTAACACTAGGATCGCTTGGGTTATATATTTTAGAGATACATTATGTACTATATACTATGTTTTTATATTTATCGAATTATTATGATGTTGATTTGGGTGGTGAATTCAAATGTTTCTTTTACGAAGATTGTGATATAATTGAATCCGCTGCTACATGCAAAGTGAAACTTTGAAAAGCATGATTATTTATTGAAGTGTTATTGAGCATGACAGGTGGTTTTTGATGTTTGAAAGTTATGTGTGACGCCCTTTCGTGGATGCATGATTATTTACTCTGATTATTCATATATTTTCCGTGGGGTTTGTAAGGGTGTTACAATCTCCACCCTATGCCTACATATTCCCTCGTGCAATGGGAAAGTCGGAATCAACGTAGTTCAGAAAACTACGGGTGATGGGGGAAAGTTTGCTCGCCAAGACATCACCATCTTGTGCCTACGTATCCTCATCTGGTATGAGAAATTAGAGCAAACGTATTTCAGGAAAACTAGACCACTGGTTGGTTAAGTGTTTTTTATGAGCGATGATAAGTTTCCATTCCAGCAGTTAGGGTCGATGCCTGTTTGTGATAGAACGGAAAAGTAACGTACTCTTTTCTGAAAATTATTTAAGAACAATCTCAAAGGATAAAAAGTTTTGCATTTGGTTTTTGAATTTTAGGGAAGTGAATTGAATTTGTTTGAGATTCCTGTTTCACTTAAGACTATGACATAGGAGCGAATGCGTCGCATATCGCTCAAAGGGCATAGACTAAACACTCTAGATAAGTGAGGAGAAACCCCCCACTCATCATTTCTCACATACTTAAGGCGTGTGGCGCATAATGTTCATCGTTCTTTATTAAGTGTCTTAGAGTTGTTTGAGATGAGAACAGAAGACATAAAACAAAACACTAAAGGGAAACTGAAAACTCTAATCTTGTCATACAAAATGGTCCTAAGGTCAGGATAAAAAGGAAGTCTACCTAATGTTATTATACAAATATTGGACCTAAAGTTGAGGTGAAAAAGGATTATCCTAATTGTTATCATGCAAAGGATTGAAATTCTAATGTCTCTACTACTCCAATCGTAATCAGAAATTAAGAGGGACTAGGAATCCTAAGGGATCATGTAAGCAAGCACAAGTAAACACCAACCAATTCAATCACAAATGAAAACAAGAATGCAACTTAAACAAGTTCCAAAAAAGAAAAAAGAAGAAGAATGAAAAATGGACAAATAAGAAGTCATTATCAAACCAAGATGAAGACAACAAGCATATTCATTTCAATCTCAAACAAAGCAAGCATCATCATCAAGTCAACATCAAACAAACATTCACCATCAAAAATAAAAATAAGATGAAGCCAAATGGCACAATAAACATGGTAGGGCAGAAAGTATAACATATCATACTCAAGTCATATTAATGATCAAGGAGAGGGCACAAGGCAACAAGTCATGCATACCATTCATACACAAGTCAACACCATACCAAACAAACATACATACCAACAATCTTCAAAGGGAAAAGCAGATGAACACATGACATAAGCATAAGAAGAGATCACAACATCAACATGATCAACAAGCTAACATCCATCATGAGCACACAAGAGATCATACAAGTGGAAATCAAGAACATGCCTCAAGAAAAATCAAACATCAAAATCATCCATAAAAAGTAAACCACAATAAACCAAGCATCAAAAGCTCAAAAGACTTGAAGAAGGATAAAATATCACCATATCATGGATTAAAAACAATATTACATCATTTTGAAATTTTAAGTGTGAGTAAACTCGAGGGTGTAATTGACTTGAAACTTGCAAATCAGGTTATGAAGATAGAAGACCAAGTGGTTGTTGAAGTAGACAGAAGACTCAAGAGAATGAATTTAGGTACTCAACAAGTAGCTCAAGTTCAAACCAGTCAAGCTGAGAGTTGTGAGATTTGTAGTGGACCCCACTTTACTGCACATTGCGTTGCGACTATGCAACAAATTAAAGAGATAAAGTTTCTGAAGCAGAATAATTCCTATTCTCATACTTATAATCCAGGGTAGAAGAATCATCCTAACTTCTCCTGGAAAGATCAAAATCAACCTCAATACCAACATCAGCAACAAGCTCCTCAGAAAGCAGAGTGGGAGATAGCGATTGAAAAGATGGCAACTCACAATATTCAATTCCAATAAGAGACTCAAAATAATCATAGAAACACCACAGCTTATATCAAAAATATTGAGGTTCAGATGGGACAAATATCATAACAACTATCCATGCAAAATCAAGGAACCTTCCCGAGCGCGACAGTACCAATTCCAAAAAATCATGAGAATGTTTATGTTGTCACAACAAAAAGTCAGAAAGTTGTTGAAGAAGAGGAAGAAAGGGCAACAAATGATTATCATTGTATAGAGGTGGATATGAAAGTGAGAGAAAATAAGAAAGAACCAGAAGAGGTTATACCACCCGTAAAGCCAACTGAAGAGAAAAAGAAAGAGGAGGCTATACCCAAGATCAAGCTACCTTATCCTCTGAGAGTGACGAAGAAGGATCCAAAGGAGAAATACTTTAAGAAATTTATCACAATGTTCAAAAAGTTAGAGATCAATATTCCTTTCTTTGAGCACTCGAGCAAATGCCATTGTACAAAAAATTCATGAAAGAGGTAATAGTTAAAAAGAGATCAATGGGAGATGAGCAGCAAATTTTAACTGAGTAGTATAATGAAATATCACAAGGTAGGAGAATCCCCATCAATCGGAAAGGTCCTGGATATGTAGCCATCACATGCACTATAAAGAACATAACTTTCTAGAAGGTCCTAATTGACTCGGGTGCTAGTGTGAATCTCATACCATTATCTATTTTTAAAAAGCTGAGTATTGAAAAGGTGAGCGATACAAGGACAAATTTAAAACTTTCTGACAACACGGTTAAGCGGTCATATGAGATAGCCGAAGATGTACTGGTGACGATTGATAAATTTAGCTTTCCAGTTGATTTTAAGATTATGGACATTCCAGAAGATGAAGAAACCCCTCTCATTATTGGTCGACCATTCTTGCTCATAAGTTGATGCAATGTCGATGTGGAAAAAGGAACTCCGACTTTAAGATCATTTGATGAAGAGATAACATTGAAAGTGTTTAAAATTAAGAACAAAGGGGAAGAAAAAGGTAATCGCTCTCCTATTGGTATGATAAAAATGTATGGGGAATACCAAATCCCAAAACCTCCACCAAAAAAAGTCTCAAGCAAAAGCTCTCAGAGGGTGTCATCGTTATCAGCTTCAGCAAGCATGGCAACTAAAAGATTGATTCAAGAAATAAAGAAAATAAAAGGTAAGGATATGGATGTTGGAGGTGACTTGAGGCATAAAGTAGCTCTTATCTCTGAACCAGACCAGTTTATTATTGCAAAAAGGTCAAGCAACAAGGTGTGGAAGCTGAAATACCCCCCACAAAATGGGGAGTGAACCGTCGAGCTATGTGAAGTTAAACAAAGCACTAGTGGGAGGCAACCCACGCTTTTAATCACTGAGCATTTACTTTTTGTTGTTTTCTTTTTGTTTCGTCTACAAGTAATAAATAAGATCTTACAGGTGCAGGTTATGATGCAGCAGTTGGTGTTGTATTACCTTTCGCCTCCTCGGTAAGGATCTATGTGAGTAACCCTTCTCAATCTTATTCTAACACATTGAGGCCAATGTTTAGTTCAAGTTTAAAGGAGGATTTACTGTTTTTATTTTTTCCATTTAGTACGTTTTTTTTCCTGTTTTTGTGTGTTGTTTTATTAAAACCACTTTAAATTCTTCCCGAATTAGGACCGTAGAAATTTTTCTTGTGAATATTGTGATTGTAAGGTAGTCAAGAAAGTATATAGAGTTTGAGGGAAGAGGAGCTAGAACTAGGGACATTGGGAAAGTTTGGAAATTGAGGTATACCTGAACACCCTAGTTTCCTCAAAGTAAAGAAATGAGTCCAAGGTGAAGATTTGTGCCATAGTACTTGGATTTGAGAAGTATTCCCCGATTAGTTCTTAGTGATAGTTCAACATGATTAAAAAGAATTTCATGTATATGGTTGATTGAGAAAATGACTTAAGGTACCGAAAAGTGAATAATGGCAATAAAGACAACTAGTTCCTCTAAGTTGGGTAACCCTCACCCGATTACTTAGCCTAACGGAGGTTGAGTCTCAATTATCATCCCAAAGTGGACTAATAAACGCTAATGCGTGAGAAAAAAGTATAAAGGTGCCTATAAAAAGTCTCGATCAATCTTGTACATGTGAGGGAAAACGATAAAAAATTCCTTAATTTGATTATCCGAATGAAAGCGGTAGAAAATCGAGGAAAAGACTTAAGCCCAATGTATAGTTAGAAAGATAACCAAAAGGGGGATTTAGGTATGTGGTTTTACCGCGGTATGTGTTTGTGTAATACCTTCGTTAACGGATGATTACCAAGAAAATTAGCTTTAGTCGATTAGAACAAAGGCTCACGTATGAGTATCGACACACCTTACCTTTACAAGTATTTCATTTGATTTGTACTGTTTGATCTGAAAAATATTTATGAAAGCTTGTTGCTTAAGGTCAAGCAAAGGCTTAAGTTTAGGGGAGTTTGATCGGTGGTTTTTATGCTTTCTTTTACCGTTAATTCTAGGTAATCTTGTTATATGTTTAGTTGCTTTATTTCCCTTTTCTACATGTTATGCTTTTGTTGTGTCTCTTTAATGTTTTAGGTTCAGATAAGCATTCGGGAAGAACTCAGTGTGAGAAAGAGGAAACTTACGGAGTTTTGGTGGCATTTTGGCCATCCTACAGGGGGCCAACACGGACACCCGTGTCACCTAACACGGGTCGTGTCAGCTTGCATGGAGTTTAAAGAGGAAATTGAGGGGAAACAGTGGGCTGACATGGACACCCATGTCACCTGACACGGGTTGTGTCAGCATGCCTATGATAAGAAAATTGAAGAAAAAAACACAGGGAGCCAACACGGACATCCGTGTCAGCTGGCACGGGCCGTGTTGGCCTTGCTGATTTTTCCCGTTTTTGCTGATTTCAAATGTTTACTGACCTGAAGGGTATTTTTGGCATTTCCACCTATTGTTACTTGACTTTTTGCTATTTAGATGAGTTTGGATGATGAAATAAAGGACTTTTGACTGGAGAAGAATTTTAGGATCAAAGATTAGAGAGCACAAGATTTTTGGAGGACGAAGGATTTTTATGAGCGGAAGCAATTGACGATCCGAGTTTACCCAAATTCTTGTAATGTCTATTTTTTACATTGTATTTTCTTTAAACAATATGAGTAGTTATACCCCCAATGCTAGGGGGTGTCCATGTTTTGGATCTGTAATGACTCTGATATTAGTGTTGCAATAATAATCTCTTTGTTTTTCATAATTGATTTGATCTCTAGCTATTCTTAATGCTTACCCCGTCGGACAAACAAGGTTTGATTTTCGATTAACGATTAGGTTGGACCGTCGTTGTTAATGTTTTGCTTTGGATTATTCTATAGTAGATATCACCTAAGACTAGGGATACCCTATAGAAATCGGAGTATTCTTGATAATTGATTTCTCATTTTCATCTATAATTCTTTATGGACATAAGAATTAGGGTGGATGATTAAAGGTTTTCTCACTAAATACTTAGGAGTAAACATTCTAAAGAATCGGTAATCAATTAGTTACAATACGTTGTTGCAGTGTTAATTCAGAGTTGTTATTGAGTTGGATCATACACCACCTCTAGCGTAGTTTACTCATATATTTTCTAAAACCACTCAATTACTTTCTTTATTTTATGTGTAATTATTTTATAACTTCAACAAACAATCCAAAACCTCCTAGCTTTTGTTTAGTTGAATTAAACTCAAAACTCTATATCCTCAAGCATTCCTTGAGATCGACATTTGGGACTTTATCCCTTATTAATATATAAGCAAAATAGTACACTTGCTATTTTTTCGATCAGTGCTCAAATTGGTGAAAATTCGCACTAATGCAAAACTGATATTTTTGATGTTGTAGACTGCCCATACGCGTATGCAGGAAGGCCATACGCGTGTAAGGGGACATTTCCAGGGGCATACATGTACGATACGTACCCTGTCCCCATAGCCATCCCGCTCTTCTGCTGGTACGTGTAAGGGGGACGCCAATACGCGTAAGGGTAGGGGCAGTACACGTATGGTGCATCCATTACGCGTACGGGAGGTTCTTGGAATAATTTTTTAGGAAAATCTCCTCTGGTCGTACGCGTATGGCCTGGGCATTACACATATGATGCTTGGGAATTTGGGGCCCTACGCGTAGCATATGTAGGGATGAGGCAAGGGAATAAGGCCATACGCGTATGGAGCATGGTCATACGTGTATGAGCAAGCTTATGTTGCAATTTTTCAATTTTCCGATTTCTTTCTCAATTTCGCGTGAAATGAAATTTCTCTAGATTCGTAAGACTAATATGACATAAGTAGACCTAGAAGGATTAATAATGATAGGAAATGTTGTAAAACATAGAATTTTGTGTAGATTTTATGTGATATGTGATTTGAGGCCAATGTTGATGAGATTGTCGTTGGGTGGATAGTCTTGGGCGAAGATGGTAATTCTAGAGGGAATTACGGTGAGTATGTGACTCACATGTGATCATGGTGGATCGTGTGTTATGCATTAATGGTACTGTGTTATGCATAGTTGTATGTCATGTATTTTCATGTTGTGTCATGTAGAGATGAGCCTAGGTGGGAATCCATGATGGGTGTCTAGTCTCATCTGGACTCTCTGTGGGAGTCGAGTGGAGATAATTTGTAGTTCAGAGGAACGTATATAACTTATCCGGATTCCGACGAGAATCAGGTTCAAAGAATGAACTGTATAGATTGTGTTGGTACCGCATGCATGGTATTGTGTCAGTTAAGTCACATTACATATATGTATGACTGTGAATGGAATGAGTATGATAGTGATTGTTGTGGCACTTGGACGTGCATGATAGTTGCCTGAGTGGTGTGTTTTGTGTGTTTGCTACTCCTTAGCATGTGATTTTCACTGTGCATTTATTGAAAGTAATACTCACCCATTTTATGTTGTTGTGATTGTGCTCCTCAGGGAGTACAGATAACCAGGTACCTGAGTAGTGCTTGGAGCGTGTATTGCTATTGATCGATACTTAGGAGTCGCTTTGATACGTAATACAAAAAGGATGGGAATTTGTTATCTTTTACATTGTTTTTCATTTGTTACGTGTCTTGTTTTTCAAATTATGTTGAACCACGAGTTTGTGGAGGTTATTTATTGTTAAAGCCTTAGTGCTACTGATGTGAACAATTTGAATATTTTGCTATTTAATTTATATTTATATTTTTATAAGGAATAAAGACATGAAGTGGCTCGATACTTCATGATTCTTAAGGGACGTGGCATCCTACTTATGTATCTCTGATAATTCTGAAAACTATTTTGATTATGATTTTTATAATAAATGAATGGGTAGAGTATGGTGTTACAATTGGTATTAGAGCATGTCGGTTTTATGTAGAATATGACTATAGAGTGGTGTGTTTTATGTGTTTGCTACTTCTTAGAATATGATTTTCACTGTGTATTTATTGAATCTAATTCTCACCCCTTTTCTGTTGTTGTGTCTGTGCTCCTCGGGGAGTATAGATAACCAGGTACCTGAGTTGTGCTTGGATCATTTGTTGTTATTGATCGAGTCTTAGAAGTCGCTCTGATATGTAACACGGGAAGGAAGGGAATTTGTTATCTTTTGCATTGTTTTTCATTTGTTACGTGTCTTGTTTTTCAAATTATGTTGAACCACGAGTTTGTGGAGGTTATTTGTTGTTAAAGCCTTAGCGCTATTGATGTGAACAATTTGAACAATCCGTTGTTTAATTTATAGTATTTTTATAAGGAATAAAGACATGAAGTGGCTCGATACTTCATGAGTTTTAAGGGATGTGGCATCCTACTTGTGTATCTCTGATAATTCCGAAAACTATTTTGATTATGATTTTTATAATAAATGAATGGGGAGAGTAGGGTGTTTTTGAGATTTTATGTGTTTAATTCGAATCATGAAAATCAAACACACTTTATGATTCAAATTAAATTGGACAAAGGAAAATATAGATTTTTCAAACCATTTGATGAAAATAATTGTTTACACATGGTTCTAATCAATTTTCTGATGTCCACCTGTGCTTGATTTGATTCAAATCAAATTTTGAACATGATTTGAATCACACACTTTTTCAACATTTTCCAGTTGGACCTGTTGCATTAATCCGAGTCATTTTTTGTACATGATTCGATTCACGAGGTCCTTCATTCAAATCAAACTTTCCTCATGATTCCAATCAGTTGACAAATGTTAAAAATTCTATTTTGTCTTTTATTCCACTTCATTTGTTCATTTGATTCAAATCATGAAGTGCTCTTGATTCGAATCTAACTAACTTTTTTAACTTTTTCAGTGCTTAATCTCAAACACATATAAAATCTTTTTGTTATCATTTTTCCCATAATATCTTATCATCTAATCATAATTTTCATTGTAATAAAGTGAACAATCAATCTCCTCTATTTTGAAAGTGCAAAGTCTTGTAACAAAACTCTTGCTTCTTCAAATTCAGTTTGATTCAGATCTTGATAACGAGAGAATTGTAATTGATTGAAAGAGGCGCCTCCTTGAAACTAAAAGTTCGTGGAGATCTGGTTGGGTTTTTTTATATTGTTTGCAATATTGAGGTGATTCTCAATGGTGGAGACAAATTCTATTAAAAATAAGTAGGTTCTTCTCTCTAGAAATTCCTTAGTAGTGACTGTGTGGAATGCTATGGATAAGGCACAGTTCTTCTTAAATCATCTTACAATTCACCACTCAAGGAATCAGTAGAACCAAGGGGTTGACTGTTACATACAAAGGATTTGAACAAATTAGTGATATTGAATGATTCAAGAAATATGAATCGAGTAAATATTATGCAGAAGAGTTTGAAAATTGTGTTGTATACAAGTCAAGATCCAAATAGGAGAGTTTATTTTTCTAAGTTGTATTGTGGATTGATGATTGTATAAACTCTTGCAAATACTTTTCAAATAAAAGGAACTATGCAGGGTCCAATAGGAAACCATTGAAGAATGCATGTAGGAAAAGCGAGGACGAATGTTAAAGCACTATAAATATCAGTGTCATATGTGTGTGTGTCTGTATGTCTCTATCTCTCTCTTGCATTTAATTTCATAGTATTTGCATACTTAGATATTTCACTTAAATTGTAGTTTATCGTTGATTCATTGATAGCGATTTATTCTGTAAGCATTATGTTTTATTAGAATTGGATACTTTATTTAGCTTGATTGGTGATTAATATTATGAGAAACAAAATTTACGTTAGAATTCTGTTCTTTGAATCATTGTATTAACACTTCTTGTGAATTACACAGTCAAATCAATCTAATACCCAGTGTTTCATCATATTCAGCTTTGGTACTTGTGAAACGATCTAGTGTTAAAGTTGATCGAAATTCAAACAATATAATTTTCGCATTTTCGCATCAAACCTTTCACTCACAATTATTTTCCAAAAAAATTCTGATTTAGTAAACGGCGGTTAAATTTTAATTGGGTCTATTCACCCCTTCTAGACCATTTTTCTTACATATTCATACCCAACAGATAGATCCAAACCTTTATACATCATGGTGCTCTCTCTCTCTCTCTCTCTCTCTCTCTCTCTCTCTCTCTCTCTCTCTCTCTCTCCCTCTCTCTCTCTCTCTCATTTTAATTTTTCATAAGTTATTACATGTTTAGATAATTGCTTCTTAGTGTAGTTTATCATTAATTATGTTGATAGTGATTAATTACATAAGTGTAGGCTTTGTTAGAGTCAGAACCTATTTGTGCTTTATTGCTGATTAAAATTATATAGCAATTGAATTTTGTAAAGAACACTTCTCGTGAAACTTTTCAATTTATCATTTCAATATAGTTTTTAGCTATTTGTTATTGTCTTTGAACAATCTATGAATAATTGTGAATTGTAATATAATTGCATTTGTGATTTCTTCCAAGATAAGCATAACTTCTCTATTTTAGCAAATCGCTTTCCGCAACGTAAATTATGAATTTAATTTTGAAAATCTCAAGAAAGAATTTTGAAAATCGATTTAATTTTTAAAAGGGTCTATTCACCCCCTCTAGACCGTTTCTCTATTCCATATTCACACCCAAAATGGTGGTGGGGAACATGTTCTGCACCTTTATTATCCTTCAGGCCTCTGATGTTAGAGGAATCATTTGTATGGTTTATGACTATGTTGTTATAGAGTCTAGGATGTTGGAAATAGTCGTAGTTTGGAATCTCGACTTTTTGAAATTGTTCGTTCCAAAACACTAAGGTTGCAGATTATTTATTGACCGTCGTAAGCAAGTTTTTCAACAAGACATTAGTTTCGTTGTTCATCTTCTAGTCCCGTGAAATGCGGGCACAAAGTGATATGTCACATATTTCATGTAGTGGATCTTCATTTGTTGCCATCGGTGTCTAAGGTTCATCATTCTATGGAGGAACGATAAGCGCCTTCACCTCCTAAGGAGGTTGAATATGGTTATCTAGGTCAAGTGAGGAAGTTGTGAGCCCCTTTCCTTGGTTAAGGTTTCTTCTCATGATATCGCTACCACAAATCATGTGTAATTGGAAATATGGGTCAGTTTTTCCCTTGATTTGTGATTCGGATGTTTGATTAAATGGTTGAAAGTTAACTTTCGTTCCAATAAAAAATGTCATTAATGTTCCTTTCGACAAGGAAGCGTTTACTTAATAATGAATTTGGCCAGAGCGAAGAAGCGTTAGGATTAAGTGTCCTCTATGATTTGTTACTTTGAATGGATTAAAGGTGGTATTGCAAATACTCTAGCTCCTAAGTCAATGATTATCGTGAGAGATCTAAAGATCAGAAAGTGTATGCGGTCTCTTATATAGGGGTTTCTCTAGGATTTTTGGAGACCTAAAACTGTTGGCCAAATAATCATCGTCAAGATGGATAAATGTCAGAGTATAATACATTTTTTCATCCGACTATCTATCTGAAATCATTTTGTCTGATCAAGTGCTTTCCTAGAACAGATCTATGCTTACTCTCAAGACCATAGAACATTCTTTTGAATTATAACTATGAGAATGCTTTTTTTTTCCTCTATCATCATTGGTCTAATATCATTATAAACTACCATCATAAGCATATCTTGCTTTATTGGGTTTCACACTTTTGGGTCTCAGCCATTCTTGGGTCGTGATACTGAGTTTGGACCAAGTAGAAAGAAAAGCAAAATGAGTGGCCAGACAACTGAAATTAGAGAACCTCCAACAACAAATACGAAACAAAATAGATTGAATGAAAACTCTCTCAAATAACCCCTTGAAGGGAAGAATAAGTCGAAAGTGAAATCAAAACTCAAGTTCTCACTTTATATGCAAACTAAGCCCCAAGTTCAACAGTCACAATCCACTAGAAGATCAGAGGTTCAATCCAACTACTTAACTGGCGCCTATATTATGTAACTACACTTGAGTGGACCTAGACACGTCACCTTTCTCCCTTACGCACATGGGGGCTATAATGTTTTGTATGTAGGAAGTGCATTTAATGTGCATGTTCTAGATGCCAATACTCTCACTAAGCACAACCACCACACAACCCTTTCTCCATAGAGCATCAATGTCAAAGAGAAATATCTCACAGTGGACACTGTTACCACAATTCATACGTTTGGGTTGACTTTACTTCATGACAACAATCCTCGCTTTATGATTAACAACAAGAACTTGGTGTGAAACTGCTCCAAACAGGCCAACAACTCACAACGACCAACTCAATCCATAAGCATAATCTATTCCAATCGCTTAACTCAGTGATGTACATGTGAACCTGTATCTGATTGCGCCACACAGGAGCACACATTTCTTTCTTTGAGAATTGTTGATTTTTATCCAGCAGTCACCAGTGCTCCATGCTGAATACCTTCAAGACGGTTTACAATAATCTCTCCTATATAAATGTGACTTTAAAACACACTTATATACGATTTAACTCATACTTATAAAATTTTATTTAAATCTCATATTAACTTTTACATGTATCTTCTCCTACCATTCGAAAACTATCACTATCATATTAGAAACATCTTCCATGAAGTCGGCTATAACATACTAGTATATTAGTAGTTTTTATTGAAATATGGAATAAGTAATAAAAAAACCTAATATGATAGAATGTATTCAATTATAAATTCCTTAGTTTTTCTATAAATTTGCAATGTCTAGTTGTCTACCGATGTCAAATACATACGAGACAGACATATTTTACTATGATTAAACTTCAAGGTGTCTTTAAACAAAAACAGATCATTAAAACTATAAATGTATATGTATATATTCTACTTTTAGTAATTAAATTCTTAGTAAATAAATATAATTACCCTTCTTTTCCTAAATATATTTCTTATTTTTTTAAATGATAAATTAAATTCTTTTAGTTTTTTGAAAATCTCTGCAACTGTAACCACCGTAACAGAATCAAAATTGCGGTTGTTACATTTTGCGTTTCTTCGTTTTGAGTTCACCGTAGCTCTTTCCCATCGTCGTTTTGGTCCCTCCTTTGATTCAATTAAAACCCTAATCTCCCTCTCGGATCCCAAATCGCTGCAATGTCTAATTCGATTCTTCTTCTCGAAATTCTCACCCTCGCATTGACGTGTAGTCTCGTGAATTCGATGAGGTTTGAGCTTAAATCGGGTCATACTAAGTGCATTACAGAAAATATTCCGAACAATGCCATGACGGTAGGAAAGTACAGTGTCGTTAGTCCTTATGAAGGGCAACCAATTCCTGATACCCACCGGATCACGCTCAAGGTATGAAATAGTCCGTGATTCAATTTCCATGCCCTAGTTTCGAATGTGTGTTAAATTTGAGTTATTTTTTGTTTTTCTTCTTTGCTTGACAATGAATAATTTTAAGAAGAAAAAAGACACTATTTAAACTCTTTGGTAGGGAATATATGAGAATCCCCTTCAAAATTTTGAATTTTTATCCATTGGGGGAAGGAGATTAATTCTCAAATGGAAATGCATTTGGCTGTTTGTGATTTATTTTGAGTTATAATAATAAAGTTTCTTAATTTGGAGTGTTTTGCATGGGCTGTGAAGCTAAGATATTGGACACAGCTATGAAGCATGCACAATGCGCCATGCGGTGTCCAACACTTGTATGACGTACAAGATGTGTTGGAAAAGTCTAACAAGTGTCTCAAAAAGTTTTTTTTCTTTGTTTTGACACTATTGCAACCGGTGTCCGACACTTTAATGACATTCTTAAAACACATATCGAACAATTCAGACAAGCATTTAAAAAAATTGTTTTTTTCTTTGCTTAATGGCTTTTGGACAAACTCACACACATCTCAAAAGGTTAAACATGAACTAAAGCAAGATTACCAATGGGGGAGTATGTGCTTCATAGGGACACAACACTTTCAATAATTTAAGAAAATAAAAGTGATTGTATGCAATCACAACTGTCTTTGTTGTGTTGATGTCAGACACTAACATGTGTTAGACACTTGAGACATGTCTACAACATGTAGTGTAGGTGCTATATAGGTGTTGAGGCTTGACTTTGTTGTTTGTGTGTTGTTTGCCAATGAAAGGTGAGTTCTCCTATGGGAATCAGTAATCACTATGGGGATCATGTGGAGTCGGGTACTTTTGCATTTACTGCAACTGAAAGTGGTGACTACACGGCTTGCTTTTGGATACCAGATAGTAGGATGGCCCCGTCAATTGTGACCATTGAGTTTGAATGGAGATCTGGGGTTGCTGCCAAAGATTGGTCTAAGGTTGCCAAGAAAGGGCAGGTTGAAGTAAGTATTGTTGTTCTTTTTGTTTCCAGACTTTGCATTTGGACATGTACTGTTGGAAAACTGTTATTATTATTATTATTATTATTATTATTATTATTATTATTATTATTATTATTATTATTATTATTATTATTATTATTATTATTATTATTATTATTATTATTATTATTATTATTATTATTATTATTGTTATTATTATTATTATTATTATTATTATTATTATTATCATTATCATTATTATTATTATTATTATTATTATTATTATTATTATTATTATTATTATTATTATTATTATTATTATTATTATTATTACTATTATTATTATTAGTATCATTATTATTATTGCATTTTAGCTCTGTGTGTGAGGTGCTTTATTGCAAATAATTATGTAGCCAATCCGACATGAAAATGGATATTGATGATATTGTTTCTAGAAGGGAAGCTTGCAACCAATGGATTTTTTTAAATCTAGATTACATTAGTTAGTGAAAAATACGTTTATGCTATACTATTTGCAAAACTATATTACAAAGAATTGCTCTCCGAATAGATTTTTTGAAAATTTAGGCTTTTAATAGAGCCTATTACTTAGCATTGCTCTCCAAATGGATTTATGGAAAACTTAGGCTTTTGATAGAGCCCAGTGGCTTTGTTTGAGACATGTAACCAACACCACCAAATGGATCCATTTGCAACTCTAAAAATATTGCCTGAATGGTGTTTCTTTCCCTTAAATCAAATATAATACTTAGTGCCCAAATAAATTTTCACATGCTTTTTAAATGATTTTGGATACATGTCGGATTTTAAATGATTCTACGCTGCTTCATTTCCATTATATCATGAATACACTAGTAGAGAGTTGTACTGTCTTGGTATAATTGGTTACTTGTTGAAACTGTTGATAATGAATTGAGGGATAATATCACAATGTTCTTGGTTTCCCACATGCTCTTTTAATTTTCAAAAATCTTAGCTTAATTTTTTTATTTGACCATTTTTTCTGTGATGTAATGCACATACATTTGCATGAAAAACTCTGTAACCGGAGTTTCCTGAAAATGTAATTCACTTCAGGATGTGTTCATAGAGAAAACAAGGAAAGGCATAACCTGTATGAGAAAGCATATGCCAATAACCTGGATTGCTTATATCTCGGTTTTGAATCCAACTTTTATCTTAGCTATCTCATTCCTTACTTTTGGCTGTGTATTTTTCTTGCTTAAAATGTCAAATCCTACAAGTGAGAATGTTTTGTAGTATCATTGTTTATTTGTGTCTTTCATTATAATTCCTTGTTTATTATTATGAATAAACACAAACCAGTAAGCTGATTTCTAAATACCACCCTAATTTGTTTCACCTTTGTAAGTTATAGGTATTTCTGATTTTGTTCTTGTATGTTTGTTAATATGTTATATCTTCTCACTTTCTAGGTAATGGAATTTGAGTTGAAGAAGCTCTATGATGCCGTTACATCCATCCATGATGAGATGTTTTATCTTCGTGAAAGGTGTGGATGTCATAACTTCTGCTAACTACTCTCTTGATAGTACTAAATCGTTCATCTTCTATGTTATGGCTGTCCATGTGATCTTTTGATGGAAATGGTGTTTTGTTGAGTTCATTCAAACTTTCTTTTAATGCGATGCATCAGTTATTTCCTTTTGCCATGCCAACCAAAAGTGGTTATTTGTTCATCTAGTTTTGTCTCTCTCCCTTGGGTTCATACATAGATTAAATCCCTAGGTCTGCATAGCAAACCCCTTAGACTTAACCATAAGGTAGAAAAAGAAAATAGTTTTATCCGCATCAGTCACCAACATGCTTGCTTTGCTCCACCCTTGTGAATGAAATTTCTTTGCTTACATGTTATCCTGTATAGAAACAAAGTAGTTTTATTTCACAGATAGGATGCTTCTATTTTATGTTTAATGTTTCGAAATTCGGCTATGCTTTTTCATTCTAATTGTTTTTCACTGAACTTTGATGACCTTTTATCCTTATGTCCAACACAGGGAAGAAGAAATGCAAGATCTTAACAAAGCAACCAACTCCAAGATGTTTATCTTCGTTTTCCTTTCATTTGTCGTTTGCATTTCTGTTGCCGGTATGCAGCTATGGCATTTGAAGACATTCTTTGAGAGGAAGAAGCTCCTCTAAGTTTCTTCACACAGTTTTTTGTTTCTTTATTTTATTAATTCATGTTTCCTGTCTGTTCCTTGTGCATTCAAAAATCTGATTAGTCCATCTTTTATCTTTTACAATTTATTGGTAGATATTAGAAACAACCCTTACACTTTCAAAGTTCTTTTATTTAGAATCTTATTAGTTATTCTTTTACACTCAATCTGAAGACTGGTTTATTTTTTGATGATCAAACACTTGATTGAAAATTCCATAAGACCCTTCAAAATACAAATGATAAAAGCCACAGTATGAATACCTGGTTTTCTCTCAAACTATCATCTACACACAACTATATCATTTTGGAGATATGAATCATATTAAAGAGTTGTCTTTTTAAAATAGTAAATTTTTATATCCATGAGCAAAATCTCGTGATCACATTGTTAAGGACTCTTAACAATGCTTACCACTAAAACCTGCCAATTGAGTATATTTGAATGCTTCAATCTTATTTATGTAAAGGCATTTATATGCTTGGTCTAAAATGCATGTGTGTTTGGTTCCGCGTACTTCATTATCACCACTTGGTCTAGAATTTTTCGTGAGACTATATTTAGCGGTGTTTGATTTTACATTGATAATAATTGATTTTAAGTGAATTGATTTTATAAAATTGATTATGATTAAAAGTGAGTGAGACTGTATTTGATTTTGTGATAATAAGTATTGATTTTGAATTAATTAATTTTGTAAAATTGATTATACATAAAAGTGAGTTAAGATGGTTAAAGTGATCTATGTTAAAAAATTTATATAAAAGGAAGTTTGGAGCAAATTTTGATGTTAAAATTATGTCTAAATATAATGTTTTAAAAATTGAACTGGAGATCGAACCGGTGAATTTACAGTTTAAAGTTCAATTAGTTAAATTTATGGTCGAATCGTTTATTAAATAAACTAATAACATAAAACTAAATTTCATATATATATCACACATTATTATATCTTCTCAACTTAATAAAATAAATGTTTCAAAAGTCCATTACAAATTTAATACAACAATATCAATAATACATAACATAGCATAGTTTTACACTTCATTTCAACCATCATTTAAAAATATTTTGACCAAACTAAAAATTACAATAAAATAAATTAAACCAATTCAAACTAAAATTAAAATAATATAATAAATAAAATAAAGTTCAAATAATTAAAAATACTTAAATTAAATAAGATAGAATATCAAAATATAAATAATACAATATACATCATTAAACAATAAAAAATAGAATTTGAGTTGAACTACGACAAATAAGTCTTATTTGATAACAACAAACATTAACTTTAACGACAATCAAAAAAGTCGGACATTGTGACTATATTTGAAAGAAATAGCATGATGATGGAGTGTGGTTGAATGAAAAACTATAATAGAGTGACAAAACTTAGAAGTTTGTATAGTTGTAAAATACACACGAAATTATTTTTTTGTGATTGAAAAATGTATGTTAAATTTTGATATTAACATATTAAAAAAAATTTAAAAATTTAAAAAATGGTCAATTTGATGAATTTTTTTAAACCGGATGATTTTGCAACATCGACTCCGGTTTTTTTATTCGAACAGTTTTGGACGGTTCAATCTGGTTTTTTCAGTTTAATTCTGATTTTGATCCACTAGCGGCTTTGAAAGGTTAACCCAACCGAATTCATCTCCGATTTTCAGTCCAACCGATTGAATCGGTCAGTTTGATCCGATTTTTAAAACATTAGTTTAAACTCGAAAGTTAAAAATCTTAACCTTAAGTTAAATCAGTTTAAGAGGCAAAATAGTTCTGCATCTCTAAAATAATTTTTTGAGATTCCAAAAATATAACCAAAAATACAATTAATTTACAACAACATTCAATGCACTCTTTTTTTAATACAAATTTTATGATTTTGAAAGTATGGCATAGAAAAAATTATTAGATTGAGTTACAAACTAGGTTGTTTTCTTTAAGGCATTTTGTAGCACTATCTAAAATTTACAAGATAGACAAACAACCCCGATGCTCCAACGTAAAACAACTCGACTTAAAACTAATATGATTAGTGTTGCACAATATATAATCATTCTAGAAATATACTCTAGAATAATAGAATAATGATCGTTTAGTGATCCTAAGTAATTTCTCAACTAGGTGAAATTTGAATAATTCTCTAAAAAAAGTTCAATAATGATCTTTTGATCGCCCTAAATATGCATTTTCTATTACCAATGTTTGAAATGATTTCTCTCAAACTTAAAAGATTTGTCAAAGACAACAACAGAAATATCAATAATTTTTTCGGTAGTCTATTTGAAAACATCTTTAAATTATAGTGTTATGATTTTGAAAATATGCGATATTGTCCAAGTTTTGCAAGATAGGCGATCAACCATGACGCCTCTAAGGTAAAACAACTCATTTCAAAACTGATACGCACATACACACACACAATAGATACACTAGATAATTGGCCTAGAAATACACCTTCAAATAATAATCGTTTGATCATTCTAAATTATTTCTCATACTATGAAAAATTTTAATGATTCTTCAAAGAGAATTCAATAATGGTCTTTTGACCACCTTAAATAATTTTTTCGAATTAGAAATTTTTTTAATAATTCTTTAAAGAGAATTCAATATTGATCCTTTTGCCACCCTATCCAAAAAATACTCGGAAGATTGAATGAATAGAAAGAAAATAAAAGAAGTTGTCCCTTTGACAATTCAAAAATGCAGAATAAAAAAAGCTATCAGAAAAAACTCAAATAACTTTTAGTGTGTTTTAGAATGAAACGTGTATAATGAAATAAACAATCTCAAACTTAAAATTTTTTTGGGTAAGTAAATGTAGTATGTAAACTAACAAGATGGAAGATAGAATTTTCCCAATTAACACGCAAACATTCTATCTCCGTATCGAAATTTTAATATGTTCCAATAATCCTCCTACTTGATTTTAAATAATTTTATTTAAAATATTTGACTTTTAAATCATACTTCAAACACTAACATCCATGCGGGCGTCAAGTATGATCTGCTACATGGATGAACTGAACTTTTGCTATAATGTTCTATTTAAAACAATGTTATATCCAAATTCGTTAAGACATGAATGAACTTTTGCTATAATATTCTATTTAAAACAATGTTCAACAATGTTATATCTAAGATCCGCTACATGGATGAACTTTTGCTATAATGTTCTATTTAAAACAATGTTTAACAATGTTATATCCAAAATCATTAAGATCTGCTAAACTTTTGCCATAATGTTGTATCCAAATTCATAGGTGTAAACAAATTCAGACTTTACCATACATATAGTGTAACACAACAACTCAAACATTAGGGATATTATAATAGCTCAAAAGCCAAACCAACAATACATTTAGTTTAGAACAATAGTTCAGAAAGCTCAAGACTTCATACTATAGTCCAAACAATAAAGAAGAAAGTATGATATGTGTCAACCCTTTATTTAATAAGTAACTGTGGGATGACTTCCACGCACGCAACAACTTCGGTCTTTTTGATTACTCGTCATCATCATAGCTCTTGCGATGGTGACTCTTGTGGTAATGCTTCTTCCTCTCATCATCATCATCGGAGTTATCTTCTCCCTGCCATCGTACGAAAACATCATTTAATGAATACCAACTCAAATGTTTTGAAATTTTTCATATAGTTGAGACTTGAACACTAAACAAAGAGCCCATAAATTAACTGTCACAAGTGAAATATTCAGTGCGAGACCGTGAGCCTAAGGATATGTTTGGATTGGTGGAAAGATATTGAATGGAAGTGAATGGTAATAGGTTCCATAGCATCCCATTTCCTCATTGTTATATAAGAAATACAAATGTTGCTACCAAGATCCTAATGCCAATGTAGTCAAGCATGAGATCGTAAGTAGAATCGGTTGGCTTGTGAAAGAGTGTAAAACTCTAATCATTAGCACGGCATGTAAGATCCTACCAAAGGGAAAAATGGTAATTTCAAATATATTTTTACACATATATACACAAAAACATGAAAATTATAATTCAGGCCCAAAAATAAAGCCTGGCTTGATCACACCGACAATGAAAACGATCTTTCTCTGATCATAAAGGACCCAACACTCATCTCGACTACACTATGTAACGTGGGGATCATAATTCATAACACAACAAATGATCCCTCGGAGGAGCAAAATTATATCACAGGTGAAGAAAATAACATCTAAATCACAACATTAAACTAAGATAATCAAATTTCATAACCACAATAGATCCATAATTAAGAGTACTCACATATTTCTTGCGACCATAGCTCGGTTTCTCATCATCATCGTCATCATCACGACGCCTCTCAGGACGCTCATAACCATAGCTCGGTTTCTCCTCATCGTCACTCCTTCCATAGCTAGGTTTCACCCCATACTCACTCCTTCCATAGCTAGGTTTCTCTTCATATTCACTCCTTCCATAGCTAGGTTTCTCTTCATATTCACTCCTTCCATAGCTAGGTTTCTCTTCATATTCACTCCTTCCATAGCTAGGTTTCTCCTCATACTCACTCCTACCATAGCTAGGTTTTGCTTCATACTCACTCCTTCCTCCTCCATATCCCTCATCCTCCCCATAACCAGTCTTCTTCCGCCCACCATACCCCTCCTCCTCCTCCCCATAACCAGTCTTCTTCCTCCCACCATACCCCTCCTCCTCCTCTCCATAACCAGTCTTCTTCCTCCCACCATACCCCGATCCATATTCCGATCCACCACTCTCATACTCAGTCTTCCTCCCATAACCTTGACTCTCCTCCTCACTCCTCCCATATTCTTGCTTCCTCCCACCATACCCAGATTCACCATATTCAGATCCCTCGTTCTTCCTACCATAACCAGACCCATATTCAGATTCCTGGGCTCCACCACCATACCCAGATCCAAATTCAGATTCCTGCCTCCCACCACCATACCCAGATCCTTGCTTTCTCCCACCACCATAACCACCACCAGACTCAGATCCACCATAACCACCACCAGACTCAGATCCACTATAACCACCACCAGATCCAGGGTTAAAACCAGCAGGAGCAGGTCTAGGTTTAGGTCGAGAATAGCTACTGTATTCAGTAGCAAGAGCTTCATCGCCATAAGCAGAAGGTTCAGATTGAGACGAAAACTGAGGACGATCGTAATCGAAATCATCATTGGCTGAACCTGAAGGGTAACATGTTTCTTCAGAGGGTGGAATTGGACGACCGTAGGTTAGGTGAATGTCATAACCTCCGCCGTATGGTGTTGGATCGTATTCGTCGAAATCATCAACGCTTTCGTCTCTGTTTCCACCACCACCCCTTGAAAAATACGACATTTTCGAACTCTCTTTGATTTGGGATCACAGAATGGAACACGATTGAGGTAAACGATGATTGTTTGGGATTCAAAGTGTGATTTATCTGTTGGGAAAAACACTGGTTGAGATTTTTTCGATTGGACACGTGGATCCGTGTTTTACTCTTGATGTTTGTTTAGTGGGATGGATTATAATAAAAAGTCTAATTAAACTTACTAGATAATTTAATTTAATTTTTGGTAGAAATGGAAAGTAATTAACGAAAAGGAAAGAGACTTACTAGAAAATGCACTCTCTAATCATTATTATAAATAATAATTTTTTTAAATTTATTTGATAACTAATGTTTCTGATATATAATAAAGATCAGATACATTATTTATATTAAATTTTAAAAAAGATTAGTGTTTATAATAAGGACCGTAGGGTGTATCTCACAATCAATCAAAAATTAAGAGTGTAAATGATGATAAAAAGGGTTAGTAGACATTTTTTCCCTGTCATGTGAACAAACTTTGAAAAATTCCGTAAAAAATTAAGATTTCATCCTTGTGATTTCAAAATTCTATCTTTGTAATTTCAGTTTAAATATGTAATAAATTGAAAGCATGCATAATTAGTATAATTAAAGTTTATTACATAATGAAAATGAAATTACTAGAATGGAATCTTGAAATCACAAGGACGAAATCTTGATTTTCTTAGAGTATTTTTATTTATTTTAAAGTTCGCCCACATGACAGTGGCAAAATGCCTATTAATCCTAAAAAAACTTATTAGGGTTACTCACCTAAAGACAAGATGAAAGGTTTATAAATAAAACGAGTCTGGAGAATAATTGATGTTTTCTCATTCTCATTCAAAACAGACAATTTCATATCATCTACTATCCAAATCAATTAGATAGTTATCCGCACTACATGCTGGCGCAAACAGTTTTAACTGTTTCCAATATATAAGAGAGAAAGTATAATATTTTCAAGTATTTAAATCATTTCTCACTCACACATTACTCGTTATTCTCTCTCTAACTTGAACACCAGAGTGTTAACTTTGCAAGTCAACCTCTTCTCCCCCTCATTGAAAGTTCAAGT
Source organism: Lathyrus sativus (assembly GCA_963859935.3). Taxonomy (NCBI): domain Eukaryota; kingdom Viridiplantae; phylum Streptophyta; class Magnoliopsida; order Fabales; family Fabaceae; genus Lathyrus; species Lathyrus sativus. The sequence continues at coordinate 621,955,385 of OZ012735.1, read as the reverse complement.
CCAGCATAGTAAAACACTACCTCATCGTTTCACATATCATTTCTAGTTTGGAACCGAACTGTGGTGTTGTCTGTGAAAATCAATATTTCTAAAGGTTCTTTTTCTAAAGGTCTTCTTATTTTCTAAGGTTTAGATCTCCATTTCTTGATCTAGAAATTCAGATCTTCTTTTCCAAAGCACTACCTGATCCAGAAATTCAGATCTTCTTTTCTAGAGGTTCAGATATATGGTTCTTGATCTTCCTTCTGGAAGTTTTAACCTCCTCCTTTGACATATCCATTCTCGGATTCATCAAGCGTATTGGTATCCAAAGTCACTTGATTTGTCGTTTAATGGCAAGTTGTCGTTGCAGCCACTAAAGCTGCTAGGATTTCACCTCTTCCTCATCCTCATCCTTCTTAAGTAGAAGATGATCTAGTTCTGGTGGCATCTCATTCTAACCACACACAACAAGATCATGCTCCATTTAGAGTTAGTCAAAGAGAATTCCAAGCTCTCCCAATCTTCGGATCTGCAAAACAAAATTTACCAAGGCGAACCATCACATTGACCTCCTTCATTGCCTATTATATCGAGACAAAAAATGTTCCCTAGTCTTCAACTGTTACAGGACAATCTGGGAGTACAAGGAGCCACCGACTTGCTGAACAATGTATATAATTTGATGCACCAACATAATTCATAACTTTTAGTAGAGAGACTATTCAGGATTAAAGAAAGCATACAACATGTTACGTTGAGGAATAACATTATGCGAGGGGCGGACTCCTAAGGCACTCAAGTCGTTGTACATAAGTCAACCTTCATTAGGACATCAACATCACGAGGAAAAGCCATGAGGTCCCTGACTCACAACTTACATCAAAGACATATAACTCATCCACCTAATCCTAAAGGAAGGAGCGATATTCACACTTCCTCGGAGGATTTCCATCCTTATCATTCACCAACATAGCATCCTCAAAGGAAAGAAAGATATAATGAGGGCGTTATAGTTCCAAAGTGAAAAAAAGAACCCAATGTCTGTCGGCATCCTCGATAGCAGGATTTCGAGGTCATTGAAAAAGCCTCAAAAGCTACAGAGATATGACAGTACCGGGGACCACCATATTGATCATGTAGAAAACCAACTAGATTACTACCACACCCAAGGGCGATAGTGTTAGAACACAAATTGGTTCTTAATATATCTCAATGTTTTAATGATAACAATAATGAAATTTTGTATGGAGAAAATATATACTCTAATTTTGTTCAAGTGTTTTTGTTTCAGATAACATAATAAATATTCCTCTGAACGTTAAGCTACAACACGCAGAAGACTTTGAGCGTTTGGTAAAAAGCGAAGCTATAAAAGGCTCTGAGCGTAGAGTGTAAAGCGAAGATTCAGAAAACTCTGAGCGTACTAAACTCAACGCTGCAACTGCAGAGGCTCTGAGAATCAAAACACGTAAGGCTCTGAAACAATAGTAACAAAGTGATACATTTGGATAATACGGATAACACATAAGAGTGAAGATCTGCTCTGATCTAAAGCGCTCCTCTGGATGAACACTTTGTTAAAACAATCACGCTAGCACTAAGCTGCAGAACTCTGGAAGAGAGTTACTCTGATAAGAAGAAAATGGAACATCATCAGAGGATCTGATGCAGGAAATATTTCCATATTTAAAAAGATGCTGATCATGAAAGATCCGTTGTCAAACTCATTGTCTACATCCAACGGTAATATTCCTCTTTTATGTATGAGACAGGATTTTAGAACAAAAAGGATATCTCTGAACATTCCTCTTTTGTGTATGTGCACGCTATTTGAGAAATGGGTGTGAAGTATTTAAACAAGTCTTAAACAGCAATTCAAATACACACAACATTATTCTACAACGAACTACTACTTTGCTGAAGAGAAAATAGAAAGTTTCATTGATCTTCATTTGTGTAAAATCACTGTTGTGAAAAAGCTTTTCTAAGAAGCACTTAAACACATTTTATTGTATTACTTTGTAAAAGATCCTTGAGAGACCAAGTTATGGTCAGTATTCTCGAGAAGACTAAGACAAGTTTGTCTTAGTGAAAAGATTGTAATCAGTTTTTGATTATTGGATTAAGTCCTCTTTTGAAAGAGGCGAAATCACCTTGGCCAGGTGGACTGGAGTAGTTTGAGTTCAAATGAACCAGTATAAAAATACCTGTTATTTTTATTGCCTTATTTGTTTTTTAAAACCCTTATTCAACCCCCCGTTCTTAGTGTTTTCCTTCCTTCAGTTGGCATCAGAGCACGGTTCTGAGTGCTATCACTTAACAGTGACAGAGAAAAGATCCGGTTGGAAAACTCTTTGATTTACTATGGCTGAATCTTCAAACAACGCTAACGCTGGGTTGAACAACAAATATGAAGAGAAAGACAGAATCAACACAAAGCCTCCTATGTTCGATGGAGAAAAATTCGATTACTGGAAGGACAGAATCAAAAGCTTCTTTCTTGGCTATGATGCTGATCTCTGGGATATAGTCATCGATGGATATACTCACCCCACTAATGGTGAAGGTAAAAAGATTGATAGAAAATCAATGACTGATCAACAAAAGAAAGACTTCAGGAATCACCACAAGGCAAGGACGATTCTGCTGAACGATATATCTCATACTGAATATGAGAAAATCACCAATAGAGATACAGCGCATGACATGTTTGAGTCCTTGAAGATGACACACGAGGGAAACACGCAGGTGAAAGAAACGAAGGCTCTAGCGCTGATTCAAAAGTATGAAGCCTTCAAGATGGAGGAAGATGAATCTGTGGAAACCATGTTTTCTAGATTCCAGATTCTGACTGCTAGATTGAAGGTTCTTGACAAAGGCTACTCCACTTATGATCATGTAAAGAAGATAGTCAGAAGTTTACCAAAGAGGTGGAGACCTATGCTCACAACGTTAAAGCTCTCAAAAGATCTGAACAAAATCACTCTGAAGGAACTCATCAGTTCTTTAAGAAGCCATGAGATAGAGCTTGAAAAAGATAAGCCTCAGAAGAAAGGTAAGTCCATAACTTTAAAATCTAATAAAAAATCTGAAACTAAAGCTTTTTAGGTACTAGAAGAAAGCTCTAGAGATTCTTCATCAGATGAAGACGAACTATCTTTACTATCCAGAAGAATAAATCAACTCTAGAAGCACAAGCAAAAGAAGTTCAGAAAATGTAAAAGACCAGAACACCATGGAGAATCCTCTGGTCACAGAAGATCTAGCAAAAAGGAAGTAGTGTGCTATGAATGCAAAGAGCCATGACACTACAAAAATGATTGTCCCAGACTTCAAAAGGATAAACCCAAGAAGAAGTTTGAGAAGAAAAAGAAAGTCTTGATGGCTACTTGGGATGACTCAGATTCTTCTGAAGCCTTGTTAGAGTCTGAGGACGAATGTGCAAACGTTGCACTAATGGCTGACATAGAGGAGCATGAAGAATCATCCGAATCTGGATCAGAATCAGTTTCAGAAGAGGTATTTGCTGATCTCACCAGAGATGAGTTAATTGAAAGCTTATCTGAAATATGTGAAAACTATAGTAAGATCAGACTCAAATACAAGAAGCTGCAAAGCAGTCTTACATCTGAGACTGGTCAGCTAAAATCAGAAATTGCTGAGCTAAAAGAAAATAATTTTCAAATTAAAATTGAATTGAAAAAAGCTCAACAAAATCTGAAACAGATACTACGTCTAGCTCTAAAAATATTTTATAAGAGTATGACCATAGTTTTCAAAGGTTCCTGTCCAGAAGCATAGACATAAGCAAAATGGCTTCTATGATCTATGGTGTGAGCAGAAACAACAGAAAAGGGATTGGATATGAATCATCTTCTGGGAAGGAATCAAATCCAAAACTTGTTGATGAGTTTATTATCAATTATACTCCTCTGTATTCTCATTTTAAATTTGGTCACTCACATGATATAAAGTACACACGTTCAGATCAGAACACCACAATTTTTAATAAACCTAAGCTGCGTCAGAACACAACTGCTTTTAATGGACAGAAGTTCAAGCAGAACTTTAGAACAACTAACTCCAGAGGACCCAAAAAGATATGGGTACCTAAGGATAAAATAATTTATGTTGCAGATGTCCTTAGCAGCAAGGTTGAGACACCAGTCCTATTACCTGGACTCTGGATGCTCACGACACATGACAGGAAGAAGGTCTATGTTCCAAAATCTGGAACTTAGATTTGGTGGAGACATGAAGTTTGGAGGAAACCAAAAGGGCAAGATCATTGGCTCTGGAACAGTTGGTAATGGTAACCTCCCTTCTATCTCAAATGTTCTGCTTGTAGAAGGATTAACTCATAACTTGTTGTCCATAAGTCAATTAAGTGACAATGTTTATGATATTATCTTTAATCAAAAATGTTGCAAAACTGTTAGTCAGAAAGATGGATCAGTCCTCTTTAATGGTAAAAGAAAGAACAACATTTATAAAATAAAACTTTCAGAATTGAAAAGTCAAAATGTTAAATGTCTTATGCCTGTTAATGATGAGCAATGGGTATGGCATAGAAGACTGGGACATGTTAGCATGAGACGTATATCTCAGATTAACAAGCTCAATCTGGTCAGAGGACTTCCTAAGTTGAAGTTCAATTCAGATGCTCTTTGTGAAGCATGTCAGAAAGGCAAATTTTCAAAATCCACTTTCAAACCAAAGAATGTTGTTTCTACTTCTAGACCATTAGAGCTTCTGCACATTGATCATTTTGGACCAGTGAAAACTGCATCCATCAGAGGCAAGAAGTATGGGCTTGTCATCATTGATGACTACAACAGATGGACATGGGTAAAATTCCTAAAGCACAAGGATGAGTCTCACTCTGTATTTTTTGATTTCTGCAATCAAGTCCAAAATGAAAAGAAATTTAATAGTCAAAGTCAGAAGTGATCATGGTGGTGAATTTGAAAATAAATATTGAAAAATATTTTAAAGAAAATGGCATTGCACATGATTTCTCTTGTCTAGAACTCCTCAACAGAATGGAGTTGTAGAACGAAAGAATAGAACATTGTAAGAAATGGCCAGAACCATGATCAATGAGACAAATATGGGTAAACATTTTTGGGCAGAAGCAATAAATATAGCGTGCTATATTCAGAACAGAGTCTCTGTAAGACCTCTTCTAGAGAAGACTCCTTATGAATTGTGGAGGAATAGAAAGCCCAACATTTCATATTTCCATCCTTTTGGATGTATTTGTTTTATTCTGAACACTAAAGATAATCTGAACAAATTTGACTCTAAAGCACAAAAGTGTTTTATGCTTGGATATTCTGAACGCTCAAAAGGCTACAGAGTATACAATACTGAAACACAGATTATGGAAGAATCAATTCATGTCAGATTTGATGATAAGCTTGGCAATCAAAAGCTAAAGCAGTCTGAAATTTCTGCAGATCGAGAAGTTCTTCTCACAGACTCTGAAGAATCAGAGGCAAACAAAGTTCCAGCTAAAAAACTATAAGCAACTTCAGATGCCACTCCATTAGCTGCTCATCTGGACAACTTAACTATTTCTGAAGAACCAACCCTGAAAGGATCCTCCATAATCAAATCTTTTCATCCAGAGGAGATGATTATTGGAAAGAAGGATGATCCCATAAGAACAAGATCCTTCCTCAAATCCTCTAGGACATCATTGTTTAGTCTGGTGTCAATTATTGAACCTACCTCTGTGGATGAAGCTCTGCAAGACAACGATTGGATACTTGCTATGCAAGAGGAGCTGAATCAATTCACAAGAAATGATGTTTGGGATCTGGTTCTAAGACCAAGAGGATTCAATATTATTGGAACAAATTGGGTCTACAGAAATAAGTTAAATGAGCAAGGAGAAGTCATCAGAAATAAAGGTAGACTTGTTGCTTAAGGCTACAGTCAGCAAGAAGGTATTGACTACACAGAGACATATGCTCCTGTGGCAAGGTTAGAATCCATACGCTTGCTAATTTCTTTTGCTGCACAGAATAACATCACTCTGTATCAGATGGATGTTAAAAGTGATTTCTTAAATGGTTTAATAGAAGAAGAAGTATATGTTCATCAACCTCCTAGATTTGAAAATGAAATATTTTCATAGCACGTTTTTAAATTAAAGAAATCACTCTATGGCCTAAAACAAGCTCTCAGAGCTTGGTATGAAAGGCTGAATAACTTTCTTCTGGAAAATAATTTTATCAGAGGAAAGATTGATACCACTCTTTTTCATAAATCAATTAAGAAAGATATCTTAATTTGTCAGATTTATGTTGATGATATTATTTTTGGAACCACAAATATTTCACTTGGAAAGGAGTTTGCTAAGTCTATGCAGGCAAAGTTTGAAATGAGCATGATGGGAGAGCTAATATTCTTTCTGGGCATTCAAGTTAATCAGACTCCAGAAGGCACCTACATACATCAGACAAAGTATGTGAAGAAGCTTCTGAAGAAGTTTAATCTGACAGAGAGTAAGCCAGCTAAGGCTCCCATGCATCCAACTTGCACTCTGGGAAAAGAAGATGTAAGTAAAAAGGTAGATCAGAAGCTGTACAGAGAAGATCTGATGAATATAAATTAGTAGGCTTCTGTAACGCTGATTTTGCTGGAGATAGAGTTGAACACAAAAGCACCTCTAGAAGCTGTTAGTTTCTGGGAGGCAATCTGATCTCGTGGTACAGCAAGAAGAAACCCACTATAGCACTCTCAACTATAGAGGCAGAATATATTGTTGCTGCTGGTTGCAGTACCCAGATGCTCTGGATGAAGAGTCAGCTGGAGGACTACCAAATACATGAGAGTAATATTCCTATCTTCTGTGACAATACTTCTGCAATTTGTCTTTCTAAAAATCCAATTTTACATTCAAAGGCAAAACATATAGAGATTAAACACCATTTCATCAGAGACTATATTCAGAAAGGGATATTAAGTTTAAATTTTGTTAATACAGACCATCAATGGGCTGATATTTTTACAAAACCCTTCTCTGAATATAGATTTAAATTTATTCTGAAAAATATTAGTATGGACTTTTGTCCAGAATAAAATCTTTATTCAGAATTAAATTTATTCGGATGAAAAGTGTTTAAAGTCTATACTCTGAAGTATTGCATCTGAAATTTTTTTAAGTTACTTTATTTTTGTGAAAATCTGAGTTAACAAGCTTCAGAGGATCTGAGCGTTAGTTAATGACTCATTTCCTAAAAGAGCTTCAGAGGTACACCACATCAAACACGTGTCACTTCTAATCTGAATTTTGAAAATGATTGAGTGTACACAAAGCTGAGGCACCGTTTCGGGTACTGTTTGAATCATTGAAATTCTCTTTTTCCCCCACTTTGTCAAATCACATTTAATGCGTTAAATCATTATTCCTTTTTTGATTTGATTTATGTTTCTCTTTGTGCCCTAACACATATTCCACGTCGTAACACATTTCACACTTTCATCATCTCACACACCTTATGCATTTTGCTCTTCTTAAGCTTTTAACTTCTCATTTATCTTAATTGTTTGTTAGTTTGTACTCATCTGTGAATTTGTCTGTTTTATTTCTTTTCTGAGTCTCTAAATACATTTGTGACTATTTTTTTTACATCTGATTCTATCTTATATTTTTCTATTTTTTCTTGCTCTAAATTTTTTTTTGTCTTAAATGATTTTCTAAAATCACTTTTTGATATGACAAAAAGGGGGAGAAAATGGAAATTTTGAATCGTTCACATAAACAGATACTGAATGGAAACTCACACATATTAAAAACTAACCAATCATGAATTCAGTGTTTCAGAGTTAAAGTTACTCATCTGACAATATTTATAGAATTAACTCTGAACAAGGTCTGAGATAGTCTACAAGCTTGCTCTGACTCTGGAAAGAATACAAGTGCTGAAAGGGAAGTTTTAAATTTTTCTAGTAGTATTCATTTCAGGGGGAGAATCATATTCTCAGGGGGAGATATATATATTTTAATTTTGAATAAAATTTCATATAGTTTTTGTCATCATCAAAAAGGGGGATATTGTTAGAACACATATTGGTTCTTAATATATCTCAATGTTTTGATGGTAACAATTGAAGGTGAGAAAATTACTTAGAAGGGGGGGGGGGTTGAATAAGTAAGACTAAAAATCAAAGATTTGAACACAGATATTTTTATCCTGGTTCGTTGAATACAACTACTCCAGTATACCCTCTCAAGAGTGATTTGCCTTTCTCTGTCAAGGACTTAATCCACTATTTAAATCAAACAGATTACAAATAGCAACACCTAAGAACAACTGTTCTTAGTCTTCTCAAGAGCAACTGATCCCCACTGGATCCTCTTAAGGAAAACCTTTTACAAACAATGTAAAACTTTTACAAGAGTAAGAATGCTTCTAATAAGCTGTTATCACAACTGTGATATTTCTCTTAATTTAAGAACGAAGTTAAAGCAAAGTAAAATAATAAGAGCTTTGAGAGATTTGCTTTGATGGGTGATTTTGCTAGAAGTTCGATACTGAAGAAGATGGAGTGGACTTCTTTATATAGGCACTAAGATCCAAGAAGTCTTGTTACGTTGAAGGCTGTGCAGAAAAGTCTGAAGCCTTTTGTCTTCACATTGGAGGCTGTGCTGAAACAAGCCTGATGCCTTTTGTCTTCACTTGCAGAAAACTTTCCTCAGAATGGAATGCGCAGATAAAACCTTTTTGTCTGTGTCCTTGTGTCTAGCACAAAATAGGAAAGAGCTGTTGAGATAAACCAACGTACATATTTAAATCTTTGTTGCACCCCAAAATTTGACCTACATTTATTTACCTGTCAAGTGTTTGAAAGTTGATACCTTCATCAGAAAGTTCAGAAGAATTGGTTGAAACCAGGGTTGTGTGCTTCATAGCTTGAAAGTTGTGGGTGCTCCTCAGATGATTCTGAGACTTTGAGAATGAACTTGATGCTTTGAGAAAGTGTATGAGATGTCTTGATAGCCATCATGAAGCCCAGAGAGGTCATCATGCAAGAATTCAGGAGATTCAACCATGAATGGTAGAATTAGGGTTTTGACTGGGTCAACCCTAGGATAACTGAAGATTTTGAGAAGGTTGAGACCTAATCCAAAGGCCATGAGATCATGGAATGATGCATGGAGATGTATAAAGATGATTCCTAGACCAACTCATCAGGATTGAGGAATTTGAGAAGTTTCAAGTTAGGGTTTCTGAGGATTGTCAGTGAAAAAACCCTAGTTTGATCCCTATATTCCAGGCAGTTTTAGCTCAAGATGTGATTGATATCTCATCTTCCCCACAACATGAATGTTGTAGAGCTTGCTCTTAGCTTTAATTTGAGTGGTGGAAGTCCTTGATAGGAGTTGCAGAGCTCAAGTTATGGTTTTGACAAATTACAGGTCAGCAGAGGTGTGTGAATCTGGGTCCTTGAAAGTCACCCAACTTGCAGACATCTTTTGCCCTAGTAGGATGATTCCTATGATCTCTTGGTCAACATGAATGTTGAAGGTAATCTTCTTAGCTTTCTTGAGAGTACTAGAAGTCCTTGATAGGATTTGTAGAACTCAACTTATGGTTTGAACAAGACAGGGGTATTTTGGTCATTTGGCAGTTATAGGTCATTTTAAGCAAAGGCCATATCTCCTATTTCCAAGCCTCAAATGGAAAAACTCAAAGCATGAAAGTTGTTCAAAATGGGATTTTAAGTCTAGGAAAGTGGTCATGAGTTATTGAAAGAGCTTGTAGCAAGGACTTACAAGATTGGGTGAAAATGACCTAAAAATGGCTTATAAGTTGAAAAAGTTGAAATTTAATTTTGGTTTAGGAGATGTACAAATCCAAAATGGGTCATCCAATATGTCATTTTGACTCCAAACAATATTTTAAAAACAATGGTTCAAGTAGAATTTTGATTTGAAGCTTAGAAATGGGGGTTACTTTGTAATTCTCATTCTTGCATGATAAGGCAACTAAACAAAACTTCACAAAAGGCAAGGAAATGCATGTTTTTCACTCATTCTTTCTCAATATCTCTTGTGAGGAGATTTTAAAGTCAATTTGGCAAGCCTAAGGCATGAGATAATGGATATCCAATGTATCATTTCATGAGAAGTTCTAAAACTTTCCAAATGATTCCACAAGTTTCTAGATGTATCTAGATCATTCTTTTGATTGCTATAAGAAGGGTGAATCACAATGAGGCCAGGGTTGGTGATAATTGCTGGTGAGTGGTAAGATTAGAGTGTGAAAGAGTGAGATTCTTCCATTTGCATTTCCATAACAAACTCTCTTTCTCTTCCATCTCCATTCTGTTCTTCCACACAAACACACTACTCTGATCTTTAGGAGCAATTGCATACCAAATTGAAGGTAGATCCATGGAGGTTTGAAGCTGTTTTGAAGAATTTGCAAGAAGAGCATATTGAGATCAAACACAAGATTCAAGCCTTGTTCATCCATCTTCTTGCATACAGAATTCATATCTGCCATTGGAGATCAATCAGGGAAGCTTGCAGGCACTGAATTGTAGTGAAACCATATCCACCATTGATGTTTGACAGGTTGGTGATTTCAATCGTATCACCTTATTTATGTGCATTTCACCATAGTTCTAGGTTTAGACTGGTTAAGCTAGGGTAGAGGACTATATTCTGGGGATTAGAGGAAGATCTATGAGGTTTCGAAGCAGGGTACCATTTCTTGCAGAATGGATAGCAAGCTATTTTGTGTGCATTAATGGATATGGTATTGCGTAGTTTGGTTAGGGAAGCATGTAGAATAATTCTGGATCATTAGTTTGAAGTTCCATTAAGATTGATAGCAGAGGAAAGAATTGGAACCATGATGATGGAGCCTTCTGTTGGAACGATACAAGAGGTTTCAGGGACAATTATTGGTATCATGGTGTTCAGGGTGATTGGTAGACCAAGTTTGCTTTTGGAATTTCTTGATTTCATCCAGCCATCAGTGAGAACGAGCTTGAAGAAAATCCTTGCATGGGGTTAGGGTTTCTGCAAACCCTAGGGTTCATTTGGGGACGATGAAGTCCCACCGTTGGATGATCCCTAATGCTTGACTAATTCAGTCCATCGCACGGCCATAATTTGATTTCAGAAATGGAGGGAGACTGGAGCGCATCAAAACGCAGCGTACCACTTATCCAAATGCACCGTTTTGATTGAGTAATAAACCTGGGCTTCAGCAAATGTTTCTATCCACACCCCCTGATTTGGCCCAACAATCAGAATGAACTGTGGCGCGTTGCTTTTGACACCCCCTCCCCTTTATTTCTTATATTCTTTTATTTCAATTTCTTTTAATTCTTTGCATTTTATAAAAATCATAAAAAATCCAAAAATTAACATTTTTCATTTCTTCTTTTTTTCACATAATCATGGTTTTGTCTAGAAAATTACTAAAAATAAAAATTCCATTTTATTTTTAGTTTAATATTTTTTAGCATATTTTCTTGTAAATAGTCTTTTTAATATGTTTTAGTTGACACTTGATTTTGTACAATTTGTTTTAGGACCTTCCCTTAGGATTTTTGGGCCATTCTTTTTGGCATAGTTAGGTATTGAACCCTAGTTTCATGTAGGATTTATTTCTTGATTTGTAGATTAAAATTTGATGTAGTTTGATTGTTAGACATTTAGGTGTTCAAATTAGGGTTTTAGGTTGTATAGATAGATTTGAACAATTTTGTTTTGGGGTTTATAGGCCAAATTAGTGTAGGGGGAATATATGGGTTAAGGGTAAGTATGTATAGAATCCCCTAGAATTTTGCTAGGATATTGTATGGTGTTTTAGTATTTTAATTGATTTTGAATGTATGGATAGTATGTGTGTTGCTTGAAGGCATAAGTTGTGTTGTTGTGTTTGTTTTTCTTCTCCTTTGAGTGTGTGAGCTTTGAAGATTGAGTTGAAGACCTTATGGATCATCATGGAAGCTTTGAAGACCTTGCAGAGGAGTTTAGATAGCTTTTTTTGTTTTGTTTATAGGATCATAAGTGCATAGGTAGAGCCCTAGATAGGATACTTCCATTCAATAAACAAGGAGTGTTTTGTTCACCTCCTTCCTTCTCTATGACATAAAGTCCCTTAAGGGTGTTCACCTCTCTCCTTTGGAGGGATTAGTGACCTTGCCCTCTGAGGTAGAACTTTGAGAGAGCCTTTCCCTTTGATGTTAAGTCCTCAATGGCATCCTTTGGAAGTCAGGGAGCACTTTAACATCCTCACCTCATCTTGTGGATTGAATCTTGTTTGCTGGGGCATTTGAGCCCTTGAAGATAGAAGCTGAAGCTTTGAAGAGGATGATTCCTTGAAGATTGTTGAAGTCTGAAGACTTTGTGAAGATCAAGCTGATGCTTGAAGATCCCTGAAGATAGTGAAGCCTGAAGGTGGAGCTGATCAAAGAAGCTGAAGCTTAAGGGGAGAAGATGAGTTGATACTCATGTTGTAGGGTTGATACCTGGAAAGCAAGTGATCTCTGAAGTCTGAAGACTGAGTTGCTGCTGGAGGAGCTGAAGCTTTCTCCTGTTTTCTTTTCTGTATTGTTTGTTTTGCTTGATTTGTCTGTTGCATTAGACTAAGTCCATCTAGAATAAGTTCAGTTTAAGAGCATGATTGCATGAGAGGTTGAGTTGCTCCCTCTGTTTGTATTGTTATTGTGTGGCTTTGCTTGCGGGTATTCGGTGGAGCCCAGCTCCCTTGCCCATGTGTTTATTTTTGCTTGATAGCATGATTTCATTTCCTTTATCTGTATGATTGCAGTTTACTGTATTTTGCTTGATAGCATGTTGTTTATTTTTCAGTATGATTACTGTTATGTCACGACTGGCTTGAGGTCGAGACGAGCTTGTGGAGGCTGAAGCCCCACACACATTTCCTCCCTCACTTGCATTGCATGCATTTTACCGTTTAAAGCTGATGCTTTGTCTGTTTTGGTGTATCATTGACATGATCCCTTAGGACTCTCATTTCCTTTGATAAGGATTTGATGATAGACTTTTAGGTTGAAACCTATGCATGACAACATCTAGGAGTTCCCTGTTCAAACCTCAACCATAGGATGAACCCATGGCATGACAACAGTAGGACTTGATAGTCTCCCTCCTAGTTGGGCCTGTTCTCTTCTCACCTCAAAACAGTTTAAGATACAGTAATCATGAATGATTTCTTTCGTACGTTACGAGCCTTAAGCTATCCGAGAAAGGATTGTGGGAGAGTTTCTTTTCCATGGTCTGGATGTTTAGTATGGTACCCTTCGGGTGACATGCGACGCATTCACTCTCAGGTCATAGTCTCTAGTGCGGTTGAAATCGCAAACACAATAAAAACACTTCTTTCAGGAGATAACCTGTAGTTTCCCGAACTACGTGAGCTCTGATCTCTCATGCCTGTTGAGAGTACGTAGGCACAAGATGGCGATGTCTTGGCGAGCAACCTTCCCCACCTTCACCCTTCGTAGGCCGAACTACGTTGACTCTGATTTCTCATTCTCTGATGAGAATACGTAGGCATAAAGTGCAACGTTTTGCCGAGTCATTTTTCTTTTCTTTTTCAGCCAGCCTTGATAGGTAGATAGATTATAACCAACCCGTCCAAGTAAACAAACAAGCGAGGATCCCGTCGAGTACGACGGACGTGAGGGGTGCTAATACCTTCCCCTTGCGTAACCGACTCCCGAACCCAGACAATGGTTGCGATGACCTTGTCTTACCCTTTTTCGTCAGGTTTTTCCGATCGTTTCCTTTCCCGCTCTGAGGGATAAATAACGAAAGGTGGCGACTCTTCTGTTGTGCCGGCACCTTATTTTCGCGCAAGCGACAGCTGGCGACTCTGCTGGGGACTCCAACGGTTCCCTGTGAGAGTCAATCTTATCGTTTGTGTGTTTGCTTGTTGGGTTGCGTTTATTTATCGCATTTTTACTTCTCGCACTTTATTTCCCGCATGTTATTTTCAGTATAATATGATTATTTGTGCTGTTGTGGGATGGGAGTTCTGATGAGTGAGAAGCCGGACCCAGGCTTGAGTGCACCATAGACTTAGAGTGGAAATTAGTGGGCGCGTGCTTGCTTTGCAGGCACTAGTGTCTCATGAAATCCACGCTCAGACGAGGTTCATCCGGTTGGCTTCACTTTCAACCCTTTGGGTTGAGACGGTTGCTGGTTTGGTGGACTGTCGACTCTGGGGACCGATCATTTGTGATTCAGCTAAGTGAGGCCTCTTCAGGACTTGATGATGCCACTCCTTCTGGGAATCGTATCATCAGTTTTGAAAGTCTGTGACGCTGATGAACGCATAGGATGCCGTACCTTGAGTTAGTCTAGGTCCATACCTGTGAGCGGGACTGGGTTTATTGCAGGAAACTTAGACCTTCAGACTACCTGGTTTTCTTGACAGCGAATCAGTTATGTTGGGTTCTCAGTTACAGATGTGTTCTCGATAGAGCAAGAGTTTGGTCAGAGAATCTTATCATCGGGTGTATGTCCGTTCTTGATAGAGCAGGTTTTGATCAGTGTATTATCATCAGTGGTTTGTTCAGGATAGAGCAGATTTTGAGTGGGGTCTGAAGACTTCATCGACAGATGTTACTTGATCTTGCACCTGGGGTCCTTATTATCAGGCCCTTATTCTTGTCAGAGCAGAATTTTGATCTCAGTCCTATCAGACGATTATTCTCAGCAGATCAGATTAGTGGCCTTACACCGGGGTTTCCTTCTCATCAGCGACTGTTGATACCGAATCTCCCCAGCAGCTACCTGGATATATTATTGCATGCCTGCATCTTGCATTAGTTTGCATATCCATCTGCATTCCATTAACGTATGTCTGTGTTGCAGGTACCGTTTCCCCGATCCCGGATTTCTCGCCTTCTGCTGTTGTTATGGCCTCTCTCAGGAAGACTGTTGCATACAAGTTCCCGACCCCGATGTGTCGAAGCTGGCTGGTTTGATAGCCCTGGCAGGAGACTCTGTGAAGGACAAGTTCAGGAAGTCTTATGGCAGGTTGCTTAGTCTGGTTTGCAAGCCTTCTACGTCCGAGTTGAATGGGTTACATGCTCTTCTGCAGTTTTATGACCCTCCTTTGAGGTGTTTCACTTTTCATGACTTCGTTCTCGCGCCGACATTGGAAGAGTATGCTGGTATGCTGGGTGTGCCTATCAAAAGGCAGATGCCTTTCGTCCACATGGATGCTGAGCCTGATCTGGCCGGTTTAGCTTCCTCACTCCATTTGAGCGCTTCTGAGTTAGTGGTGACGAGCTGGAACAAGGTCCCAGGGTTCTCTCTGCAGTTTCTGATAGCTAAGGCTCAGCAGTGTGCTAAGGACAAATGTTGGGACGCATTCAACGCCATCCTTGCTTTATGCATATATGGCATTATCCTGTTCCCCAGCATGCCTGATTTCGTGGACTTTGATGCATTCCACATATTCGCCTCAGGGAATCCAGTCCCTACTCTGATCGGAGACGTCTACCATTCGGTGCATTACAAGAATGAGAACCGGAGAGGGAAGAATGTCTCATGCTGCGTACCGTTGTTGTACAGATGGTTTGATAGTCATTTGCCCAAGAAGGGTTCTTCTGTCTTGTCTGCAGCCACGGCTGAGTGGCCTGAGCGTCTGATGAGCTTGTCGGCAGAAGATATTGATTGGTTCGTTGACAGAGACAGGTTAGGCACCGAGTTGATCTTCAGTTGTAGTGGGTTTCCTAATGTACCTCTGATAGGTAGGAAGGGTTGCATCAACTACAATCCATCATTGCTAGTTCGTCAGTTCGCATACGCTTTGAGGACTCCACCGAAGGAGGAGGAGGTACAGGAATCTCTGTACCTCACGGGTACTCTATAGGGGGATTTGTTGTCCAAGCTTCAGTATGCATGGAACAATATCAGCACAAAAGGGAAGCCTTTGTTGGAAAAGAGCAACAGCCAAGCCTACCCTCCTTATTCAGCTTGGATCAGAGCCAGAGCCAGCGCTATAGGGATGCCATTCCCACATGTCAGACCAGAGAGTCCTCCACTAGTTGAAGAGCCCACCACTGTGTCCATTCATCAGCACAACCAGGTATTGGCCGAGCGAGATGAACTGAAGAGGGCAAATGCAGAGTTAGAGAAGGAGTTAGCTCAGCTTCGGAGTGAGAGGAACGAAGCCGTGCATGCTCTCAAAAAGCAAACAGAGTCGGTGAACCAACTGGGTGCAGACTTGGCAAAGCAGATTGCTGATCGGGAACGCTTAGGTCAAGACTTCAGGGCTGCTAATGATGTGCTAGCTACGAAGAAGCAGCATTTGGAGGAAGCATATCGAAGGATATCTAAATTTGACCAGCATTGGAAGACTTCCATGGCCACCAGGAAGGAGCGAGAGGACAAGATGATGCTGCAGATTTCTAAGCTAGAGGCCGAAGTAAAGGACAGTGAGCGGAGGTTTGATGAGGAGACCGCCCGCAGATACGTCGCCGAAAGCCGTCTCAACAAAGCTCTTGCTAACCTGAAGGAGCATAAGCTGATGTTTGAGTCTAAGAAGCGGAAACTGGAGGATTGTTTTGGCGAAGGAGCTTGGGAGAGTTCAATTCAGGGGCTCCAGCATACCATCAGGCAGAGAGAACTACTCGTCGAGGGGTTGCTCGCTTTGCCAGACCATCCAGATACAAAGGAGTTATTAGCAGAGTATCGCGCTCGTGGCCGTACTTGACTAGTTGTATTCCTGTTGTTTTGATCTTTGATGTAGGCTGACCATCACCAGACTTGTTGGCTGAGGTCATGCTGTTGATTTGTTTGTACTCGTGATACTGTGTACTACCTTGACAGGCCTTCCCATATATATATGAGATTGATGTTTCCATGATTGGGCTCGGATTTCTTCTTATTATTATTATTATCGGCACTGGCACTAGGGCACTAGGATCGGGGGAAAATCTCCCACGCACACAGACACACGCATGCATCTGCATGAAGCATATTTGCATGGTGTATATCTTATTGCTTTTCCTAACCTGTATTGTTGCCAGGTTTTTCAGGTTCCGAGTTGTCTCCGGTCTCCAGGATTGATCAAAGACTCATCCACCGCTATTCAACTCGCGCTAATCAGACAAGGATAATGGACCAGGTGCAGTCAGATGTTCAAGAGCTCCGTGAACGGATGGATCGTTTTATGGAGCTGATGCAGGTGGTCGCTAATGGGCAGGACCAGCTTCGTACTTTGGTTCAACCTCTGATCTCCAGGGTTGACAGTAATGGCATACTTCATGGAGGGGCTGTGCCTACTCCTCCTCCAGTGGACGCTCCACAGAATGTTGTTCCTGTTGCCGGGGGCAACGGCAGTGCTAACGGCAATCTGATGACTAATATCGGGCTCAACGCGGCAGGCGTCGGCAATGGTAGTTTGGGAGCCAATGTTAACATAGGGCCGGTCAACGGCAACGCTGGTGTAGGAAATCTGTTAGTGCCTCAACCGTGGCTGGAGGACCATCAGGATGACGTATTCTCTCAGAGAGGTGTAGAGGCAGAGTTGAATGCTGAAGCTCGACTCAGGTTCAAGGCGCTGGAAGACAAGATGAGAGACATTGAAAATCAGAACACATTGGGCGTCGACATGTCCAAGCTCGGGTTGATTGCTGAATTCAAGGTACCTCATAAGTTCAAGGTGCCTACCTTTGAGAAGTATAAGGGTACTACTTGCCCCCGTGTTCACCTTCGATCTTATTATAGAAAGATGTCCGCCTATTCTGACGATGAGAAGTTGCTGATGCACTTCTTTCAGGATAGTCTTTCTGGTCCATCACTCGAATGGTATATGGGTTTGGAACCCGCTACTGTGCGCACCTGGAAAGACCTCGCTGAAGCGTTCGTCCTCCATTATCAATACAATAGCGACTTGGCCCCCAACCGAGTTCAGCTTCAGAATCTCGCACAGCGGAACAATGAAAGCTTTAAAGAGTACGCCCAGCGGTGGCGTGAATTGGCTGCTCGGGTTCAACCGCCGATGGTTGAGCGTGAGCTAGTGCAAATGTTCGTGGCTACCCTTCCTGGAATCTACTATGAAAAGCTGGTCAGTGGCATGTCTGGAACATTCTCGGCTCTCATCACTATGGGCGAGCATGTTGAGAACGGTATAAAGATTGGAAAGATTCAGGGCGAATCATCCTCAGCTGGAGGAGGTAATAAGAAACCTTACGCTGGCAAGCGTCGAGAGGGAGATGCAAGTGCTGTCACTAATGCTCGGAGAAAGGGCAAGGGCCCTCAGCCTCAGATTGCCAGCATAAATATCCCAGCTGCTCCACCGCAGCCGCAGCAGCAGCAGCCTCAGCAGCAGAATCAGCAGGGGTATAGAAGATATCAGAATCGGGCTCCTATGGCAAATCGTCATTTTGAAACTCCTCCTATGTCGTATGCACAGCTTCTGCAAACGTTGCTTCAACTTCAGTTAGTGCAAAAGAGGACAATGGCTCCCTTAACTGGGGCACCACCACCGGGGTATGATGCCAATGCTACTTGTGAGTTCCATACTGGGGCACCAGGCCATACGATTGAGAATTGTAAAGCTTTCAAGCACAAAGTGCAGGACTTGGTGGACGCCAAGGTTATCAACTTTTCTGACAGTGTGCCCAACGTTACCAAAAACCCGATGCCTCATCATAAGGGGGGCGGAGTGAATGCTGTTATCACTGAGGAAAGTGCGGACTTGCTGACTGATGTCAAAGATTTGAAGACGCCACTTAGTTTTGTCAAGGCTAAGTTGCTGAAGAAGGGCTTCTTTCCTGGATGCGGAGAGTTATGTATGGCTTGTGCTACACTTCCTGATGGGTGTGAGCAGCTGGTCGAAGGTATCCAAGGTCTGATGTCTGAGGGTATTTTGCAGTTCAGCCGGAGCGTTGAGAGTGCATCAGGGGAGGTCGTGCTAAAGCAGGCAGATGAAGTTGCTACCATTACTATTCCTCGTCACCCTATCACTATTTCTGCGCCCCGTCCGCCTACAATCACTATCACCAGAGCCGGACCAATCCCATTCGAAAGTACTAATGTCGTTCCATGGCATTACGGCGCCGAAATTTACTGCAATGGTCAGAAGATAGAGCTTGAGCCGTACGGATCGACCGTGCAGAATCTTACCGGAGTCAGTGGCATCACTCGAAGCGGTAGAGTGTTCGCGCCAGCAGAGGTTGCAGCAGAGAAAGTGGTCAGGGCTGACGCTATGGACAAGGGTAAAGGTAAAGCTGTCGAAGAGGTCCCTTCTGGGGCAGAAAAAGATTTGCTAGTTAAAGATGCTGAAGAGTTCATGCGACTAATCAAGAAGAGTGACTACAAGATTGTAGATCATCTTCATCAGACTCCGTCAAAGATCTCTATTCTTAACTTGTTGCTGTGTTCTGAGGCGCACCGCAACGCATTACTGAAGGTATTGAATGCTGCATACGTGCCGCAGGAGATATCAGTAAATCAGCTGGAGGAGGTGGTGGCCCATGTCAATGCTGGTAATGGGCTGGGGTTCACAGATCTAGAGCTGACTCCTAAAGGAAGAGACCACAACAGCGCCTTGCACGTCTCGATAGAGTGCAGAGGCACGATCATGTCGCATGTCCTGGTGGATACGGGTTCCTCGCTTAATGTGCTTCCGAAGAAGGCACTGATGAAGTTGGATACCCGTGGATTGCTTTGCACGCCCAGCGATCTGGTAGTGAAAGCCTTTAATGGGACTAAGCGCCACGTCTTCGGAGAGTTGACCCTGCCAATTCAAGTTGGTCCAGAGACGTTCTATACGGTTTTCTATATCATGGACATCATGCCTGCCTACAATTGCCTCTTAGGTAGGCCATGGATCCATGCCGCTGGTGCCGTGACGTCCACGCTGCATCAAAAGCTTAAATATGCTGTCGGGGGCAGCATAGTAACCGTCTGTGGTGAGGAGGACATCATGGTGAGCCACCTGTCGTCCTTTAAATATGTTGAAATGGATGGCGAGATCCATGAAACTCTCTGCCAAGCATTTGAAACCGTCAGGGTGAAAGAGGTAGCTCCTGTCGTCGCAGAGAAGCAATAGATGAATCTCTCCTCGTTTAAGGAAGCTCGGGCCGTTGTCGAAGCCGGTTCCACCCCAGGCTGGGGGCATGTTTTGGATATACCAATCAAGCAGGATAAGTTTGGATTGGGGTATTCTCCTGAAGCTGAAGCTTCATCTTCTTCTGGCAGCTCGTCTCGTGGGAAAGGGCCGATCCTATTCACCAAGGGGGGAGTAATTTTCGAGAGCATCAACGCTGCGTCGGAGGACAGCGGGGATAGTGATTGTGATCTTGACGCCTGGATTCAACCGAGCAAGCCGGGCGAGCGCCTCCACAATTGGACCATCAAGGAGATTATCAAGCTGACAAGTGAAGAGTAATGATTTGCTTTTTACAATCTTTGTACAACCCTATGTCCTGCCCGGGGCATAGTGGTTTTACTGTCAGGGCCTTGTTGGATTATGTGTATGCATTTTGTTAATAAATAAAAGGCGTTTTCTTCGTACTCAAATATTGTGTTCTCTGTTATTCCTGTTTTATGTTTATTTCGAAAAAAACAGCAAAATGGCAACGAGGTTTGTGCTAACCTGCATATTCTTGCTTTAAACTTAACCCTTATTATTGCAGGATCCATGTAATAGATGACATCGACTCTGGACCCTCTACGGCTCACTACGACTTTGATTGCCCGATCTATCAGGCCGAGGACGAGATTGATGAAGACGAAGACCTTCCAGAAGAGTTGGCCCGCTTGTTGAGACAAGAGGAGAAGGTTATTCTGCCTCACGAGGAGGATATTGAGATTGTAAATCTGGGTTCTGAGGAGCTCGTCAGGAATGTCAGAGTAGGGGCTGCGCTGCAGAGTGATGTCAAGCATAGACTGGTCGAGATGCTTCGAGAGTATAGTGATGTCTTTGCTTGGTCATACGAAGATATGCCCGAACTTGACACTGATATCGTGGTTCATCGCTTGCCGTTGCAAGAAGATTGCCCTCCGGTCAAGCAGAAGCTCAGGAGGACGAGACCAGATATGGCTGTAAAAATCAAAGAAGAAGTCCAGAAGCAGTTGGACACAGGATTTCTAGCCGTTACCACTTACCCTCCGTGGGTCGCCAACATAGTGCCTGTACCGAAGAAGGACGGTAAGGTACGCATGTGCGTCGATTATCGGGATTTGAACAGGGCGAGCCCTAAGGATGATTTCCCGTTGCCTCATATCAATGTGTTGGTCGACAATACAACCCAGTTTTCTGTGTTTTCGTTCATGGATGGCTTCTCCGGTTACAATCAGATTAAGATGGCGCCGGAGGACATGGAGAAAACGACGTTTATCACCCCCTGGGGAACATTCTGCTATAAGGTAATGCCCTTCGGTCTGAAGAACGCAGGGGCCACTTACCAGCGAGTAATGGTAACTTTGTTTCATGATATGATTCATCATGAGATCGAGGTCTACGTTGATGACATGATTGCAAAGTCCCAAACGGAGGAAGAGCATCTGGTCAACTTGTTGAAGCTTTTTCAGAGGCTTAGGAAATTCAGGCTGAGGCTGAATCCTAACAAGTGCACTTTCGGAGTGCGGTCCGGAAAGTTATTGGGGTTTATCGTTAGTGAACGAGGGATTGAAGTTGATCCTGCAAAAATAAAAGCTATCCAAGAAATGTCAGCGCCGAAAACAGAAAAAGAAGTTCGTGGTTTCTTGGGCCGGATAAACTACATTGCAAGGTTTATCTCTCAGCTCACGGCCACCTGTGAACCGATGTTCAAGCTTTTAAAGAAAGATCAGGCGATTACTTGGAATGAGGATTGCCAGAAGGCATTCGACAAAATAAAGCAGTATCTTCAAGAACCTCCAATCTTGATACCCCCAGTGGCTGGACGACCATTGATCATGTACCTGACGGTTCTGGAGAATAGTATGGGGTGTGTTCTCGGTCAGCACGACGAGACGGGCAGAAAGGAGCATGCCATTTATTATTTGAGTAAAAAGTTCACCGAGTGTGAGTCTCGATACTCGATGCTGGAGAAGACGTGTTGTGCATTAGCTTGGGCCGCCAAACGTCTACGACAGTATATGCTCAACCACACCACTATGCTAATTTCAAAGATGGATCCGATCAAGTACGTCTTCGAGAAGCAGACTCTTTCGGGCAGGATTGCCAGATGGCAAATGGTGTTAACGGAATATGATATTCAGTACGTCTCCCAGAAAGCCATTAAGGGAAGCGTATTGTCTGAGTACCTTGCCGAACAGCCAATCGAAGACTACCAGCCGATGAAGTTCGAATTCCCTGACGAGGATATTATGTTTCTCAAAGCGAAGGACTGCGATGAGCCATTGCCCGATGAGGGGCCAGATAGGAAGTCTCAGTGGAAGTTGATATTCGACGGAGCGGTTAATTCCTATGGAAGCGGTATCGGGGCTATCATCACGACTCCTCACGGGTCCCACATCCCGTTTACTGCGAGACTGACGTTTCCAGTTACCAACAATGAAGCAGAGTATGAAGCATGTATTATGGGTCTAGAAGAGGCAATTGATTTGAGAATCAAGAATCTAGACATATATGGTGACTCAGCGCTTGTAATCAATCAAATTAAAGGGGAGTGGGAAACTCGTCAAGCGAATTTAGTGCCGTACATGAATTATGCCAGGAGGCTGCTTCCGTTCTTCGATCGAGTGGAACTTCATCATGTACCCAGGGCTGAAAATCAGATGGCTGATGCCTTAGCCACATTGGCTTCAATGTATAAAGTCAATTATTGGAATGAGGCTCCAAGAATTGTACTTTCGCGTCTTGATAGACCAGCATTTGTGTTTGCAATCGAAGATGCCACCGACGGCAAGCCATGGTTCCACGACATCCAGACCTTCCTCATGACTAAGGAGTATCCTGCGGGTGCGTCAACCCAGGATAAGAAGACTCTGAGGAGGCTATCCGGAAAATTTTATCTCAATCCTGATGGAGTGCTGTATAAGAGAAACCACGATCTCGTGCTACTCAGATGTGTAGATGAGAAAGAGGCAAGTATGCCCATGGAAGAAGTCCATGAGGGCACATTTGGTACGCACGCCGGCGGACATGCCATGACGAGAAAGATCCTGAGAGCAGGGTATTACTGGCTGACTATGGAGTCGGATTGCTTCAGATTCGCGAAGAAATGTCACAAATGCCAGATTTATGCTGATAGAGTTCATGTGCTGCCGTGCCCATTGAATGTCATGTCCTCCCCTTGGCCGTTCTCAATGTGGGGCATCGACATGATAGGCAAGATCGAGCCCACTGCATCCAATGGTCATCGTTTCATTCTGGTAGCTATCGACTACTTCACCAAATGGGTGGAGGCAGCCTCGTACGCTAATGTGACCAAGCAGGTGGTAGCTAAATTCATAAAGAGGGACATCATCTGTCGCTATGGAATTCCCGAGCGGATCATTACTGATAATGGTTCGAATTTTAATAACAAGATGATGAAGGAGCTGTGCCAGAGCTTCAAGATTGAACACCACAACTCATCTCCTTACCGGCCGAAGATGAATGGCGCTGTTGAAGCGGCTAACAAGAACATAAAGAAGATTGTTCAGAAGATGGTTGTGACGTACAAAGATTGGCACGAGATGCTGCCGTTTGCCTTGCACGGTTATCGTACGACGGTGCGTACGTCGACCGGGGCAACTCCTTTCTCCTTGGTGTACGATATGGAAGTTGTCCTGCCGTTAGAAGTGGAGATTCCCTCCTTGCGAGTTTTGGTTGATGTGAAACTCGACGAGGCAGAATAGATTACAAATCGCTTGAACCAACTCAGCCTGATGGACGAGAAGAGGTTAGCATCGATTGCATTTGGTCGCCTGTACCAAAGCCGAATGAAGAAAGCTTATGATAAGAAGGTGCGTCCTAGAAGCTTTCAGACGGGTGATCTCGTCCTGAAGAAGATTCTTCCGCCACACTCCGATCACCGGGGCAAGTGGACTCCGAATTACGAAGGGCCGTATGTCGTCAGCAAGGTCTTCTCAGGAGGAGCTTTGTTGTTATCCACGATGGATGGTGAAGATTTTGCATCCCCGGTGAACACGGACGCAGTTAAAAAATACTTTGCTTGAAAGAGACCCGTTGGACAAAAAAGAAAAAGTCCAGGCAAAAAAGGGGCATCCCGGCGAACCAAAAACAGAATAAAAGGTTCGGGCAAAAGTTAGGGATATATTGAAAAAATGTACACCCGCGAAGTCGAAAACCTACACTGGGCGGCTTCGGCAAAAAAGGGTATCCCGGTGAACTGAAAACCCGTAAAGGGCGATTCACGCAAAAATTAGGGATTTGAATAAGCACATGACTGCATTCCGTGTGAACTTTCATTGTTTTGTGGTTTGGAAGACCTGAGGGCCGTTTATCTGAATCAATCTCTTCCGAAGCCGGAACGTCGGAGAAGTATCGAAGTCGAGTGGGTCTTAGAGGGATCAACTCATGGTGTTCGTCTGCGCCTCGTTGCCGACATTTGTATATACTGATGTATATTTATGTTTTATTTTTGCCTGGCTTCCTCATTCCAGGAGCTTGCCTCTGTTGTAAAACATTTTTACCCATTCAGGGGTTCACCATCAATAAAGTGCATGTTATTTAGCAGTTCTGCTTGTTTGTTTAGCATTTATCTGTTTTGTTTGCGAATGAAAACGCCGATGTTTTTGATAAAATGTGCATACATAAACTTACGGGCCTAGGCCCATTGGTTGTTGAAACAATTAATTACCTGAATATTGTCACGAGTTAATAACCTTGATAGGCCCCTTTGAGGAGGGTATCTTGTCTGTTTGTTTGTGTTGTTGCAGGTATAGCGCCTTCCAGACGATGTGCCGGGCGCGTCCCCGAAGCAGGACGAGTCCTCCTTCTCCAGCAGAGTTCAGTGGCTTCTCCTCCATAGAATCTGAACGCAATATAGTTGTTGCACCCCAAAATTTGACCAACAATTATTCATCCATCTAGTGTTTGAGAGTTGATACCTTCATCAGATAATTCAAGAGATCCTCAGAGAATGGGTTGAAACCAGGGTTGTGTGCTTCACAGTTTGAAAGTTGTGGGTGCTCCTCAGATGATTCTGAGACTTTGAGAATGAACTTGATGTTTTGGGAAAGCTCATGAGATGTCTTGAAAGTCATCATGAAGCCTTGAGATGTCATTGTGTAAGAATTCAGAAGATTCAACCATGAATGGTAGAATTAGGGTTTTGACTGGGTCAACCCTAGATCAGCTGAAGATTTGGAGAAGGTTGAGACCTAATCCAAGGGCCATGAGATCATGGAATGATGTAGGGAGATGTTATAAAGATGATTCCTAGACCAACTCATCATGATTAAGGAGTTTGAGAAGTTTCAAGTCAGGGTTTCTAAGGATTGTCAGTGAGAAAACCCTAATTTGACCCCTATCTTCCAGACAGTTTTAGCTCTAGATGTGATTGATATCTCATCTTACCCATAACATGAATGTTGTGGAGCTTGTTCTTAGCTTTAATTTGAGTGGTGGAAGTCCTTGATAGGAGTTGTAGAGCTCAAGTTATGGTTTTGACAAATTACAGGTCAGCAGAGGTGTGTGAATCTGGGTCCTTGAAAGTCACCCAACTTGCAGACAACTTTTGCCCTAGTAGGAGGATTCCTATGATTTCTTGGTCAACATGAATGTTGAAGATAATCTTCTTAGCTTTAATTTGAGTGGTAGAAGTCCTTTATAGGATTTGTGGAACTCAACTTATGGTTTGAACAAGACAGGGGTATTTTGGTCATTTGTCAGTTATAGGTCATTTTAGCCAATGCCTAAAACTCCTATTTCCAAGCCTCAAATGGAAAAACTCAAAACATGAAAGTTGCTCAAAATGTGATTTTAAGTCTAGAAAGAAGGTCACAAATTGTTGGAAAAGCTCATAGCATGAAGTTACATGATTGGTCAAAAATGAACTAAAAATGACTTATAACTTTGAAAAGTTGAAATTGAAAAGTGATTTGGGAGATCCACAAATCCAAAATAGGTCATCCAATACATCATTTTGATTGGAAAAAACATTTTTAGAACTTTGGTTTAAATAGAATTTTCATTTGAGGCTTAAAAAATGAGGTTCCTTTGGAAATTTCTTACTTGAAAAAGAAGGTAGCATTGAAAAACCCTACACAAGCCAAAAATACACTTGTTTTTCACTCATCCTCATTCAATAACTCATGTAAGGAGAATTTGAGACCAAATTACAAGGCATGGCATATGAGATGTGAGAAATCCAACATGGCATATCATGGAACTTTCATGAACTTTCCACATCATTCTAGATGAATCTAGAAGCATCCAACAATTGTTATAAAAAGAATGCATCAAGGAGTGTTAGAGGTTGGTGAAAGTTGGAATCAAGTCAGAGGAGGGAGAGAGAGAGATAGCCATTAAAGCTCTTGCTTCAAGTTGAAGCAACTCAAGAATTCTTCCATTACAAGTCTTCTCCTTCAAGAATTGTGCAAACAGAAGGCTATCCATCATCAAAGGATCATCCTGAAGGATTTGCAAGCCCTGGTTCGAGCCATAGCATCACTCACCATAGCTTCTTGACAGGTTGGTGAACTCATCTCTTTCTCTTTATTTATGCTTAGATAGATCATATTCTAGGTATAGAATGATTGTGTTAGGGTAGATGACTAAACCCTAGAAGTTATAGCTCATTCCATGAGGTTCCATGGCAGGTGCATAAAACTTTAATTCTCAAGAACTATTAGTTTAGGGCATTTCAATCATCAAGAATTGGTTTAGAATGACCAGGATAGCTTGTAGAGTATCTGTAAGCCATTAAACTGAGGTTTGATGAAGGTTGGTATCAGTCGAGCATGGTGGTACCAAGATGTGTAAGCATTCTGTTTGGATTATCCATGAGGAATTAAGAGAAAGTGAACGTAGGGTTGTGTTCCCCTTGAGATTTAGAGCAACTTTCATTTTTAAATCGAGTCCAACCATGGCGTGTGGAGGGAGTTAGGAGAGCTCGAAGGTTTGCGCATGGGGGTGGGGGTTCTGAAACCCTAGGTCCCATTTGGGGACGATGAAGAGCAGCCAATGGATCATCCTCAATATTTGACTAATTCTCCCAATCCAACGGCGTTGATTGAATCTGAAAAGAGAGGGAAGATTTGGATATGGTGAAACACGGTCGTTTCACTTAAGACCGCTTCTGGGCCTATAGCGCTACTTGCACCCCCCTTTTTGTGTTGGCCCAATTAATTCAACTGGCGCGTTTACTTGTTGCACCCCCCACCCCTTTAATTCATTTTAATTATTTTATTTTTCTTCTTTTATTTTTCTGTTTTGTAAAATGCATTAAAAATGGATAAATAATGATTTTTAAATTCTTCTTTTTTCTATGAATAGATTAAAGTGTATAGAAAATTATAAAAATAAAATTGAGATTTTATTTTTAGGTTTAATATTTTTAGTAGATTTTCCAATTAAATAGCTTTTTAATTGTTTAATGTTGTATCATGATTTTGTAGGAATTATTTTAGGACTTTCCCTTAGGGTTTTTTACCCATTCTTTTTTATGCAATTAGATGATGAGTCATACTTCCCCATAGGATTTTTTCTAGATTTTTTAGAATTAATCTTGATTAGTTTAATTAGGGTTGACTTAGGATAGTCTAATTAGGGTTTAGAATTGTGCATAGGTGATGATTCCTTTTTTTGATTGAGTTTTATCTTGATTTTTAGGTAGAAACCTTTGTAGATGTTATGAGTAGGTGTTGAGGACCCTTATGAATATTTGTTAAATTTTTCCCCATTAGTTTAGTATTTTTAGGTATTTTCTGAGGTTGCCTGAGGATGTGATCTGTTCAGTGGGTTATCTGTTCATCTGTGGGGTTCATTCTGAGGAATTTGATGAAGGGCTTGTGTTGCCTTGAGGATATTGATGGAGAGCATCATGAAGGGAAGCTTGTAGATCAAGATGCAGAGACCCAGAGCTTGGCTGATGCCCTGTTGGTGAGGTTTGAGATCCTGAAGTTTGAAGGAAGTTCATGGTACTCTCCTGAGGAAGGCACTATGAATAACTTTCATCCTTCCTTCTCACCTCTTTCTTAAGTATCCAATGATGTTGGAGCCAACTTGTGAGTTTAATTTCTCCCGAGGAGGAATGTAAACTGATCACCTGTTGTTGAGCCACATGGGATACAACTCCTAAGTGGAAGCCTCCTAGTACTTTCCTGAGGAAGGTCCTATGGGTCTATTCACTTAGTTCCATTAGATTGTCTAGGATTTCTTAAGTATCCAATGATGTAGGAGCCAACTTGTGAGTTTAATTTCTCCTGAGGAGGAATGTAAACTGATCACATGTTGTTGAGCCACATGGGATACAACTCCTAAGTGGAAGCCTCCTAGTACTTTCCTGAGGAAGGTCCTATGAGTCTATTCACTTAGTTCCACTAGTTCAGATAGGATTTCCTAAATATCCAGTGATGTTGGAGCCTGCTTGTGAGTTTAATCTCTCCTGAGGAGGGATGTAAACTGATCACAGTGGTTGAGCCACATAGGGTATGATTCCTGAGTATACACCTCCTAGTGCTTTCCTGAGGAAGACACTATGAGTCTGATTGCTTAGCTCCCTGTCTTTGGTAAGCTTGTTCTGAAGCTTGAAGGCTGGGAATGATTTCTCCTGTTTAGGGTTGTGCTTGAGAGCTTTGCTTAGATTTGTTTAGATTCTGTGATTAGGACTATGGTTAGAGAATAGATGATTCTTTCTCATGTGTGTTGTTGGCCTGATGGCACTTCATTTCTTTTATCTGGTTATCTGCTTGATAGCATTTTCAGTATGATTACTGTTATTTCATGACTGGCTTGAGGTCGAGACGAGCTTGTGGAGGCTGAAGCCCCACACACATTTCCTCCCTCACTTGCATTGCATGCATTTTTACCGTTAAAGCTGATGTTTTTGTCTGTATCATTGACATGATCCCTTAGGACTCTCATTTCTTCTGATGAGGATTTGATGATAGACTTTTAGGTTGAAACCTACGCATGACAACATCTAGGAGTTCCCTGTTCAAACCTCAACCATAGGATGAATCCATGGCATGATAACAGTAGGACTTGATAGTCTCCCTCCTAGTTGAGCCATTGTAGTCCGTAGTTTCCCGAACTACGTTTGCTCTGATCTTTCATACCAGATGAAAGTACGTAGGCATAGGATGCGATATCCTAGCGAGCAACCTTCCCAACCTTCACCCGTAGTTAGCCGAACTACGTTGACTCTGATTTCTCATTCTCTGATGAGAATACGTAGGCATAAAGCGCGACGCTTTGCCGAGTCATTTTTCTTTTCTTTTTCAGCCAGCCTTGATAGGTAGATAGATTATAACCAACCCGTCCAAGTAAACAAACAAGCGAGGATCCCGTCGAGTACGACGGACATGGGGGGTGCTAATACCTTCCCCTTGCGTAACCGACTCCCGAACCCAGACAATGGTTGCGATGACCTTGTCTTACCCTTATTCGTCAGGTTTTTCCGATCGTTTCCTTTCCCGCTCTGAGGGATAAATAACGAAAGGTGGCGACTCTTCTGTCATGCCGGCACCTTATTTTCGCGCAAGCGACAGCTGGCGACTCTGCTGGGGACTCATGGCATCTAGGGACTTTGCCCATCCCTTATGCTGGGACCATTTCCCATCCCCTACGCGAGTCAATCCTATCGTTTGTGTGTTTGCTTGTTGGGTTGCGTTTATTTATCGCATTTTTACTTCTCGCACTTTACTTCCCGCATTTTATTTCCCGCATTTTATTTCCAGTTCGATATGATTATCTGTGCTGCTGTGGGAGAGGGATGTTACTGTGAGTGAAAAGCCGGACCTGGGCTTGAGTACACACCTAGATATAGTTGTAGAGAAGTAGTAGACGAACCTGTCTGTTGAGCAGGCACAGTTCCCTACGAAAATCTGCGCTCAGACGAGATTCTTGCAGAGGTGCTCCTTTCCGGTCCTGAGGATCTGAGGGGAGTCCAGACGTGAGGATTGTCGACTCTGGGGACCGATCATTTGGAAGTCAGCTAAGAGAGGCCTCTTCATGACTTGACGATGCCACTCCTTCTGGGAATCGTATTGTCACTCATGAATGTCTGTGACGCTGACGACCGCATAGGATGCCGTACCTTTGTCCGTGGATTAGGTCCATACCTGTGAGTGGGGTTGGGATATTGCAGGAAACTTAGACCTCCAGACTACCTGGTTTTCTTGACAGTGAATCAGTTATGTTGGGTTCTCAGTTGCAGATATGTTCTTGATAGAGCAAGGGTTTGATCAGAGGATCTTATCATCGGGTATTTGTCTGTTCTTGATAGAGCAGGCTTTGATCAGTGTATTATTATCAGAGGTTTGTTCTGGATGGAGCAGATTTTTGAGTGAGGTCTGAGGATCTCGTCAGCAGTTGTTATTTTGTTCTTGATAGGGCAGGTTTTGAGTGAGGTTTGAAGATCTCATCAGCAGCCGTGTATTTGTTCTTGAGAGGGCAGATTTGTGATTTGGGGTCTGAAGACTTCTCCAACAGATATTCCTTGATCTTGCATCCAGGGTCTTTATTATCAGGCCTTCGTTCTTGTCAGAGCAGAAGTTTGATCTCGAACCTATCATATGGTTACTCACAGCAAATCAGATCAGTGGTTTACACCGGGGTTCCCTTCTCATCAGCAACTGTTGACATCGAATCTCCACAACAGCCACCCGGATATATTGTTGCATGCCTGCATTTTGCATTAGCTTGCATAATCATTCCATTAGCGTGTGTCTGTGACAGGTTACTGTTTCCATGATTGGGCCTGGATTCCTCTCCTTATTATTGTCAGCAGGTGCCAGGATCGGGGAAATCTCTCAAGCACACGGACACACGCATGCATTTGCATGAAGCATTCTTGCATGACATACATTCTGTTGCTTTTCCTAACCTTTGATCTTGACAGGTTTTTCAGGTACTCAGGTCCCGAGCTGTTTTCAATCTCCAGGATTGATCAAAGATTCATCCACCGCTACTCAACTCGCGCCAACCAAACGAGAATCATGGACCAGGTACAATCAGATGTTCAGGAGCTTCGTGAAAGGATGGATCGTTTTATGGAGTTGATGCAAGTAGTTGCGAATGGGCAAGACCAGCTGCGTACTTTGGTTCAACCTCTCATCTCCAGGGTTGACAGCAATGGAATACTGCACGGCGGGGCCGTACCCACTCCTCCTCAAGGTGATACTCCACAGAACGTTGTTCCTGCTGCCGGGGGCAACGGTAGTGCTAACGGCAATCTCATGACTAATCTCGGATTTAACGCGGCGGGCGCCGTCAATGGTGGTTTGGGAGCCAATGTTACCGTGGGGCCGGTCAACGGCAATGTTGGTGCAGGAAATATGGTGGTGCCTCAACCGTGGCTGGAGGACCATCAGGACGACATTTTCTCTCAGAGGGGTGTAGAGGCTGAGTTAACTGCTGAAGCTAGACTCAGGTTCAAGGCACTGGAAGATAAAATGAGAGATATAGAAAATCAGAACACATTGGGCGTTGACATGTCCAAACTTGGGCTGATTGCTGACTTTAAAGTACCTCACAAGTTTAAAGTGCCTGTCTTCGAGAAGTATAGAGGCACTACTTGTCCCCGTGTTCACCTCCGATCTTATTACAGAAAGATGTCCGCTTACTCTGATGATGAGAAGTTGCTGATGCACTTCTTTCAGGATAGTCTTTCTGGCCCATCGCTTGAATGGTATATGGGTTTGGAACCCGCTGCTGTGCGAACGTGGAAAGATCTCGCTGAAGCGTTTGTTCTCCACTATCAGTATAATAGCGACTTGGCTCCCAACCGAGTTCAGCTTCAGAATCTCTCGCAGCGTAGCAATGAAAGCTTCAAAGAGTACGCCCAGCGGTGGCGTGAGTTGGCTGCTCGGGTTCAACCGCCGATGGTTGAGCGTGAGTTGGTACAAATGTTCGTGGCTACCCTTCCCGGAGTCTATTATGAGAAGCTGATTAGTGGCATGACCGGAACATTCTCGGCCCTCATCACTTTGGGCGAGCATGTTGAAAATGGTATAAAGATCGGCAAGATTCAGGGTGAATCATCCTCATCTGGAGGAGCTAGCAAGAAACCATATACTGGCAAACGCCGAGAGGGCGATGCCAGTGCTGTCTCTAATGCTAGGAGAAAGGGCAAGGGCCCTCAGTCTCAGATCGCTAGCATAAACATCCCAGCTGCTCCCCCACAGCCGCAGCAGCAGCCCCAGCAACAGAATAACCCGGGATATAAGAGATATCAGAATCGGGGTCCCCTCGCAAACCGTCATTTGGAAACTCCTCCCATGTCATATGCACAGCTTCTGCAGACGTTGCTTCAGCTCCAACTGGTTCAGAAAAGGACGCTAGCTCCCTTGACAGGGGCACCACCACCCGGGTACGATGCTAATGCTACTTGTGAATTTCATTCTGGGGCACCTGGCCATACAGTTGAGAATTGCAAAGCTTTTAAGCACAAAGTCCAGGACATGATTGACGCCAAGATAATAAATTTTTCTGACAACGTGCCCAACGTCACCAAGAATCCGATGCCTCATCATAGGGGAGGCGGAGTAAATGCTGTCATCACTGAAGAGAATTCAGACCTGCTGACTGATGTCAGAGATTTGAAAACGCCACTAAGTTTTGTTAAAGCTAAGCTGCTAAAGAAAGGCTTCTTTCCCGGGTGTGGGGAGTTTTGTATGGCATGTGCTGCACTTCCTGACGGGTGTGAGCAGTTGAGTGAAGGTATCCAGAGTCTGATGACCGAGGGCATTCTGCAGTTCAGTCGAAGCATTGAGAAGGCGTCAGGGGAAGTCGTGCTGAAGCAGGCGGACGAAGTTGCTACCATCACCATTCCTCGCCACCCTATCACCATTTCTGCACCTCGTCCTCCTACTATTACCATCACCAGGGCTGGACCAATCCCGTTCGAGAGTACCAATGCCGTCCCGTGGCATTATGGCGCTGAAGTGTATTGTAACGGTCAGAAGATCGAGCTTGAGTCATCCGGATCGACTGCGCTGAATCTGGCTGAGGTCAGTGGTATCACCAGGAGTGGCAGAGTGTTCGCGCCGGCAGAGGTCACAGCAGAGAAGGTAGTCCGGGCTGACGCTGTGGACAAAGGCAAAGGTAAAGCTGTTGAGGGGGTTCCGGCAGGGGCAGAGAAAGATTTGTTGGTTAAAGATGCAGAAGAGTTCATGCGGCTGATCAGGAAAAGTGACTACAAGACTGTAGATCACCTTCACCAAACTCCGTCGAAGATCTCGATTCTTAACCTGTTGCTGTGTTCTGAAGCACACCGCAACGCGTTGCTGAAAGTATTGAATGCTGCATACGTGCCGCAGGAGATATCGGTTAATCAACTTGAGGAAGTAGTAGCCCATGTCAACGCTGGTAATGGGCTGGGTTTTACAGATTTGGAGCTGACGCCCAAGGGAAGAGATCACAACAATGCCTTGTACGTCTCGATAGAGTGCAGAGGCACGATTATGTCACATGTCCTAGTAGATACGGGCTCCTCGCTGAACGTGCTTCCGAAGAAAGCACTAATGAAGTTGGATACCCGGGGACTGCTGTGCACGCCCAGTGATCTGGTCGTAAAGGCTTTTGACGGAACCAAGCGCCACGTCTTTGGAGAATTGACCCTGCCAATTCAGGTTGGTCCAGAGACGTTTAATGCAGTGTTCTATATTATGGATATCATGCCCGCCTATAGTTGCCTCTTGGGTCGGCCGTGGATTCATTCTGCTGGTGCCGTAACGTCTACGTTGCATCAGAAGCTTAAATATGCTGTTGGGGGCAGCATAGTGACAGTTTGTGGAGAGGAGGACATCATGGTAAGCCACCTGTCGTCCTTCAAGTATGTCGAAATGGATGGCGAGATCCATGAGACTCTTTGCCAGGCGTTTGAGACCGTCAAGGTGAAGGAGGTAGCTCCCGTTGTTGCAGAGAAGCAAGAGGTGAACCTCTCTTCGTTTAAGGAAGCTAGAGCCGTTGTCGAAGCTGGTTCTACCCCAGGCTGGGGGCATGTCTTGGATATACCATTCAAACAAGATAAGTTTGGATTGGGATATTCTCCTGAAGCTGAAGCTTCAACTTCTTCTGGTAGCTCATCTCGTGGGAAGGGGCCGATCCTATTCACCAAGGGAGGAGTAATATTCGAAAGTGTCAACGCAGCGTCGGAGGACAGCGGAGACAGTGACTGTGATCTAGATGCCTGGATTCAACCGAGCAAGCCAGGCGAGCGCCTTCACAACTGGACCATCAAGGAGATTATCGAGCTGACGAGTGAAGAGTAATGATTTGCTTTTTACAATCTTTGTACAACCCTATGTCCTGCCCGGGGCATAGTGGTTTTACTGTCAGGGCCTTGTTGGATTATGTGTATACATTTTGTCAATAAATAAAAAGGCGTTTTCTTCGTAATCAAATATTGTGTTCTCTGTTATTCCTATTTTTTGTTTGTTTTGAAAAACAGCAAAATGGCAACGAGGTTCGTGCTAACCTGCATATTCCTGCTTTAAACTTAACCCTTGTTATTGCAGGATCCACGTAACAGACGACATCGACTCTGGACCCTCTACGGCTCACTACGACTTTGATTGCCCGATCTATCAAGCCGAAGATGAGATTGATGAAGACGAAGACCTTCCAATAGAGTTGGCCCGCTTGTTGAGACAAGAGGAGAAGGTTATTCTGCCTCATGAGGAGGAGATTGAGATCATAAATCTGGGTTCTGAGGAGCTTATCAGGAATGTCAGAGTTGGGGCTGCGCTGCAGAATGATGTCAAGCATAGACTGGTCGAGATGCTTCGAGAGTATAGTGACGTCTTTGCTTGGTCGTATGAGGATATGCCCGGACTTGACACCGATATCGTGGTTCATCGCTTGCCGTTGCGAGAAGATTGCCCTCCAGTCAAGCAGAAGCTCAGGAGGACGAGACCAGACATGGCTGTAAAAATCAAAGAAGAAGTCCAGAAGCAGTTGGACGCAGGATTTCTAGCCGTTACCACCTACCCTCCGTGGGTCGCCAACATAGTGCCTGTACCGAAGAAGGACGGTAAGGTACGCATGTGCGTCGATTATCGGGATTTGAATAGGGCGAGCCCTAAGGATGATTTCCCGTTGCCTCATATCGATGTGTTGGTCGACAATACAGCCCAGTTTTCCGTGTTTTCGTTCATGGATGGCTTCTCCGGTTACAATCAGATTAAGATGGCGCCGGAGGACATGGAGAAAACGACGTTTATTACCCCCTGGGGCACGTTTTGCTACAAGGTAATGCCCTTCGGTCTGAAGAACGCAGGGGCCACTTACCAGCGAGCAATGGTAACTTTGTTTCATGATATGATTCATCATGAGATCGAGGTTTATGTTGATGACATGATTGCGAAGTCCCAAACGGAGGAGGAGCATCTGGTCAATTTGCTGAAGCTGTTTGAAAGGCTTAGGAAGTTCAGGCTGAGGCTGAATCCTAACAAATGCACTTTCGGAGTGCGGTCCGGAAAGTTATTGGGGTTTATCGTTAGTGAACGAGGTATCGAAGTTGATCCTGCGAAGATAAAAGCTATCCAAGAAATGCCAGCGCCGAGAACAGAAAAAGAAGTTCGTGGTTTCTTGGGCCGAATAAACTACATTGCGAGGTTTATCTCTCAGCTCACGGCCACTTGTGAACCGATGTTCAAGTTGTTAAAGAAAAATCAGGCGATTACTTGGAATGAGGATTGCCAGAAGGCATTCGATAAGATAAAGCAGTATCTTCAAGAACCTCCGATCTTGATACCCCCAGTGGCTGGACGGCCATTAATCATGTACTTGACAGTTCTGGAGAATAGCATGGGGTGTGTTCTCGGTCAGCACGACGAGACGGGCAGGAAAGAGCATGCCATTTATTATTTGAGTAAAAAGTTCACTGAGTGTGAATCTCGATACTCGATGCTGGAGAAGACGTGTTGTGCACTAGCTTGGGCCGCCAAACGTCTACGACAGTATATGCTCAATCACACCACTATGCTGATTTCGAAGATGGATCCGATCAAGTACGTCTTCGAGAAGCAGGCTCTTTCAGGCAGGATTGCCAGATGGCAGATGGTGTTAACAGAATATGATATTCAGTACGTCTCTCAGAAAGCCATCAAAGGGAGCGTATTGTCTGATTACCTTGCCGAACAGCCAATCGAAGACTATCAGCCGATGAAGTTCGAGTTCCCTGACGAGGATATTATGTTTCTCAAGGCGAAGGATTGCGAATAGCCATTGCCCGACGAGGGGCCGGATAGGAAGTCTCAGTGGAAGTTGATATTCGATGGAGCGGTTAATTCCTATGGAAGCGGTATCGGGGCTATCATCACGACTCCTCACGGATCCCACATCCCGTTTACTGCGAGACTGACGTTTCCAGTTACCAACAATGAAGCAGAGTATGAAGCATGTATCATGGGTCTAGAAGAGGCAATTGATTTGAGAATCAAGAATCTAGACATATATGGTGACTCAGCGCTTGTGATCAATCAGATCAAAGGGGAGTGGGAAACTCGTCAACCGAATCTAGTGCCGTACATGAATTATGCCAGGAGGCTGCTTCCGTTCTTCGACCGAGTAGAACTTCATCATGTACCCCGGGCTGAAAATCAAATGGCTGATGCTTTAGCCACGTTGGCTTCAATGTATAAGGTCAATCTTTGGAATGAGGCTCCAAGCATTGTCCTTTCGCGTCTTGACAGACCAGCATATGTGTTCGCAATCGAGGATGCCACTGACGGCAAGCCATGGTTCCACGACATCCAGACCTTCCTTATGACTAAGGAATATCCTGCGGGTGCGTCTACCCAGGATAAGAAGACTCTGAGGAGGCTATCTGGAAACTTTTACCTCAATCCTGATGGAGTGCTCTACAAGAGAAACCACGATCTCGTGCTACTCAGATGTGTAGATGAGAAAGAAGCAAGTATGCTCATGGAAGAAATCCATGAGGGCACGTTTGGTACGCACGCCGGCGGGCATGCCATGACGAGGAAGATCCTGAGAGCAGGATATTACTGGTTGACTATGGAGTCGGATTGCTTCGGATTCGCGAAGAAATGTCACAAATGCCAGATTTATGCTGATAAAGTTCATGTGCCGCCGTGCCCATTGAATGTCATGTCCTCCCCTTGGCCGTTCTCCATGTGGGGCATTGACATGATAGGCAAGATCGAGCCCACTGCATCCAATGGTCATCGTTTCATTCTGGTAGCTATCGACTACTTCACCAAGTGGGTGGAGGCAGCCTCGTACGCTAATGTGACCAAGCAGGTGGTTGCTAAATTCATTAAGAGGGACATCATCTGTCGCTATGGAATTCCCGAGCGGATCATTACTGATAATGGTTCGAATTTGAATAACAAGATGATGAAGGAGCTGTGCCAGAGCTTCAAGATTGAACACCACAACTCATCTCCTTACCGGCCGAAGACGAATGGCGCTGTTGAAGCAGCCAACAAGAACATCAAGAAGATTGTTCAGAAGATGGTTGTGACGTATAAAGATTGGCACGAGATGCTGCCGTTTGCCTTGCACGGTTACCGTACGACGGTGCGTACGTCGACCGGGGCAACTCCTTTCTCCTTGGTGTACGGTATGGAAGCTGTCCTACCGCTAGAAGTGGAGATTCCCTCTTTGCGGGTTTTGGTTGATGTGAAACTTGATGAGGCAGAATGGGTGACGAATCGCCTGAACCAGCTCAGCCTGATGGACGAGAAGAGGTTAGCATCGATTGCATTTGGTCGCCTGTACCAAAGCCGAATGAAGAAAGCTTATGATAAGAAGGTGCGTCCTCGAAGCTTTCAGACGGGTGATCTCGTCCTGAAGAAGATTCTTCCGCCACACTCCGACCACCGGGGCAAGTGGACTCCAAATTACGAAGGGCCGTATGTCGTCAGCAAGGTCTTCTCGGGAGGAGCTTTGTTGTTATCCACGATGGATGGTGAAGATTTTGCATCCCCGGTGAACGCGGACGCAGTTAAAAAATACTTTGCTTGAAAGCGACCCGCTGGACAAAAAAAAGAGAGTCCAGGCAAAAAAGGGGCATCCCGGCGAACCAAAAACAGAATAAAAGGTTCGGGCAAAAATTAGGGATATATTGAAAAAATGTACACCCGCGAAGTCGAAAACCTACACTGGGCGGCTTCGGCAAAAAAGGGTATCCCGGTGAACTGAAGACCCGAAAGGGCGGTTCACGCAAAAGTTAGGGATTTAAATAAGCAAATGACTGCGTTCCGCGTATGGACTTTCATTGTTTAGTGGTTCGGAAGACCTGAGGGCCGTTTATCTGAATCAATCTCTTCCAAAGCTGAAGCATCGGAGAAGTATCGAAGTCGAGTGGGTCTTAGAGGGATCAACTCATGGTGTTCGTCTACGCCTCGATTGCCGACATTTGTATATACTGATGTATATTTATGTTTTCTTTTTTGCGCGGCTTCCTCATTCCAGGAGCTTGCCTCTGTTGTAAAACATTTTTGCCCATTCAGGGGTTCATCATCAATAAAATGCACATTATTCAGCAATTCTACTTGTCTGTTTAGCATTTATCTGTTTTGTTTGCGAACGATAACGCCGATGTGTTTCGTTGATAAAATGCGCATACATAAACTTGCGGACCTAAGCCCATTGATTGTTGAAACAATTAATTAATTGAACGTTGTCGCGAGATAATAACCCTGATAGGCCCCTTTGAGGAGGGTATCTTCTCTGTTTGCTTGTTGCAGGTGTGACACCTCGCCAGAAGATGTGCCGTGCGTATCCCCGAAGCAGGATGAGTCCTCCTTCTTCAGCAGGGTTCAGTAGTCTCTCCTCCGCAGAATCAGAATCAGATAGTAAGCATTGATATGTCTCCCCAGGCAGAGACGATTCTCTTCCCCAAGCAGGCGCATCCTGAAGGAACGTCACCTCATCAGCTGAGTCAAGCACCGAAGAATGATTTCTCCTTCCCCAGCACCGGGTCACAAGTGCAGAGTTCATAGAAATGTTTGGGTACCGAAGCTCGTGTTTTCCCCAGTAAAGTCGCTGAAGCAGGATTGTTCCCCCGCACCGGGTCACAAGTGCAGGCCTCGTAGGAAGCTAGTCGTATACCGAAGGATGCAGTAACTGATGGTGCCAGACTGAAGTCTCCAGTGGAGTTGAGATTCCCCACCAGAGTCATGCTCTCTCCTGAAGTGGATGATTCCATCTTCCCCAGTAGAGTGTCGGAACAACTGATGTTGTATGCCCCTGCAGAGTTGTGCTCTCCTCCGAAGTCAGATGATTCCTTTCTTCCCCAGTGGAATCAAATTCCCCATCAGAGTCGTACTCTCCAGCGAAGTAGAATGATTTCTCTCCCCGGCTGAGTCCGCAGAAAAGCAGAATTCTTGGAAGTTGATCAGATCATGATCAATTTTCCCCAGCAGAGCGTGGGGCAGCTGATGTTGTATTCCCCCAGAGTCGTACTCTATCCAGCGAAGCAGAACGATTTCTCCTTCCTCAGCCAAGTTTGCAGATGTCCAAGAGGTCCGAATCCTTGGAAGTTGATCAGATCATGATTGGTCTTTCCCCAGCGGAGTGTGGAGCAGCTGAAGTTGTTTCCCCACAGAGTTGTCATCCTCAGAAGAGTAGCCGAGACGGCCGCGCAGTTTATTCTCGCGATTGATATCAGCAGATCCAAGTTCTCGTAGAGCTTCGTCCCCTGCAGCAGTCAGCTGAAGTTGTTCCCTTGCAGCAGTTCGCGGAAGATCAATTCCCCAGACAGAGCCTGATTGATATTGGCGTGTTCACAATCTCCTCAGCAGGATGATTCCTCTATCGGAGCGGTTTTTTCTCCTTGATAGGAGGATATTCCCCCTCGGCATTTATTTTGCTGACGGGATCGCATCATCGTGCATGATTGCATAGCATTATGCATGATTGCATAGCATTTAAACGTCGCGTAACATTGTGCATGGTTGCATAGCATCGTGCATGATTGCATGGCATTTAGCATAAATACATATCATTCCCACCGTGTGGGGCATAGCGCAGAAGCATATGCATCATAAGCATGATCTAGGTCATTATCATCCTTATTGTACAGGTGTACTACCGAAAGACCGGTTGTTCAGGACGATTCTTGAAGATGCCCGACGGATCTGTTTGGTCAAGATTGATTCTTGAAGTCCTCAGCAGCGTGATATGTCTGCTCCAACAGCGATGTCTAATCTGAAGATGGATTTCGTAAGCGCCCGAAGGCGATATCAGAAGGTCCCTACAGGTCCAGATTTCCGTGTTGAAGATTCAACGGGTGGATGAAGATAAGGTTCCTGGGTTGTAGATACAACAGAGTGATTCGTGTGAGTCTGAAGACCAAGTCAGTTGTCC
This sequence comes from Lathyrus sativus, assembly GCA_963859935.3. Lineage (NCBI taxonomy): Eukaryota > Viridiplantae > Streptophyta > Magnoliopsida > Fabales > Fabaceae > Lathyrus > Lathyrus sativus. The sequence goes on along the minus strand of OZ012735.1, from coordinate 621,914,982 downwards.
TGAGGTGATGATTGAGCGCGATCAAGTGAATGATACGTCTTCTGATTGAAGTCGAAGATGTTTCTCCAGCTGAAGCGGAGTTTTGCCTGAAGGCAAAGTGTTTGAATCCCCATAGAGGCATGAATGGCTCAGGATACCGTTTCTCTGACTGAAGTCACAGATTTCTTAAGCTGAAGCGAAGGCGCCTAAAGGTTATGAATGACCTAGGATTCATTTTTCGGACTGAAGGCCGAAGTATATCCCTGACTGAAGTCTCGGATGCTCTATAGCAGAGGCGGAGTTGCCTGAAGGCAGATCCATGTATCCTTGAAGGCCAAGGATCATTTTCTTCCGACTGAAGTCGCAGATACCTCCTGCAGAGTTGCCATCCTTGAAGGTCAAGGATGCTTATCTTCAGGAGTACTTGAAGATCTTTTCTAGCTGAAGCTGGAAATGGCCAGGGGCCAGGGTTTTATCTATCTTCAGAGGTACTTGAAAATCTTTTCTAGCTGAAGTTGGAAGTAGCCAGGGGCCAGGGTTTCATATATCTTTAATGTTGAAGTTCTACGGCAGGCGGTGTGCAGCAGTATTCCGATGTTCGTCATGGTTCTGAGGGTGAACCCCAGATCAGAGTGTGCTCGGTTAAGTCTCTCATCCCCGGCAGAGATGTTTCAAATACGCAAGTGTACCTTTTGTTCCATTTACCAGGGGTGAACCCCAGGTCAGAGTTGTTCAGTGATATAGTTGTCCAGCAGTAAGGTTGGGTATTTTGATTATCCGACGACGAGGTCAGATTATGTTTGTTTCCGGCGGCGAGGTTGGATGTTTGTTTGACGGCAATGTCAGACTCCTTAAATCCCCAGTAGAGATGATGTTGGTACGACGGCGATGTTGAGTGTCTCTCAGAATGATGTTTGTTTCCGGCGGCGATGTCAGATCAGTATCTCTCCAGCTAGTTGTTGAGCAGCTAGTGTTGCAGTGTTCAAAGATTTGTTCTCCGCGGAGTACCGTGTGCTTGTGCAGTTGGCAAATTTTCGGGTTTACCGGTATTCAACCGTCTCGTACCTTGATTGGTTGAGAGCCGTTCGCTTCTCACCCAGTCAGGTTCAAGCCGTTTGAATAGGGGCAGCTGTTGCACCCCAAAATTTGACCAACAATTATTCATCCATCTAGTGTTTGAGAGTTGATACCTTCATCAGATAATTCAAGAGATCCTCAGAGAATGGGTTGAAACCAGGGTTGTGTGCTTCACAGTTTGAAAGTTGTGGGTGCTCCTCAGATGATTCTGAGACTTTGAGAATGAACTTGATGTTTTGGGAAAGCTCATGAGATGTCTTGAAAGTCATCATGAAGCCTTGAGATGTCATTGTGTAAGAATTCAGAAGATTCAACCATGAATGGTAGAATTAGGGTTTTGACTGGGTCAACCCTAGATCAGCTGAAGATTTGGAGAAGGTTGAGACCTAATCCAAGGGCCATGAGATCATGGAATGATGTAGGGAGATGTTATAAAGATGATTCCTAGACCAACTCATCATGATTAAGGAGTTTGAGAAGTTTCAAGTCAGGGTTTCTAAGGATTGTCAGTGAGAAAACCCTAATTTGACCCCTATCTTCCAGACAGTTTTAGCTCTAGATGTGATTGATATCTCATCTTACCCATAACATGAATGTTGTGGAGCTTGTTCTTAGCTTTAATTTGAGTGGTGGAAGTCCTTGATAGGAGTTGTAGAGCTCAAGTTATGGTTTTGACAAATTACAGGTCAGCAGAGGTGTGTGAATCTGGGTCCTTGAAAGTCACCCAACTTGCAGACAACTTTTGCCCTAGTAGGAGGATTCCTATGATTTCTTGGTCAACATGAATGTTGAAGATAATCTTCTTAGCTTTAATTTGAGTGGTAGAAGTCCTTTATAGGATTTGTGGAACTCAACTTATGGTTTGAACAAGACAGGGGTATTTTGGTCATTTGTCAGTTATAGGTCATTTTAGCCAATGCCTAAAACTCCTATTTCCAAGCCTCAAATGGAAAAACTCAAAACATGAAAGTTGCTCAAAATGTGATTTTAAGTCTAGAAAGAAGGTCACAAATTGTTGGAAAAGCTCATAGCATGAAGTTACATGATTGGTCAAAAATGAACTAAAAATGACTTATAACTTTGAAAAGTTGAAATTGAAAAGTGATTTGGGAGATCCACAAATCCAAAATAGGTCATCCAATACATCATTTTGATTGGAAAAAACATTTTTAGAACTTTGGTTTAAATAGAATTTTCATTTGAGGCTTAAAAAATGAGGTTCCTTTGGAAATTTCTTACTTGAAAAAGAAGGTAGCATTGAAAAACCCTACACAAGCCAAAAATACACTTGTTTTTCACTCATCCTCATTCAATAACTCATGTAAGGAGAATTTGAGACCAAATTACAAGGCATGGCATATGAGATGTGAGAAATCCAACATGGCATATCATGGAACTTTCATGAACTTTCCACATCATTCTAGATGAATCTAGAAGCATCCAACAATTGTTATAAAAAGAATGCATCAAGGAGTGTTAGAGGTTGGTGAAAGTTGGAATCAAGTCAGAGGAGGGAGAGAGAGAGATAGCCATTAAAGCTTTTGCTTCAAGTTGAAGCAACTCAAGAATTCTTCCATTACAAGTCTTCTCCTTCAAGAATTGTGCAAACAGAAGGCTATCCATCATCAAAGGATCATCCTGAAGGATTTGCAAGCCCTGGTTCGAGCCATAGCATCACTCACCATAGCTTCTTGACAGGTTGGTGAACTCATCTCTTTCTCTTTATTTATGCTTAGATAGATCATATTCTAGGTATAGAATGATTGTGTTAGGGTAGATGACTAAACCCTAGAAGTTATAGCTCATTCCATGAGGTTCCATGGCAGGTGCATAAAACTTTAATTCTCAAGAACTATTAGTTTAGGGCATTTCAATCATCAAGAATTGGTTTAGAATGACCAGGATAGCTTGTAGAGTATCTGTAAGCCATTAAACTGAGGTTTGATGAAGGTTGGTATCAGTCGAGCATGGTGGTACCAAGATGTGTAAGCATTCTGTTTGGATTATCCATGAGGAATTAAGAGAAAGTGAACGTAGGGTTGTGTTCCCCTTGAGATTTAGAGCAACTTTCATTTTTAAATCGAGTCCAACCATGGCGTGTGGAGGGAGTTAGGAGAGCTCGAAGGTTTGCGCATGGGGGTGGGGGTTCTGAAACCCTAGGTCCCATTTGGGGACGATGAAGAGCAGCCAATGGATCATCCTCAATATTTGACTAATTCTCCCAATCCAACGGCGTTGATTGAATCTGAAAAGAGAGGGAAGATTTGGATATGGTGAAACACGGTCGTTTCACTTAAGACCGCTTCTGGGCCTATAGCGCTACTTGCACCCCCCTTTTTGTGTTGGCCCAATTAATTCAACTGGCGCGTTTACTTGTTGCACCCCCCACCCCTTTAATTCATTTTAATTATTTTATTTTTCTTCTTTTATTTTTCTGTTTTGTAAAATGCATTAAAAATGGATAAATAATGATTTTTAAATTCTTCTTTTTTCTATGAATAGATTAAAGTGTATAGAAAATTATAAAAATAAAATTGAGATTTTATTTTTAGGTTTAATATTTTTAGTAGATTTTCCAATTAAATAGCTTTTTAATTGTTTAATGTTGTATCATGATTTTGTAGGAATTATTTTAGGACTTTCCCTTAGGGTTTTTTACCCATTCTTTTTTATGCAATTAGATGATGAGTCATACTTCCCCATAGGATTTTTTCTAGATTTTTTAGAATTAATCTTGATTAGTTTAATTAGGGTTGACTTAGGATAGTCTAATTAGGGTTTAGAATTGTGCATAGGTGATGATTCCTTTTTTTGATTGAGTTTTATCTTGATTTTTAGGTAGAAACCTTTGTAGATGTTATGAGTAGGTGTTGAGGACCCTTATGAATATTTGTTAAATTTTTCCCCATTAGTTTAGTATTTTTAGGTATTTTCTGAGGTTGCCTGAGGATGTGATCTGTTCAGTGGGTTATCTGTTCATCTGTGGGGTTCATTCTGAGGAATTTGATGAAGGGCTTGTGTTGCCTTGAGGATATTGATGGAGAGCATCATGAAGGGAAGCTTGTAGATCAAGATGCAGAGACCCAGAGCTTGGCTGATGCCCTGTTGGTGAGGTTTGAGATCCTGAAGTTTGAAGGAAGTTCATGGTACTCTCCTGAGGAAGGCACTATGAATAACTTTCATCCTTCCTTCTCACCTCTTTCTTAAGTATCCAATGATGTTGGAGCCAACTTGTGAGTTTAATTTCTCCCGAGGAGGAATGTAAACTGATCACCTGTTGTTGAGCCACATGGGATACAACTCCTAAGTGGAAGCCTCCTAGTACTTTCCTGAGGAAGGTCCTATGGGTCTATTCACTTAGTTCCATTAGATTGTCTAGGATTTCTTAAGTATCCAATGATGTAGGAGCCAACTTGTGAGTTTAATTTCTCCTGAGGAGGAATGTAAACTGATCACATGTTGTTGAGCCACATGGGATACAACTCCTAAGTGGAAGCCTCCTAGTACTTTCCTGAGGAAGGTCCTATGAGTCTATTCACTTAGTTCCACTAGTTCAGATAGGATTTCCTAAATATCCAGTGATGTTGGAGCCTGCTTGTGAGTTTAATCTCTCCTGAGGAGGGATGTAAACTGATCACAGTGGTTGAGCCACATAGGGTATGATTCCTGAGTATACACCTCCTAGTGCTTTCCTGAGGAAGACACTATGAGTCTGATTGCTTAGCTCCCTGTCTTTGGTAAGCTTGTTCTGAAGCTTGAAGGCTGGGAATGATTTCTCCTGTTTAGGGTTGTGCTTGAGAGCTTTGCTTAGATTTGTTTAGATTCTGTGATTAGGACTATGGTTAGAGAATAGATGATTCTTTCTCATGTGTGTTGTTGGCCTGATGGCACTTCATTTCTTTTATCTGGTTATCTGCTTGATAGCATTTTCAGTATGATTACTGTTATTTCATGACTGGCTTGAGGTCGAGACGAGCTTGTGGAGGCTGAAGCCCCACACACATTTCCTCCCTCACTTGCATTGCATGCATTTTTACCGTTAAAGCTGATGTTTTTGTCTGTATCATTGACATGATCCCTTAGGACTCTCATTTCTTCTGATGAGGATTTGATGATAGACTTTTAGGTTGAAACCTACGCATGACAACATCTAGGAGTTCCCTGTTCAAACCTCAACCATAGGATGAATCCATGGCATGATAACAGTAGGACTTGATAGTCTCCCTCCTAGTTGAGCCATTGTAGTCCGTAGTTTCCCGAACTACGTTTGCTCTGATCTTTCATACCAGATGAAAGTACGTAGGCATAGGATGCGATATCCTAGCGAGCAACCTTCCCAACCTTCACCCGTAGTTAGCCGAACTACGTTGACTCTGATTTCTCATTCTCTGATGAGAATACGTAGGCATAAAGCGCGACGCTTTGCCGAGTCATTTTTCTTTTCTTTTTCAGCCAGCCTTGATAGGTAGATAGATTATAACCAACCCGTCCAAGTAAACAAACAAGCGAGGATCCCGTCGAGTACGACGGACGTGGGGGGTGCTAATACCTTCCCCTTGCGTAACTGACTCCCGAACCCAGACAATGGTTGCGATGACCTTGTCTTACCCTTATTCGTCAGGTTTTTCCGATCGTTTCCTTTCCCGCTCTGAGGGATAAATAACGAAAGGTGGCGACTCTTCTGTCATGCCGGCACCTTATTTTCGCGCAAGCGACAATAGTGAGCATTGATATGTCTCCCCAGGCAGAGATGATTCTCTTCCCCAAGCAGACGCGCCCTGAAGGAACGTCATCTTCTCAGCTGAGTCGCGTACCGAAGCTCGGATTCACCCCCAGCACCGGGTCACAAGTGTAGGTTTCATAGAAATGTTCGGGTGCCGAAGCTCGTGTTTCCCCAGTAAAGTCGCCGAAGCGGGTGTCTCCCCAGCACCGGGTCACAAGTGCAGGTTTCATAGGGAATTGTTCGTACGCCAAAATATGCAGTAACTGATGGTGCCAGACTGAAGTCTCCTGCGGAATTGAAATTCCTCATCAGAGTCGTACCCTCCCGTTGAAGTAGAATGATTTCTCTCTCCCCGGCTGAGTCCGCAAACCCCCAGAAAAGCGGAATCCTTGGAAGCAGTTGGGACCTTGAGTGGATGTTCCCTAGCAGAGCGTAGGGCAGCTGATGCTGTATTTCCCCAGAGTCGCACCCTCTCCAGCGAAGCAGAATGACTTCTCCTTCCTCAGCCGAGTTTGCAGATGTCCAAGAGAGCCGAGTCCTTGGAAGTTGATCAGATCATGATTGGTTTTTCCCCAGTGGAGTGTGAAGCAGCTGAAGTTGTTTCCCCACAGAGTGGTTATCCCCAGAAATGTAGCCATGACGGCCACGCAGTTTATTCTCGCGATTGATATCAGCAAGTCTGGTTTCTCGTAGAGCTTCGTCCCCTGCAGTAATCAACTGAAGTTGTTTTCCATGCAGCAGTCCGCAGAAGATCAATTCCTCAGACAGAGTCCGATTGATGTTGGCATGTCCACGTTTTCCTCAGCAGGATGATTCCTCTGTCTGAGTAGTTCTTTCTCCTTGACAGGAGGATTTCCCCCTCAACATTTATTTTGCTGACGGGATCGCATCATTGTGCATGACTGCATAACATTTAACACTGCATAGCATTTAACACTGCATAGCATTTAACGTTGCATAGCATTGTGCATGATTGCACAGCATTTAGCATAAACGCATAGCATTTCCACCGTGTGGGGCGTGGCACCGAAGCATATGCATCATAAACATGATCTAGGTTATTATCATTCTTGTTTTACCGGAGTTCCACCGAAGGATCAGCTGCTCGGGATGATTTCTGACGTTCTCCCCAACGAGGTCGCTTTCTTAAGATGATTCTTAAAACCCCGGTGTAATCCCCACAGTCGCTCGCTCAAGATAATTTTTGAGATCCCCAGCAAAGTCTTCAGTTCAAGACGACTCTTGAATTCCTCAGCAGGGCCGTTTGCTTAAGATGATTCTTAAGACCTCAACGCAGGTTCCCGAATGGTTTGCTTAGGATGTTTCTTGAGCTCCCCAGTAGCGTCCCCAGCAAGAGTTGCCCAGGAGGATTCCTGGAATACCCAGCAGAATAAAGTCTCCAGAATGGTTATCGGTTCAGGATGATTCTTGAAGGTGCCCGACGAAGTTGTTTGTTCAAGATGATTCTTGAAGTCCTTAGCAGCGTGATATGTCTGCTCCAATAGTGATGTCTAATCCGAAGATTGACTTCGTAAACGCCTGAAGGCGGTACCAGAATGTTCCTGTGGATTCAGGTTTCAGTGCTGATGAATCAGCGCTTATCTGAAGACAGAGTTCAAGAGTTCGTAGATCCAGCTTGTGTATGCAAGGTGATCCGTATTGGCCTGAAGACCAAGTCAGTTGCCCTGAGGTGATGATTGATCGCGATCAAGTGAATAGTGTTTCTCCTGACTGAAGTCGAAGATGTTTCTCCAGCTGAAGCGGAGTTTTGCCTGAAGGCAAAGTGTTTGAATCCCCGTAGAGTCATGAATGGCTCAGGATACCATTTCTTTGACTGAAGTCACAGATTTCCCAAGCTGAAGCGAAGGTGCCTAAGGGCAGGGTTATCCCCAAGGTCATGAATGACCTAGGATTCATTTTTTCGGACTGAAGGCCGAAGTATATCCCTGACTGAAGTCACGGATACTCTCTGGCAGAGGCGGAGTTTCCTGAAGGCATATCCATGTATCCTTGAAGGCCAAGGACCATTTCTTCAGACTGAAGTCGAAGATACCTCCTGCAGAGATTACACCCTTGAAGGCCAAGGATGCTTATCTTCAGAAGTACTTGAAGATCTTTTCTAGCTGAAGCTGGAAGTGGCCAGGGGCCAGGGTTTCATATATCTTTAATGTTGAAGTTCTACGGTGGGCTCAGCATGCAGTAGTACCCCGATGTCCGTTATGGTTCTGAGGATGAACCCCAGATCAGAGTATGCTCGGTTAGGTCTCTCATTCCCAGCGGAGCCATTTCAAATATGCAAGTGTACCTTTTACCAGGGGTGAACCCCAGGTTAGATTTTTTCAGATTATATTTTGTCCGGCGGCGAGGTTGGATGTTTGTTCGACGACGAGGTTGGATGTTTGTTCGACGGCGATGTTGAATGTGTTCGACGGCGAGGTTGAATATTTGTTTGACGGCGAGGTCAGATCAGGTTTGTGTTCGACGGCGAGGTTGAATATTTGTTTGACGGCGAGGTCATATCAGATTATGATTGGTTCGACGGCGAGGTTGAATGTTTGTTTGACGACGAGGTCAGATTATGTCTGTTTTGGCGGCGATGCCAGAAGATTATGCTCGATTAGTTCGACGGCGAGGTTGAATGTGTGTTTGACGGCAAGGTCAGATCATGATGTGTTCGACGGCGAGGTTGAATATTTATTTGACGGCGAGGTCAGATCAGGTTTGTGTTCGACGGCGAGGTTGAATATTTGTTTGACGGCGAGGTCAGATCAGATTATGATTGGTTCGACGACGAGGTTGAATGTTTGTTTGACGGCGAGGTCAGATTATGTCTGTTTTGGCGGCGATGCCAGAAGATTATGTTCGACGGTGATGTCAGACTCTTTAAATCCCCAGCAGAGATGATGTTTGTACGACGGCGACATCGAGGGTCTCTCAGAGCGATGTTTGTTTCCGACGGCGATGTCAGATTCAGTTTTCCAGCGGCGATGTTGGGCATGTCAAGTTGATCCAGTCTTCTGACGGCGATGTTAGGTGATGCAGATCCTTTAGTTCTCCAGCGGCGATGCGGGGTATGTCAGACGTAGTTCTCCAGCGGCGATGCGGGGTATTTGGACAGATTTAGTTCTCCAGCGGCGATGCGGGGTATGTTGATTGTCCGACAGCGATGTCAGATGTAGTTCTCCAGCGGCGATGCGGGGTATTTTGTTCAGTATTGTATTTTCTCCAGCGGCGATGCGGGGTATTTTGGTTGATCGACGGCGATGTCAGACTCAGTTTTCCAGCGGCTGTCATACCCTAAATTTGTTTTACTCTTTTTTCAGCTCTTTTTCTTCTCTTTTGCATTAATTGCTTAATTTCATGCCGTTTAGACGCGTGTCCGCCCCAATTAGGCGTTTTTTTTAATCTCGACTATTTCTGCCCAATAGGAGCGTGACATGTGGCCAAAGGGTACTTTTGTAAATTTTATTTCCTTTTTTATTTTCTCCTACTTTTTTTAAATATAATATTTTGTACACATTTTCTCTTAGAATTGTACTTAGACAATTAAATAGGTTTTTATTATATTAGTATAGGATTACTAATTAATAGTTAGAATTATTTTTTAATTGTTAGTTAGTTAGTTTAGTTTAGATTAATTTGAATTAGTTTATTATTAGAGTTAATTAAAAATTATTAAAAAAATTAAAAAAAAGCAAGGACACGGTGGAAAGAGCTGAGGCTCTTGAGATTTAGGGTTATTGGGTTATAAGAGAGGAACCTTCTACTGTTCAAAAGGGGGGGGGGGGGGAATTTTCGGAGACTATTCATCGTCTCCTCGAAACACAAACAGCCGCAGCCCTTCGGAAACCCTAATGGCGCCGAAAAAAAACCCTGGCCGTCAAACCCTAACAACAAGTTCTTCCTCTTCTCTCAGTCGGCCCAGATCGTCATCCCCTCTTCTCTCGCCATTTCCTCACCTCCCTCACAATTTACCACCGTTAATCCTCTTTCCATCTTCCTAAACGGCCAAAACCCTAGCCGCCGAATCCCCAAAACCAAAATCAACAGTCTCTGTTCAGTCCTCATTCTACCTAAACCATAAACCATAGCCGTCTTCCATGGTCTTCGTTCTTTTCTCAATCAAACAATGACAGGAGATGCAGTAAACCCTAAAGCGTACCCTTTGGTTGATGCGCAGCTTACAATAACGATTTTGGATCTTGTTCAACAAGCTGCGAACTACAAGCAACTCAAGAAGGGAGCAAATGAAGCGACGAAGACCTTGAATAGAGGTATCTTTGAGTTTGTTGTTATGGCTGCTGATGCTGAGCCTCTTGAGATTCTTCTCCACCTACCTCTTCTTGCTGAGGATAAGAATGTTCCCTACGTGTTCGTCACATCAAAACAAGCACTTGGGCGTGCTTGTGGAGTAACTCGATCAGTAATTGCTTGTTCTGTTACAACTAATGAAGGAAGTCAATTGAAATCCCAAATTCAGCAACTCAAGGATGCTATTGAGAAGTTGCTAATCTGAAAACGTCGTATTCCGAATGATGGTATGATGGGCCTCTTGAGTTGTGCTGAAAACGCCTTCAGAGGCTTTGACTGGACGACTTGTTGTACTATCCTATATACACTTTGTTAACCTACTTCATTTTTTTCCTACTGCGAAAGCTTGTTCTTGTTAGTATTTTGGTTCCTAAACTTAGCTCCAGAACTGCTCAACAAGCTGTTGGAGTAGTTGGTTGCGTTATCATGTCTCCCAATGTGTTCTTGCATTCTGCACTTGTTCAATCAAGACAGGGTGACCCGAAAAAGAAAGGCCCGTTCAAACATCACAACAGCAACATTTGTTTCATTCTCAAAAAGACACAGCAACACGCTTCGGTTCTGTTGATAACAGACCATGACATTCAACAGCTTTCTTACCAAACATATACTCTGTCTGTCTTCTTTTTTTTTCTTTTTTCCAGGTCTTCCGCATGATCAATGGCGTTAACCATAACAACAACTTTGACAAGCATAACTCACCAACAACCGTTTTCGAGCAAACAATTCGCTGAATGTATGGAGAAAAGCTGCAGCAGCTCTGAGGAATATGAAGCCAGAGCGTATATAGCAGCAGCAACAATCAATTTTTCTTTTAAAGAACTTCACAACATCACCGAGTCAATTCAGCAGCAAGTTTGCAGAATAACTCGACATGGTTTGAGTCTCTACTGTATCATAAGCTCTCATCGGCAACAGCTCGCATTTTTTCGTGTTCACACAGGAACTCATTATCTCGCCACTGATAGAGTTGATAATGAAGGACTCAGTTCAGAGACGACTTCGGGTTTTGCGGTAATCACTAATCCCAATTCAATTCATAATATGTATAACTGATTTTGTCTATTTGTTCTGTTGTGTTGAAAAAGGCCTGTTGCATCCTCAATGACGATAACAGTTACGACGGTATTGAAGCATAGAACAACAATGGCACGACTCCGTTTTAACGACTTTGCAACAACAACTCAGAAGACAACACCGCTAACTGAGACAATAAGCATTCTGTTATGGCATTCATTTCATTTTTTGCAGGTACCGTTGATGAGAGTCTAAGCTCGGTGTAAGCGCGAGTTTGGACTCACTTACAGTAGACTCGACAGCAACTGGTCATTGGAAGTTTATGTATTTGTTTCCCCGTGACGCCCGACAACTTAGTAGTAGCTCATGGTAGGCGTTTCGAATAGGCAGTGCTTTGCATATTTTAATTTGCTCGTATGCTGCTGTTGAGATTTACTATTGTCTCATTTCGATAATGATTCCGTCTACCGTATTCGACTATGCCATTAGTTTTCGATTTCCTGATATTGGTCTTGTAAATATTATGATTTTATTGATGGTATTGTAGCCATGGTTAAATTTTCAGAATGTGGATAATGGGATATTAACTTTTGTTTAGCTCATGTGTTATCATATTACTGCTGATACCTATATGGTTAACATACGGTGTGGTTTTGGTTGCATCTTCGACAGTATTTTGATAGGTGGTTTAAAGATTAGTTTGTTTTTTATATACTTAGATTTCAATTTCAATAGTACTGCGTTTTATTTAGGCTATATCAATTTTGTGATAACTATGCATTACTAACAATATCTTATTTCATAGATTTTCAATTTGATTTCAGCTGATGTTTAATTTGTTTAGTACATTCAATTTGGTAATGGCAGCCTTAAACTGATACTAATGTTGAACTCAAATGATATGAGTTTTCTTATCTGATTTGGTTGCAAAGAGTTGTGGAACGTTGAGCTTGTGGTCAAGGATGTTTAGCTCTTCCACGAGGGTATTAAAATCTCTTTAATAAGGAATCAGTTTTTATTCGTGTTGAATTGAAAAAAAAGAATTAAGTGTAGACTTTCTCTCTTTCCGAGTGTCAAGATGCCCATTGTAGTGTGGGTGGTTTTGACACTCGTCTTTCAATACGAAGACGCTTGTATTCTCCATATTCATATACTTTCTCTCCTAAAACCTCGGCTCCGCGTCGAGTTCATTTTCAAAACCTCTTCAATTAAAATCAAATCATCTTTGTATTGAACTAAAAGAGGGGATTAAGTGTAGACTTTCTTCCTCTCCGAGTGTCGAGATGCTCACTGTAGTGAGGGTGGTCTTGATATTCGTCTTTCAATACGAAGACGCGACTTTATCCACCTCTCCCTCTTTAACTTCCTTCCGCAATTTTCACACCTAAAACCTCGGTCTTATACCGAGTGCATTTTCAATTATTTTCATAACAAAAACTTGAATGGTCGTGGAGTGGTTAGGCGTAGGCCTTCTCCTATCCCGAGTGCTGACGTTTACCGTAGGGTTCTCTGTCGCAAAGCACTTACCATTCAAAACCAAAAACATCTTTAATAAGAGAACGAGGTTCTCTTTGCATTGAATTAAAGAGAGAGGATTGGGTGTAGACCTCTTCTTCTCCGAGCATAGGGATGCCCACTGTAGTGAGGGTGGTTTCGACGCTCGTCTTTCAATACGAAGACGCCTCGTTCGCCACACCCTTTTATAACAAAAACTTTGAGATAAAGAATTGGGTACTACCTGTAGGGGTTACTATCCGAGGACCTATCTCGCCCCTAAAAAACAATTCAACCAATCAAACATGACACCTTGCCTCGTATGGCGAAAACCAATCTCCCAAAGGATATGTTACATCCGTTCGACCGCAAACAGGTACGCATAAGTCTCTAAACGAGCGAGCAGCAAAACACCTAAACTGCTAGAACGCGCACGATAACATCATCCCCAAACACACCGGTTATCCGCACCGTAGGCACGAACTACGTTGCTCTGATTTCTCATGCATAATGGGAATACGTAGGCATAGGATTGCGATATCCTAGCGAGCACCCTTTTTCTTTTTCACCCTTTCCCAGAAAGGCATACTACGTCCGTTCTACCGCAAACAGGTAACGCCTAAGTCTCCAACGAGCGAGCAGCAATACACCTAACTGCTAGAATGCGCACGATAGCAACGTCTACCAAGACTTCCCCGCACACCGTAGGCCGAACTACGGCTGCTCTGATTCTTTACTTCTTCAAGTAAAGATACGTAGGCACAAGGGCCACAATCCTTGCCGAGCACATTTCCCCCAATATCTGTAGTTCCCCGAACTACGTCGACTCGGACTTTCTCACATCTAATGAGAATACGTAGGCATAGGACTGCGAAGTCCTACCGAGTCTGTTCTTTCTCTTTTTCCCCGTTCTCTCTTTCCTCCTAATTTTCTTGTTTATAACCCTTTCTTTTACCCCGTGGAACACTCCTTATAGCATAATGTTTAAGCAAATATATCACACATCGACAAACAAAAGGTTCCCATCGAGTACGATGGATGCGAGGGGTGCTAATACCTTCCCCTCGCATAACCGGCTTCCGAACCCGTTCTTGGTCGCGAGACCATCTTATCCATTTCTTTCCTAAGGTTTTCTCGATATTTTCCTTTCCCCTCATGGGATAAATAAAATTCGGTGGCGACTCTTCTGTCTATCTTCTTCGCCTCCCCGTCGTTGCGCGATGCATTTTTCGAGTAGCGACAGCTGGCGACTCTGCTGGGGATCCTAGCAAGCCAAGCCTATTTTGTTTATCGTATTTGTGTTTTATCTGCTTTATTTGTTTATGCTTTGATTCTCTAACCTGTTGGGTTTATTGGATGGTTTGTGAGATAAAGCTTTCTACCCGAGCTTTCGAGTATACACTAAGATTAGGAGGTGGTTTCTTTCTGATTTGCGAGACTTAGGACTCGTTGAGTTGGATCGAATCCCACCGCTCAGATAGACCCCTTTGGGATGATTATGTCTTACGTGTAGTCGTAATGGCGTTTTTATTTCCAACTTGGGAGTCCGTGACTCTGAGGACCTTTGTAGAACCTTATTCCAAAGGTTGCTGAGACATGACTCTGTGTTCATCCTTTGGAGGGATTACCGTCTTACGAGTAGTCGTTATGATGGAAAACTTTCGAGGGCTAGTGCATGGGACTTTGTTTAAAAGCCTTTGGGATACCCTCTTATAAACCAATAGATAGCCCACCCGAGGGGAAAGATACCTTTTGTTGTTGTCTTGCAGGATTTGTTATCCTAATCCTTGATGTGGATCTGTTCTCGTGTGCCCTCATTGCATTGCATTTGCATAAGCAACTTTGCATCATTTTGCATTCTCTAGCCAGATACCAAGGCCTTACCCATCCTCTGTTCATAACCCGCAGTTGATTTCCCGACACTCCCGTTGAACTCGTGAGAGCTGTAAAGAGTTTGAACAAGGGGAACGTAGACACCTTGAAAGTCCAAGTCAGACAATGCAAGCCGAGGTAACTATGGAGCAGAAGTGGACTGTGGAGCAGGTCCAGGCAGAGTTAAGGGAAGTTCGAAGCCAGATGGGACAATTCATGGTGGATATGCAAGCTTTGCGTCAGGATCAGAAAATGCTCAAGGAAGAAGTTCATCAACTGAAGACCCAGATGGGCCAGATTATGGAAGTCATGGAAAGTGTGCTAAGAAAGGACGAAAATCTCAGGTCTGAGGTCGCAGCAGAAATGATAGTTCAACCCGTACCTATGGAATATCTTCGAGAGCGCGATATGCCTCGTAGATCTTTTGCACAACCTAAGGTTCCGAGATTTCCCCGTCAGGAGATACCTCTTGTTTCACAGGACAATCCTAAGGTTAGGAGGTATGCGCATAGACTGAAGCGGCCCGATAGAAACTTCGACCAGATCCCTATGACTTATACTCAGTTGTTGCAGATTTTGCTTCAACTTCGATTGGTTGAACTTCGGACTCTAGCTCCATTTGTTGGTAAGCCACCACAAGGCTATGATGCAAGTGCCCATTGTGATTTTCATTCTGGGGCACCGGGCCATAATGCGGAAGAATGCAAAGCTCTTAAATACAAAGTTCAAGACTTAATCGATTCAAAAGCATTTGAGTTCACACCAAGCGGTATAAAAGTGCCAGGTGGGCTTATTCCAGTTGCTATAAAAGAAGTGGATATCCCTGCTTTCTTCCCTGAAGCTGCATCAGGTCATGAGCGTATCTTACAATCTTTGGTTTCAGAATCTCCATGCCCACGGCTATTGCCTATTCCTGGGCCAAATCTGAGGATGAAAGGGCCTGCGCATGAGGAATACCCTAGTCAGTGCCAACAACCTTATGTGCCTCAGCAACAGAACTGTCAACGCCGAAATCAGCATAGGCCCATCAACAACTTGGAAAGAAGGACTATTCCTCTTCATCCGGTCCCTATGTCGCAGAGTCAGCTCCTCCCATATCTGATCCAAAACTCATTGGTGGAGCCTAAGACTCTTAAGCCTGTGCCAGAACCTTATCCTCCGGGGTACAATCCCAAAGCTCAGTGTGGATATCATGGTGGATCCATGGGGCACTCGACTGAAGAATGCAAAGCCTTCCGAGCAAAAGTGCAACAGTTGATCGACAAAGGGTATATATCTTTTCCAGAAGGAAGCTTGGTTGTCCATGTCAACCTCTCAGCTGTCTAAACTCGAATATTTCAAGGGTCATTTCCAGAAGCCAGTGGTCTAGACAGGCAGACGCCCTCAACATTGGCAGTCCTTGAACGCTTTTATCATTTGCATCTTGTAGTTTATTTCCTGTTAATTGCTACTTGTGTTTAAACATTGTTGTTTTGAATGGTAATATTAATGGAGTTATTGTGCATTTTCTGAATCAGTCACGTCGTATACACTCATTATTTCCACTTATCACAGACACATACACTTTTTATCCACTCCACTTTATCACTGTTGTTTAGCAATATTGGAGGGAGGATGACGAAAACAAAGTACCCATAATTGCAAATCGTATGCTTTCAGACATAATCTCGTCCATGATGTACAGGCATTGTTTCAAATCCCCTAAACACCGGAGATATAAGGAGTTAATCCCTAGTCAACCACTTCGAGCCTAGAAGTAGGAGTTTCTTCGAATATTTAAACCCTTACACTCAACCTGGGGCAGGGTAGTTGTTCAGTTAACCCAATCCCGCATTCAAATCAACAAAGAAAAATCCAAAGACATGACAGTTGTTTATCAATGACCTGTGACATGGCAGTCACAACAAAATAAAATAAATCAAAAGCCTGCTAAGTCAAGCACCTCAAAAGGAGACTTAGGCAAAAATCAAGGCAATCCCGATGGATCTGACAAGCAAAATCAGTCCATGCAAAAGTTAGGGATCAAAAACAAAATCAAAAGAGGTCCTCAAACCCTCAACAAAAACAAAATAAGATTCAGTGACCACCCAAATCAAAGGGTCATTGACATCCATCAAAATAAGGTGGCTGCCATTTCGAGCAAACCTTGAACCATTAAGCTTACACCGTCAAGACATATATGCGCAGAATTAACTGAACATAGGTATGGAGATCATCAAGAAGATGGGGTGGGTACAAATAATTCTTTGAGCCTAGTATCCTTTGTTCTATAAACCGTGAACCAGGCCATGTTACAACCCTCGAAAGACCTAATTGAGGCGAGGTTTATTCTGAAAGCATACTATTGCGAGGCTGCGTAACCTGACTCCTCACATATTTGTTAATCATCAGTATTGGTGTCAATATCCTTGTTATATCTTTCACACCAATCAAATTAGCACAACGTTTGGACTAACGGTCCATTCGTCTCACAACCACGACACTCAATAAACGACAATTCTTTCAAAAAACTTGCATGAACTTCGCGTTAAAATTACCATTTGTGAACAAACAATTTTAATTGCAAGTCAGTAGTTGGCATAGAGGAAATTCCAACACGAAGCAATCAAGCAGGACTGGATCATTCAGCAGTCTGGATCAGTCTGAGGCAAATCCCCAAGCAATGGTTGATCATGGGGCAAATCATTCAAGAAGCGGTTGATCAAAAGTGAATTATACCAATTAGGGGCAGGCCACCCATAGTTTCTTTGACTTGAGGATAGATTCCTCCAATGTTCGGTCAGGATAAGTCAAGTCGCTTCAACGCTCTTTCAAGAGCAAGCTATTCTAAAGAGTACATTGAAGCCAACAACCACAAGAGTCGGTTAAACAACGATGAATCCTTTCGTGGTATAAACTCTGGGGCAAGCCATCTTGAGGTCATCTCATGGAAAGCTACTCAAGCAAGTTCATCTTCATCAGCAACTATTAAGTTCAAAACAAGTGTCGGGGAATCGTACCGTCACCTCACCCAATAACCTTCACCTTCCGAAAGGGCCTTGCTGTCATTGGATCCTTCATCCCACAGCCCAACTGGTCAAACCCTTTAAACCTTCAAACCAGTCCTATCTGGTCAACCCCTCGCTGAATACCAATCCCCGCCTGGTATATGTCAGCTTTTAAACCAGCTCTCATCTGGTCAACCTTCTTTTAGCCATTTCACCAGTTATTGTCTGGTAAACCTTATTCCAAAGTCCAGCTTCCATCTGGCAAACCACAAAATCAGCTCTCCTTTGACAGCTTAACCTTTCGCCAACCAGTCCCATCTGGTCTACTCTCCGAACACCAGCCCTCACCTGGTACTTCCAACTCAAAGTCCAATCAGCATTGGCAACCACCAAAGTCCACCAAGCTGGTGTCTCCAACCTGTATTCCCAATCACCTGCATTTCCATTACCATCTGCGATCATACGCATCGCATTCGATTTCATAAGCATCTTGTACCATATGCATACCCAGAATCATATCATACTCCCCCAGCTCTTACATCTCCGCGTGTTAACATTTGCATTTACATTTCCACTTGTTATGGAATATCATTATCATCAAGCATTCGCCTATGCGAGTTCAGATCCAGGATCAATTTTGAAGATTTCCAAGATCATCATCAGCCCAGTCAGGGGCATGTCATTCAAGGCTGTGGGTGTTCCCCACGAAGTTGTGCAACTTTTGTTGGGCAGAGTTCAAGAGCTTCAACGCAATCAGTAGCCCAGTCAGGGGCATTATCTGCAAAGTCGGGCGTCCTCTCACGAAATTCAAGCATATCAAAGCAAAAGTCAGCCCAAACCAGGGGCATCTTTTCAAGACCATGGGTGTATTGCATAATGTATTGCAGCCTCGTGGTTAATCAGATCTTCAAATCAACAATCAGCCCGGACAGGGGCATCTCCAGTAAATCCATGGGCGTTTCCCAGTGAGTTGTCTCCAGCAGACTTCAACGATAAGTGGCAATCTCTTCAGAGAAGCTTATCCATCTTCAGTGATAAGTGGCAATCTCTTCAGAGAAGCTTATCCATCTTCAGTGATAAGTGGCAATCTCTTCAGAGAAGCTTATCCATCTTCAGTGATAAGTGGCAATCTCTTCAGAGAAGCTTATCCATCTTCAGCGATAAGTGGCAATCTCTTCAGAGAAGCTTATCCATCTTCAGCGATAAGTGGCAATCTCTTCAGAGAAGCTTATCCATCTTCAGCGATAAGTGGCAATCTCTTCAGAGAAGCTTATCCATCTTCAGCGATAAGTGGCAATCTCTTCAGAGAAGCTTATCCATCTTCAACGATAAGTGGCAATCTCTTCAGAGAAGCTTATCCATCTTCAGTGATAAGTGGCAATCTCTTCAGAGAAGCTTATCCATCTTCAGTGATAAGTGGCAATCTCTTCAGAGAAGCTTATCCATCTTCAGTGATAAGTGGCAATCTCTTCAGAGAAGCTTATCCATCTTCAGCGATAAGTGGCAATCTCTTCAGAGAAGCTTATCCATCTTCAGCGATAAGTGGCAATCTCTTCAGAGAAGCTTATCCATCTTCAGCGATAAGTGGCAATCTCTTCAGAGAAGCTTATCCATCTTCAGCGATAAGTGGCAATCTCTTCAGAGAAGCTTATCCATCTTCAGCGATAAGTGGCAATCTCTTCAGAGAAGCTTATCCATCTTCAGCGATAAGTGGCAATCTCTTCAGAGAAGCTTATCCATCTTCAGCGATAAGTGGCAATCTCTTCAGAGAAGCTTATCCATCTTCAGCGATAAGTGGCAATCTCTTCAGAGAAGCTTATCCATCTTCAGTGATAAGTGGCAATCTCTTCAGAGAAGCTTATCCATCTTCAGCGATAAGTGGCAATCTCTTCAGAGAAGCTTATCCATCTTCAGCGATAAGTGGCAATCTCTTCAGAGAAGCTTATCCATCTTCAGTGATAAGTGGCAATCTCTTCAGAGAAGCTTATCCATCTTCAGTGATAAGTGGCAATCTCTTCAGAGAAGCTTATCCATCTTCAGTGATAAGTGGCAATCTCTTTAGAGAAGCTTATCCATCTTCAGCGATAAGTGGCAATCTCTTCAGAGAAGCTTATCCATCTTCAGTGATAAGTGGCAATCTCTTCAGAGAAGCTTATCCATCTTCAGTGATAAGTGGCAATCTCTTCAGAGAAGCTTATCCATCTTCAGCGATAAGTGGCAATCTCTTCAGAGAAGCTTATCCATCTTCAGCGATAAGTGGCAATCTCTTCAGAGAAGCTTATCCATCTTCAGTGATAAGTGGCAATCTCTTCAGAGAAGCTTATCCATCTTCAGTGATAAGTGGCAATCTCTTCAGAGAAGCTTATCCATCTTCAGTGATAAGTGGCAATCTCTTCAGAGAAGCTTATCCATCTTCAGCGATAAGTGGCAATCTCTTCAGAGAAGCTTATCCATCTTCAGTGATAAGTGGCAATCTCTTCAGAGAAGCTTATCCATCTTCAGCGATAAGTGGCAATCTCTTCAGAGAAGCTTATCCATCTTCAGTGATAAGTGGCAATCTCTTCAGAGAAGCTTATCCATCTTCAGTGATAAGTGGCAATCTCTTCAGAGAAGCTTATCCATCTTCAGTGATAAGTGGCAATCTCTTCAGAGAAGCTTATCCATCTTCAGTGATAAGTGGCAATCTCTTCAGAGAAGCTTATCCATCTTCAGCGATAAGTGGCAATCTCTTCAGAGAAGCTTATCCATCTTCAGTGATAAGTGGCAATCTCTTCAGAGAAGCTTATCCATCTTCAGTGATAAGTGGCAATCTCTTCAGAGAAGCTTATCCATCTTCAGCGATAAGTGGCAATCTCTTCAGAGAAGCTTATCCATCTTCGGCGATAAGTGGCAATCTCTTCAGAGAAGCTTATCCCCTTACATCCTCTTGGTGTTAGGGTTATCTTTCTTCCGCTCCATCATCCTTTTGGTGATGGGTCTGGCATCCTGTTGGTGTCATGACTAGCGTATTTTCCATTATCCTTTTGGTAATGGACTCCATTGCTTTCTTTTGATGTCAGAGCAGTGTGTGTGAGTGTACTATCATCCTTTTGGTGATAGGCTTGTCATCCTTTTGGTGTCAATTTTCTCTCTGTTAACATCCTTTTGGTGTTAGCAACCTCTGCGAGGTATCTAGTATCTCATTTCCAAGCATTTACTTTCTTTTTGGACAAATTCAGAGTCTTCTTTGTATCTACTTGACTTTCACCTTGCAAAGTGAACGCTGCAGCAATTCATCTTACTCGGTCAAAGCCAATTAGATAGGGGCATCTGTCATACCCTAAATTTGTTTTACTCTTTTTTCAGCTCTTTTTCTTCTCTTTTGCATTAATTGCTTAATTTCATGCCGTTTAGACGCGTGTCCGCCCCAATTAGGCGTTTTTTTTAATCTCGACTATTTCTGCCCAATAGGAGCGTGACATGTGGCCAAAGGGTACTTTTGTAAATTTTATTTCCTTTTTTATTTTCTCCTACTTTTTTTAAATATAATATTTTGTACACATTTTCTCTTAGAATTGTACTTAGACAATTAAATAGGTTTTTATTATATTAGTATAGGATTACTAATTAATAGTTAGAATTATTTTTTAATTGTTAGTTAGTTAGTTTAGTTTAGATTAATTTGAATTAGTTTATTATTAGAGTTAATTAAAAATTATTAAAAAAAATTAAAAAAAAGCAAGGACACGGTGGAAAGAGCTGAGGCTCTTGAGATTTAGGGTTATTGGGTTATAAGAGAGGAACCTTCTACTGTTCAAAAGGGGGGGGGGGGGGGGGGGGGAATTTTCGGAGACTATTCATCGTCTCCTCGAAACACAAACAGCCGCAGCCCTTCGGAAACCCTAATGGCGCCGAAAAAAAACCCTGGCCGTCAAACCCTAACAACAAGTTCTTCCTCTTCTCTCAGTCGGCCCAGATCGTCATCCCCCTCTTCTCTCGCCATTTCCTCACCTCCCTCACAATTTACCACCGTTAATCCTCTTTCCATCTTCCTAAACGGCCAAAACCCTAGCCGCCGAATCCCCAAAACCAAAATCAACAGTCTCTGTTCAGTCCTCATTCTACCTAAACCATAAACCATAGCCGTCTTCCATGGTCTTCGTTCTTTTCTCAATCAAACAATGACAGGAGATGCAGTAAACCCTAAAGCGTACCCTTTGGTTGATGCGCAGCTTACAATAACGATTTTGGATCTTGTTCAACAAGCTGCGAACTACAAGCAACTCAAGAAGGGAGCAAATGAAGCGACGAAGACCTTGAATAGAGGTATCTTTGAGTTTGTTGTTATGGCTGCTGATGCTGAGCCTCTTGAGATTCTTCTCCACCTACCTCTTCTTGCTGAGGATAAGAATGTTCCCTACGTGTTCGTCACATCAAAACAAGCACTTGGGCGTGCTTGTGGAGTAACTCGATCAGTAATTGCTTGTTCTGTTACAACTAATGAAGGAAGTCAATTGAAATCCCAAATTCAGCAACTCAAGGATGCTATTGAGAAGTTGCTAATCTGAAAACGTCGTATTCCGAATGATGGTATGATGGGCCTCTTGAGTTGTGCTGAAAACGCCTTCAGAGGCTTTGACTGGACGACTTGTTGTACTATCCTATATACACTTTGTTAACCTACTTCATTTTTTTCCTACTGCGAAAGCTTGTTCTTGTTAGTATTTTGGTTCCTAAACTTAGCTCCAGAACTGCTCAACAAGCTGTTGGAGTAGTTGGTTGCGTTATCATGTCTCCCAATGTGTTCTTGCATTCTGCACTTGTTCAATCAAGACAGGGTGACCCGAAAAAGAAAGGTCCGTTCAAACATCACAACAACAACATTTGTTTCATTCTCAAAAAGACACAGCAACACGCTTCGGTTCTGTTGATAACAGACCATGACATTCAACAGCTTTCTTACCAAACATATACTCTGTCTGTCTTCTTTTTTTTTCTTTTTTCCAGGTCTTCCGCATGATCAATGGCGTTAACCATAACAACAACTTTGACAAGCATAACTCACCAACAACCGTTTTCGAGCAAACAATTCGCTGAATGTATGGAGAAAAGCTGCAGCAGCTCTGAGGAATATGAAGCCAGAGCGTATATAGCAGCAGCAACAATCAATTTTTCTTTTAAAGAACTTCACAACATCACCGAGTCAATTCAGCAGCAAGTTTGCAGAATAACTCGACATGGTTTGAGTCTCTACTGTATCATAAGCTCTCATCGGCAACAGCTCGCATTTTTTCGTGTTCACACAGGAACTCATTATCTCGCCACTGATAGAGTTGATAATGAAGGACTCAGTTCAGAGACGACTTCGGGTTTTGCGGTAATCACTAATCCCAATTCAATTCATAATATGTATAACTGATTTTGTCTATTTGTTCTGTTGTGTTGAAAAAGGCCTGTTGCATCCTCAATGACGATAACAGTTACGACGGTATTGAAGCATAGAACAACAATGGCACGACTCCGTTTTAACGACTTTGCAACAACAACTCAGAAGACAACACCGCTAACTGAGACAATAAGCATTCTGTTATGGCATTCATTTCATTTTTTGCAGGTACCGTTGATGAGAGTCTAAGCTCGGTGTAAGCGCGAGTTTGGACTCACTTACAGTAGACTCGACAGCAACTGGTCATTGGAAGTTTATGTATTTGTTTCCCCGTGACGCCCGACAACTTAGTAGTAGCTCATGGTAGGCGTTTCGAATAGGCAGTGCTTTGCATATTTTAATTTGCTCGTATGCTGCTGTTGAGATTTACTATTGTCTCATTTCGATAATGATTCCGTCTACCGTATTCGACTATGCCATTAGTTTTCGATTTCCTGATATTGGTCTTGTAAATATTATGATTTTATTGATGGTATTGTAGCCATGGTTAAATTTTCAGAATGTGGATAATGGGATATTAACTTTTGTTTAGCTCATGTGTTATCATATTACTGCTGATACCTATATGGTTAACATACGGTGTGGTTTTGGTTGCATCTTCGACAGTATTTTGATAGGTGGTTTAAAGATTAGTTTGTTTTTTATATACTTAGATTTCAATTTCAATAGTACTGCGTTTTATTTAGGCTATATCAATTTTGTGATAACTATGCATTACTAACAATATCTTATTTCATAGATTTTCAATTTGATTTCAGCTGATGTTTAATTTGTTTAGTACATTCAATTTGGTAATGGCAGCCTTAAACTGATACTAATGTTGAACTCAAATGATATGAGTTTTCTTATCTGATTTGGTTGCAAAGAGTTGTGGAACGTTGAGCTTGTGGTCAAGGATGTTTAGCTCTTCCACGAGGGTATTAAAATCTCTTTAATAAGGAATCAGTTTTTATTCGTGTTGAATTGAAAAAAAAGAATTAAGTGTAGACTTTCTCTCTTTCCGAGTGTCAAGATGCCCATTGTAGTGTGGGTGGTTTTGACACTCGTCTTTCAATACGAAGACGCTTGTATTCTCCATATTCATATACTTTCTCTCCTAAAACCTCGGCTCCGCGTCGAGTTCATTTTCAAAACCTCTTCAATTAAAATCAAATCATCTTTGTATTGAACTAAAAGAGGGGATTAAGTGTAGACTTTCTTCCTCTCCGAGTGTCGAGATGCTCACTGTAGTGAGGGTGGTCTTGATATTCGTCTTTCAATACGAAGACGCGACTTTATCCACCTCTCCCTCTTTAACTTCCTTCCGCAATTTTCACACCTAAAACCTCGGTCTTATACCGAGTGCATTTTCAATTATTTTCATAACAAAAACTTGAATGGTCGTGGAGTGGTTAGGCGTAGGCCTTCTCCTATCCCGAGTGCTGACGTTTACCGTAGGGTTCTCTGTCGCAAAGCACTTACCATTCAAAACCAAAAACATCTTTAATAAGAGAACGAGGTTCTCTTTGCATTGAATTAAAGAGAGAGGATTGGGTGTAGACCTCTTCTTCTCCGAGCATAGGGATGCCCACTGTAGTGAGGGTGGTTTCGACGCTCGTCTTTCAATACGAAGACGCCTCGTTCGCCACACCCTTTTATAACAAAAACTTTGAGATAAAGAATTGGGTACTACCTGTAGGGGTTACTATCCGAGGACCTATCTCGCCCCTAAAAAACAATTCAACCAATCAAACATGACACCTTGCCTCGTATGGCGAAAACCAATCTCCCAAAGGATATGTTACATCCGTTCGACCGCAAACAGGTACGCATAAGTCTCTAAACGAGCGAGCAGCAAAACACCTAAACTGCTAGAACGCGCACGATAACATCATCCCCAAACACACCGGTTATCCGCACCGTAGGCACGAACTACGTTGCTCTGATTTCTCATGCATAATGGGAATACGTAGGCATAGGATTGCGATATCCTAGCGAGCACCCTTTTTCTTTTTCACCCTTTCCCAGAAAGGCATACTACGTCCGTTCTACCGCAAACAGGTAACGCCTAAGTCTCCAACGAGCGAGCAGCAATACACCTAACTGCTAGAATGCGCACGATAGCAACGTCTACCAAGACTTCCCCGCACACCGTAGGCCGAACTACGGCTGCTCTGATTCTTTACTTCTTCAAGTAAAGATACGTAGGCACAAGGGCCACAATCCTTGCCGAGCACATTTCCCCCAATATCTGTAGTTCCCCGAACTACGTCGACTCGGACTTTCTCACATCTAATGAGAATACGTAGGCATAGGACTGCGAAGTCCTACCGAGTCTGTTCTTTCTCTTTTTCCCCGTTCTCTCTTTCCTCCTAATTTTCTTGTTTATAACCCTTTCTTTTACCCCGTGGAACACTCCTTATAGCATAATGTTTAAGCAAATATATCACACATCGACAAACAAAAGGTTCCCATCGAGTACGATGGATGCGAGGGGTGCTAATACCTTCCCCTCGCATAACCGGCTTCCGAACCCGTTCTTGGTCGCGAGACCATCTTATCCATTTCTTTCCTAAGGTTTTCTCGATATTTTCCTTTCCCCTCATGGGATAAATAAAATTCGGTGGCGACTCTTCTGTCTATCTTCTTCGCCTCCCCGTCGTTGCGCGATGCATTTTTCGAGTAGCGACAGCGGCGATGTTGGGTGTGTCAGTTAATTCAGTTCTCCAGCGGTGAGGTTGGATGGTTCGTTCTCCAGCGGCGATGTTGGATATATTGTTTGTTTCCGACGGCGATGTCAGATCAGTATTTCTCCAGATAGTTGCCGTGCAGCTATTATTCCAGTGTTCGACGAGTTGAGCAGTTGGCAAATTTTCGGGTTTACCGGTATTCAATCGTCTCGCACCTTGATTGGTTGAGAGCCGTTCGCTTCTCACCCAGTCAGGTTCAAGCCGTTTGAATAGGGGCAGCTGTTGCACCCTAAAATTTGACCTACATTTATTTACCTGACAAGTGTTTGAAAGTTGATACCTTCATCAGAAAGTTCAGAAGAATTGGTTGAAACCAGGGTTGTGTGCTTCATAGCTTGAAAGTTGTGGGTGCTCCTCAGATGATTCTGAGACTTTGAGAATGAACTTGATGCTTTGAGAAAGTGTATGAGATGTCTTGATAGCCATCATGAAGCCCAGAGAGGTCATCATGCAAGAATTCAGGAGATTCAACCATGAATGGTAGAATTAGGGTTTTGACTGGGTCAACCCTAGGATAATTGAAGATTTTGAGAAGGTTGAGACCTAATCCAAAGGCCATGAGATCACGGAATGATGCATGGAGATGTATAAAGATGATTCCTAGACCAACTCATCAGGATTGAGGAGTTTGAGAAGTTTCAAGTTAGGGTTTCTGAGGATTGTCAGTGAAAAAACCCTAGTTTGATCCCTATTTTCCAGGCAGTTTTAGCTCAAGATGTGATTGATATCTCATCTTCCCCACAACATGAATGTTGTAGAGCTTGCTCTTAGCTTTAATTTGAGTGGTGGAAGTCCTTGATAGGAGTTGCAGAGCTCAAGTTATGGTTTTGACAAATTACAGGTCAGCAGAGGTGTGTGAATCTGGGTCCTTGAAAGTCACCCAACTTGCAGACATCTTTTTCCCTAGTAGGATGATTCCTATGATCTCTTGGTCAACATGAATGTTGAAGGGAATCTTCTTAGATTTCTGGAGAGTACTAGAAGTCCTTGATAGGATTTGTAGAACTCAACTTATGGTTTGAACAAGACAGGGGTATTTTGGTCATTTGGCAGTTATAGGTCATTTTAAGCAAAGGCCATATCTCCTATTTCCAAGCCTCAAATGGAAAAACTCAAAGCATGAAAGTTGTTCAAAATGGGATTTTAAGTCTAGAAAAGTGGTCATGAGTTATTGAAAGAGCTTGTAGCAAGGACTTACAAGATTGGGTGAAAATGACCTAAAAATGGCTTATAAGTTGAAAAAGTTGAAATTTAATTTTGGTTTAGGAGATGTACAAATCCAAAATGGGTCATCCAATATGTCATTTTGACTCCAAACAATATTTTAAAAACAATGGTTCAAGTAGAATTTTGATTTGAAGCTTAGAAATGGGGGTTACTTTGTAATTCTCATTCTTGCATAATAAGGCAACTAAACAAAACTTCACAAAAGGCAAGGAAATGCAAGTTTTTCACTCATTCTTTCTCAATATCTCTTGTGAGGAGATTTTAAAGTCAATTTGGCAAGCCTAAGGCATGAGATAATGGATATCCAATGTATCATTTCATGAGAAGTTCTAAAACTTTCCAAATGATTCCACAAGTTTCTAGATGTATCTAGATCATTCTTTTGATTGCTATAAGAAGGGTGAATCACAATGACGCCAGGGTTGGTGATAATTGTTGGTGAGTGGTAAGATTAGAGTGTGAAAGAGTGAGATTCTTCCATTTGCATTTCCATAACAAACTCTCTTTCTCTTCCATCTCCATTCTGTTTTTCCACACAAACACACTACTCTGATCTTTAGGAGCAATTGCATACCAAATTGAAGGTAGATCCATGGAGGTTTGAAGCTGTTTTGAAGAATTTGCAAGAAGAGCATATTGAGATCAAACACAAGATTCAAGCCTTGTTCATCCATCTTCTTGCATACAGAATTCATATCTGCCATTGGAGATCAATCAGGGAAGCTTGCAGGCACTGAATTGTAGTGAAACCATATCCACCATTGAAGTTTGACAGGTTGGTGATTTCAATCGTATCACCTTATTTATGTGCATTTCACCATAGTTCTAGGTTTAGACTGGTTAAGCTAGGGTAGAGGACTATATTCTGAGGATTAGAGGAAGATCTATGAGGTTTCGAAGCAGGGTACCATTTCTTGCAGAATGGATAGCAAGCTATTTTGTGTGCATTAATGGATATGGTATTGCGTAGTTTGGTTAGGGAAGCATGTAGAATAATTCTGGATCATTAGTTTGAAGTTCCATTAAGATTGATAGCAGAGGAAAGAATTGGAACCATGATGATGGAGCCTTCTGTTGGAACGATACAAGAGGTTTCAGGGACAATTATTGGTATCATGGTGTTCAGGGTGATTGGTAGACCAAGTTTGCTTTTGGAATTTCTTGATTTCATCTAGCCATCAGTGAGAACGAGCTTGAAGAAAATCCTTGCATGGGGTTAGGGTTTCTGCAAACCCTAGGGTTCATTTGGGGACGATGAAGTCCCACCGTTGGATGATCCCTAATGCTTGACTAATTCAGTCCATCGCACGGCCATAATTTGATTTCAGAAATGGAGGGAGACTGAAGCGCATCAAAACGCAGCGTACCACTTATCCAAACGCACCGTTTTGATTGAGTAATAAACCTGGGCTTCAGCAAATGTTTCTATCCACACCCCCTGATTTGGCCCAACAATCAGAATGAACTGTGGCGCGTTGCTTTTGACACCCCCTCCCCTTTATTTCTTATATTCTTTTATTTCAATTTCTTTTAATTCTTTGCATTTTATAAAAATCATAAAAAATCCAAAAATTAACATTTTTCATTTCTTCTTTTTTTCACATAATCATGGTTTTGTCTAGAAAATTACTAAAAATAAAAATTCCATTTTATTTTTATTTTAATATTTTTTAGCATATTTTCTTGTAAATAGTCTTTTTAATATGTTTTAGTTGACACTTGATTTTGTACAATTTGTTTTAGGACCTTCCCTTAGGATTTTTGGGCCATTCTTTTTGGCATAGTTAGGTATTGAACCCTAGTTTCAAGTAGGATTTATTTCTTGATTTGTAGATTAAAATTTGATGTAGTTTGATTGTTAGACATTTAGGTGTTCAAATTAGGGTTTTAGGTTGTATAGATAGATTTGAACAATTTTGTTTTGGGGTTTATAGGCCAAATTAGTGTAGGGGGAATATATGGGTTAAGGGTAAGTATGTATAGAATCCCCTAGAATTTTGCTAGGATATTGTATGGTGTTTTAGTATTTTAATTGATTTTGAATGTATGGATAGTATGTGTGTTGCTTGAAGGCATAAGTTGTATTGTTGTGTTTGTTTTTCTTCTCCTTTGAGTGTGTGAGCTTTGAAGATTGAGTTGAAGACCTTATGGATCATCATGGAAGCTTTGAAGACCTTGCAGAGGAGTTTAGATAGCTTTTGTTGTTTTGTTTATAGGATCATAAGTGCATAGGTAGAGCCCTAGATAGGATACTTCCATTCAATAAACAAGGAGTGTTTTGTTCACCTCCTTCCTTCTCTATGACATAAAGTCCCTTAAGGGTGTTCACCTCTCTCCTTTGGAGGGATTAGTGACCTTGCCCTCTGAGGTAGAACTTTGAGAGAGCCTTTCCCTTTGATGTTAAGTCCTCAATGGCATCCTTTGGAAGTCAGGGAGCACTTTAACATCCTCACCTCATCTTGTGGATTGAATCTTGTTTGCTGGGGCATTTGAGCCCTTGAAGATAGAAGCTGAAGCTTTGAAGAGGATGATTCCTTGAAGATTGTTGAAGTCTGAAGACTTTGTGAAGATCAAGCTGATGCTTGAAGATCCCTGAAGATAGTGAAGCCTGAAGGTGGAGCTGATCAAAGAAGCTGAAGCTTAAGGGGAGAAGATGAGTTGATACTCATGTTGTAGGGTTGATACCTGGAAAGCAAGTGATCTCTGAAGTCTGAAGACTGAGTTGCTGCTGGAGGAGCTGAAGCTTTCTCCTGTTTTCTTTTCTGTATTGTTTGTTTTGCTTGATTTGTCTGTTGCATTAGACTAAGTCCATCTAGAATAAGTTCAGTTTAAGAGCATGATTGCATGAGAGGTTGAGTTGCTCCCTCTGTTTGTATTGTTATTGTGTGGCTTTGCTTGCGGGTATTCGGTGGAGCCCAGCTCCCTTGCCCATGTGTTTATTTTTGCTTGATAGCATGATTTCATTTCCTTTATCTGTATGATTGCAGTTTACTGTATTTTGCTTGATAGCATGTTGTTTATTTTTCAGTATGATTACTGTTATTTCACGACTGGCTTGAGGTCGAGACGAGCTTGTGGAGGCTGAAGCCCCACACACATTTCCTCCCTCACTTGCATTGCATGCATTTTACCGTTTAAAGCTGATGCTTTGTCTGTTTTGGTGTATCATTGACATGATCCCTTAGGACTCTCATTTCCTTTGATAAGGATTTGATGATAGACTTTTAGGTTGAAACCTATGCATGACAACATCTAGGAGTTCCCTGTTCAAACCTCAACCATAGGATGAACCCATGGCATGACAACAGTAGGACTTGATAGTCTCCCTCCTAGTTGGGCCTGTTCTCTTCTCACCTCAAAACAGTTTAAGATACAGTAATCATGAATGATTTCTTTCGTACGTTACGAGCCTTAAGCTATCCGAGAAAGGATTGTGGGAGAGTTTCTTTTCCATGGTCTAGATGTTTAGTATGGTACCCTTCGGGTGACATGCGACGCATTCACTCTCAGGTCATAGTCTCTAGTGCGGTTGAAATTGCAAACACAATAAAAAACACTTCTTTTAGGAGATAACCTGTAGTTTCCCGAACTACGTGAGCTCTGATCTCTCATGCCTGTTAAGAGTACGTAGGCACAAGATGGCGATGTCTTGGCGAGCAACCTTCCCCACCTTCACCCTTCGTAGGCCGAACTACGTTGACTCTGATTTCTCATTCTCTGATGAGAATACGTAGGCATAAAGTGCGACGCTTTGCCGAGTCATTTTTCTTTTCTTTTTCAGCCAGCCTTGATAGGTAGATGGATTATAACCAACCCGTCCAAGTAAACAAACAAGCGAGGATCCCGTCGAGTACGACGGACGTGAGGGGTGCTAATACCTTCCCCTTGCGTAACCGACTCCCGAACCCAGACAATGGTTGCGATGACCTTGTCTTACCCTTTTTCGTCAGGTTTTTCCGATCGTTTCATTTCCCGCTCTGAGGGATAAATAACGAAAGGTGGCGACTCTTCTATTGTGCCGGCACCTTATTTTCGCGCAAGCGACAATCTTCTTCAAAGTAAGTTCAGCTTTCAACATTAGAATCTGAATCTTCAGAGTCTCCAGACTAGAGATCATCTGGATCTTCAGAGTCTTGGATGTTCTTCAGATTGAGCTGAATTAGAGTATGTGCAGCTTGTGTGCTTGAGCGTGTAAATCTATCAGAGCAGAGTCTTCTATGCTTTAGAGGCTCCTACTTCAGAATCTTCAAGAGACAGTAGTCAGATTCTTCTGAGAGCAGCGTTCAGATCTTCACTTAAGATGCTCTTGAACCTATGAAGCCTTTCATAATAACATTGTTCAGATCCAAATTTGCTTTCTTAAGATAATTTTCTTTAGTGCCTGTAGCAAACAATCTAGAACCCGTTTAGAGTATATAATTCTTGAATACAAAATTTATAAGTGTTATCATCAAAACATAGAGATATAACTAAGACACAATCTGTGCTCTTACAATCTCCCCCTTTTTGATGATGACAAAACATGAGAAATTTTGTTCAATAAAGAGTAAGAATTAAAAACTCCCCCTGAGATTAACAATCTCCCCCTGAAATAAATACTTCAATAGAATAAAACACTTCCCTTTCTGATTAAGTATATTTCAGATTCAGAGCCTGATGAAAGAGTTCAGAGTCAAATCTTGATGCCAGATACATATGACTTCCTTCAGTCAGAGCGTCTGGTTATCATCTTGCATGAATTCTCTTTCAGAATAAATGTATCAGAGTAAGATATCAGAGTTATCAGAGTTGATTGAATACTCAGATTTGCTTTAGAGGATCAGGTTCTGGTTGACATAGTCTCAGGGTAACTTCATAGAATTATGTCAGATATATCAATGTAATCTGAAAGACTTAAATTCAAAGTAAGTTAATAAAATGTCTGAATTTCAGTTTTAGTAATTGCTTATAGGTTGAACACTCAGTTTCTCTTTTTCTCCCCCTTTTTGTCATAATCAAAAAGATTTTCAAAGACAGAAAGATATAGAAGAAAAGAATCATATAGGAGCAAAACAAGTTATCATGCAATCAAAATAAACCAAAGTTCTCAGTCAAACAGGCAGAAGCCAAAACACATAACATACCAAAAAATAAACAGACAGCAAAATCAGTTCATGTGCAAAACAACAAGTAAAACTAGGTCTGGCGAGAGGCAATAAGGGTCAGAAGTTCTGTCATCTTGGCAGCTGACTCTTCTTGTTTAGACATCCAGGTCTTTATTTCATCAGTTGTCTTTTCTTGCTTGATCATCCAGTCCTTTATATCCTTCACATCATTCACAAGTTCTGCAACCACAGATGAAGACGGAGCAGATGCAGTAGCAGCAGGGTTCCCGTCAGATTGGTTTTCAACAGAAGCTTGTTCAACCATTTCAGATTCAGGAACTACTGGAGGAGCAGCTTCCAAAAGTAATACAGGAGGAGGAGGAGGCATGTTCATCAGAGTTACCTTGATTAATTCTGCAAATTTAGTCTTAGCAAGCTTAGAGCATTTAGCTCTAACTTTTAAGGCAGCTTTGTTGAACATCCAGATGAAGCGCTTCCAAGCAGTATTCGAAACAGTGGGATCCAAACTAGACATGCATACAACCTTAACACGATCATATTCAGAATCTAACTCCTTTTTGAAAATATCAAACATAGCATTAACACATGATCCTAGATCTGACTGTTCAGACTGTCTAGAGGAAAAAGGATTAGGGGTGTTAACAGGAGTAGGTTCAGATGGTTGTGGTTGAGGTGTGGGTGGTTGAGATGTGTGGATGTCAGATTGAGGGAGTTCAGATGGTTGAGGAAAAGTCTGATTTTCAGATGGATTAGTTTCAGGTGGTTGAGGAATGGTTTGGTTTCCAGATGTTTGAGTGTCAGATGGTTGAGTTTCAGATGGTTGTTGATGAGATGGAGAGTTTGGTGGGGTATGAAACAAGGCAATGTTAAGATGTTTCTTCATAACACTTTCAGAGCGAGCTTGTTTGAGTGATTCTGAATCACAATCAGATGAATCAGATGAATCAGAAGATTCATCTGAGTGAACAGATGTTGAAGAAATTATAATTGATTGGTTGAGGGGTTGAATATCAAGAATATTGTCAGAAAGATTTGGATCTTCTGAGGGAATTGTTTGTTCAGAGTGTTCAGTTTGAACAGTCTCTGGTTGGTTTTGTTCTGAAATAATTGTTTCTGGTTGGAGAGTCTCTAATTGGGGATTCTCTGGTTGTGACAAAGTTGGTTGTGGAGTTACTGTTGGAGAGTTTTCTGGTTGAGTTGGTTCTGGTGGTGGAATTTCTGTTTGAATTGTTTGAGGTTGTGGTTCAGATGGAATTGGTACAGGAGATGATTGTAAATTTACTGGTTCAGAGGAGAGTGGTTCAGATGAAATATTGACAGACTGTTTTGATTTAGAAGTTCTTTGTCTAAGGCTTGGAGAGAGTTGTGGTGAAGACAGGGGTGAATGAACAGTAGGTGTAGGATCATATTCTAATACCTGTTGAATGGTGTCTCTGATCTCTTCCAGAGTGGCTTCTCTAAGACTGATTCTGGCTTTCTTTCCTTCTCTCTTCTTCTTTCTTGAAGCTTCAGATGCTTTTCTCTTCTTCTGAACGGATCCTTCTTCAGCTTTCCTCTTACTACGCCTTTCCTTCATCTGATTAGGCAATTCTTCTCCTGGCTTCTGAACAAGATTAGTAGGTAGAGGAATTCCTTCCTTTAGACATTCAGTAATGTACAGCCAGACAAATTCCTTAGGTTCATCTGCACTGAATAGTGGAAAGTCTTCCACAGGAATTCTTCTGCCTTGAACCTCTTCAGAGTTGATCTTCCTTAGTTGTCCTTTCAATTCTGAAATGATTTTCATCCTTTTCAGATTGAGTCCATTTATTTCAGAGCCAATGATGTAAGTCAGATCTTCTGTAATCTTCGCATCTGTCAGATGCTGTACCAGCTTGTTCTCAATAAGGATGTCTGAAATCAATCTTCCCAGGGGTATCCACGTCCTAACTTTACCAGCTTTAGCTCTTACTTCCTCTCTGGTTTCTTTGACATGAGTTAGTAAATGACTGAAGATAAGATACGGTAGATCCACTTTGACATTCTTGCTAATGCAGTACATGAAATACAGATGTTCCGAACTCACATAGTCTGGTGAGTTGGATGGTTTTCTGTGAAAAAATGTACTCATAAAGATTTTTGCCCAGATCCTATAAATGGGTTTCAAATCTTTAACCTTACTTGATGGCATTCCAGCTATAGTAACTTCTTCATAAACCCTAGCCATATCAATGCGAGAAGAAGCAAGGTTTGAAACTCCATCAGATTCAGTATAACTGAACAGTTGTCTGATCAGTTTTTCAGTAATAACTATCTCCATTCCAAGAACCGAGGAATGAATAAACTTGGGACCAGCGCTTGCATGAATCCAAAATTCCTTTACCAGTGATGGAAATACAGGACCCATTAGTCTTTCAAAGTATTTTTCCCAACCTTGAGCTTTAATGGCAGAAATGAGGTCGAACCCATTTTCCTTTAACGAATCAAGATCAATGAAGCTTTCACAGAGCACCTCCAGATCAGCCACTGGCGTGAATAAGGTTCGTTCTGGTTCTTTGTACATTATAGTCTTGTTGGGTTTTGCAGCAGTGTTTGAAGTAGACGCCATTGAAGAAGAAGAGGATCTTGGTTTAGGTTTAGGGTTTTGGTAGAGATTGAAAAGAGAGCAGAAACGCATGAATGAAGTGAATGTGGAAAGTGTGAAAATAGTGTGATAGGTGATATATATAGATAACCAAAAAATCAAGCATAGGGCACACAAAAGACACTTATGCACGTTTGGACAGCATTTAATGAAAAATAATCATTTCACATTAAATTTATGACAGCTGGGGGGAAAACCAAGAAAAGTGAGATTTTCAAAGCAATACCTCAAACGTCAATTCAGCTGAGCACTCCATCTTTTCAGATATTGAGTGACACGTGTTTGCTTTGCTGGCGCATCTGATGTCTCTCAAGAAATGAAACGTTTCCAACATTCAGATCTTCTGAGCTTGTTAGTTCAGAGTTTCACACAAAAAGAAATAATTGAATAAAAATGAACAAATAGACAGATGAAATACTTCAGATCATTAAACATTTAGCATCTGAGAGGTTGCCTCTGATAAATATTACTCTAGACAAAAATCCATACAAATATTTTTCAGAATGAACTTAAATCTATCTTCAGCAAGGGGTTTTGTGAAAATATCAGCCCATTGATGATCTGTATCAACAAAAGCTAAATTAATTACACCCTTCTGAACATAGTCTCTGATGAAGTGATGTTTAATTTCTATATGTTTTGCCTTAGAATGCAAGATTGGATTTTTTGACAAACATATAGCAGAAGTATTATCACAGAAGATAGAAAGATTACTCTCATAGATTTGATAATCTTCTAATTGACTCTTCATCCAGAGCATCTGAGTACAACATCCAACAGCAACAATGTATTCTGCCTCTGTAGTTGATAGTGCAATGGTAGGTTGCTTCTTGCTGTACCATGAAATCAGATGACTTCCAAGAAACTGACAGCTTCCAGAAGTGCTCTTACGTTCAACTCTGTCTCCAGCATAGTCAGCATCACAAAATCCAACTAATGAAAATTCATCAGATTTTTTGTAACACAAACCCATGTTAGCAGTACCTTTCAGATACCTTAGAATCCTCTTAACAGCTGTTAAGTGTGATTCTCTAGGATCTGATTGGAATCTCGCACATAAGCAGACACTAAACAGAATATCTGGTCTAGAAGCAGTCAAGTATAGAAGAGATCCTATCATACCTCTGTAGAGTTTTTGATCTACCTTCTTACTTACCTCTTCCTTACCTAGAGTGCTTGTAGGATGCATTGGGGTCTTTGCCATTTTGCTATCAACCATGTTGAACTTCTTCAGAATTTCTTTAACATATTTGGTTTGATGTATGTAGGTACACTCTGGAGTCTGATTGACTTGGATTCCCAAGAAGAATCTCAATTCTCCCATCATGCTCATTTCAAATTCTTCCTGCATACATTTAGCAAACTCCTTTCCAAGCGTAATATTTGTTGATCCAAAAATAATGTCATCTACATAAATTTGACAAATTAACAGATCTTTCTTAACAGTTTTACAGAATAAAGTTGTATCCACTTTTCCTCTGATAAAATTTTTCTTCAGAAGGAAGTTGCTCAACCTCTCATACCAAGCTCTGGGAGCTTGTTTTAATCCATAAAGGGATTTCTTTAATTTGAAAACATGATCTGGAAAGTTTTCACTTTCAAATCCAGGAGGTTGGTGGACATATACTTCTTCTTCTATAATACCATTAAGAAAAGCACTTTTAACATCCATCTAATACAGAGTGATGTTATTTTGTGCAGCAAATGAGATAAGAAGACGAATAGATTCTAACCTTGCCACTGGAGCATATGTCTCAGTGTAATCAATACCTTCTTGTTGACTGTATCCTTGAGCAACCAGCCTTGCCTTATTCCTTTCTACCTCTCCCTTTTCATTCAACTTATTCCTGAAGACCCATTTTGTTCCAATGACATTGAATCCTTTAGGTCTAGGAACCAGATCCCAAACTTCATTTCTGGTGAATTGATTCAGCTCTTCTTGCATAGCTATAATCCATTCATTATCTTCCAGAGCCTCATCTACAGATGTTGGTTCTATCATTGACACTAAGCCAAATAAGGAAGATTCAGAAGTTCTGAGAAATGATCTTGTCCTTATAGGATCATCTTTCTTTCCAATTATCACATCTTCTGGATGAGAAGCTTTGATTCTGGAAGAAGATCCTCTGACAGTTGGTCTTTCAGAAATATGCAAGTTGTTTAGTTGGGAGGTCAAAGGTGTAGCATCTGGGGTTGCGTCAGATTCTTTGTTCTTTGCCTTTTCTGCCTCTGAGCCTTCAGAGTCTGTGAGAATCACTTCTCTATCTGCAGAACTTTCAAACTGCTTTGGCTTTTCAGAGCCAAGCTTATCATCAAATCTGACATGAATAGATTCTTCCACAATCTGTGTTTCAGTATTGAATACTCTGTAGCCTTTAGAGCGTTCAGAATAACCAAGCATGAAACACTTCTGTGCTTTGGAATCAAACTTGTTCAGATTATCTTTAGTATTAAGCATATAACAAATACATCCAAAAGGATGAAAATAAGCAATGTTAGGCTTTCTGTTTCTCCACAATTCATAGGGAGTCTTTTTCAGAAGAGGTCTTACAGACACTCTGTTCTGAATATAACAAGCTGTGTTAATTGCTTCTGCCCAGAAATATTTTGCCAGATTTGTCTCGTTGATCATGGTTCTGGCCATTTCTTGCAATGTTCTATTTTTCCTCTCTACAACTCCATTTTGTTGTGGAGTTCTAGGGCAGGAGAAATCATGTGCAATGCCTTTTTCAGAAAAATATTTTTCAAAATGTTTATTTTCAAATTCTCCACCATGATCACTTCTGACTTTAATAATTTTACAATCTTTTTCAGTCTGGACTTGATTGCAGAAGTCAAAGAACACAGAATGAGACTCATCCTTGTGTTTTAGAAACTTTACCCATGTCCATCTGCTGTAGTCATCTACAATGACTAACCCATACTTCTTGCCTCTGATGGATGCAGTTTTCACTGGTCCAAACAGATCAATGTGAAGTAATTCCAATGGTCTGGAGGTAGAAACAACATTTTTTGATTTAAAATGAGATTTTGAAAATTTACCTCTTTGACATGCTTCACACAGAGCATCTGAGTTGAACTTCAACTTAGGAAGTCCTCTGACCAGATTGAGTTTATTAATCTGAGATATACGTCTCATATTAATATGCCCCAATCTTCTATGCCAGACCCATTGCTCATCATTCACAGATAAGAGGCATTTTACATTTTGAACTTTAAGTTCTGAAAGGTTAATTTTATAAATGTTGTGTTTCCTCTTTCCATTGAATAGGATAGAACCATCCTTTTGACGTACAACTTTGCAACATTTTTGATTAAAGATTATATCATAACCATTGTCACTTAATTGACTTATGGACAATAGATTATGTTTCAATCCTTCAACTAACAGAACATTAGAAATAGAGGGTAGGTTGCCATTACCTATTGTTCCAGAGCCAATGATCTTGCCCTTCTGGTTCCCTCCAAATTTCACGTCCCCTCCAGATCTAAGTTCCAGACTTTGGAACATAGACCTTTCTCCCGTCATGTGTCGTGAGCATCCAGAGTCCAGGTACCATGATTGGTGTCCTGACTTTGCTGCTAAGGACATCTGCAACAGGGATTATTTTGTCTTTAGGTACCCAGATCTTCTTGGGTCCTTTAGGGTTAGTTGCCTTGTAGGTTTGTCTAAACTTTTGTTTTTCAACATAGTTTTTGTTTAGACTTGCCTTAGATCTAAACACATGAGTATTCTTTTCAGAGCTCATGTGTTTAATATCATTTAAATGACCAAATTTAAAATTAGAGTATAAAGGAGTTATCTTAATGATCAGATCATCTACAGGTATTGGTCTTACATCTTTTTCAAGAGAAGAAGATTGAAATCCAATTCCCTTTCTTTTATTCCTACTAACTCCATAGATCATAGAAGCCATCTTGCTTCTGTCTATGCTTTTAGTGAGGAACCTCTGAAAACTAGAGTCATATTTTTCCAAAATATTTTCAGATGACTTAGCTTCAGAGTCAGATTCTTGTTGGGCAATTTCCAAATCATTTTTTATTTTTATATTTATTTCTCTCTGCTCAACAAGTTCTATTTTCAGATTATCAATCTCAGATTCAAGATTGCTTTTCAGCTTCTTGTTTTTGAGTTTGATATTATTATAGCTTTTCAAAACTTCAGATAACACCTTTATAAGTTCTTCTTTGGTAAGTTTAGACATTACCTCTTCAGCGTCAGAGTCAGAGTCAGACTCAGATTCAGATGATAATTCTTCATTCTGATCTTCTATTCCAGCCATTAATGCCATGTTGGCACACTCTTCTTCTGCTTCAGATTCAGATTCAGATTCATCTGAATCATCCCAAGTTGCCATAAGAACCTTCTTCTTTTTATCAAACTTTCTCTTGGGTTTCTCCTTGAGAAGTTTGGGGCAGTCATTTTTGTAATGCCCAGGTTCCTTGCATTCATAGCATGTGACCTCTTTCTTTCCAGATCTTCTGTGTCCAGAAGATTCCTTCCTGTGGTCAGCTTTTCTGAAGTTGTTAAACTTCTTTCCCTTGTGCTTCCAGAGCTTGTTGATTCTTCTGGAAATCATGGATAGTTCATTTTCTTCTTCAGAAGAAGATTCTTCAGAGCTTTCTTCTTTTACCTACAAAGCTTTAACAGGTTTGTTAGATTTTAAAGCTATGGATTTACCTTTATCTTTCTTCTGGGGTTCATCTTCCTCCAGCTCAATTTCATGGCTTCTCAAAGAACTGATAAGTTCTTCTAAAGAGATCTTGTTCAGATCTTTTGCCATCTTCAATGCGGTCACCATTGGTCTCCATCTGGTGGGAAGACTTCTGATGATCTTCTTGACATGATCTGACGTTGAGTAGCCCTTATCCAGAACTTTCAGACCAGCTGTAAGAATCTGAAATCTAGAAAACATAGTTTCTACATTTTCAGACTCTTCCATTTTAAATGCCTCATACTTCTGTATGAGCGCCAGCGCCTTGGTCTCTTTAACCTGAGAGTTTCCCTCATGAGTCATTTTGAGTGACTCAAACATGTCATGAGCAGTATCTCTGTTTGTAATCTTCTCATACTCAGTATGAGAGATTGCATTAAGCAATATAGTTCTGGCTTTGTGGTGATTCTTGAAATCTCTTTTCTGTACTTCAGTCATTGATTTTCTATCAATCTTTTTGCCATCCTCATCAGTAGGATGTTCATATCCATCAATGACCATATCCCAAAGATCAGCATCATACCCAAGGAAAAAACTTTCTATTCTATCTTTCCAATAGTCAAATTTTTCCCCATCAAACATGGGTGGCTTGGTACTGATCCTATCTCCTTCATATTTGTTGTTGTAAGTTGATGTAGATGTATTATCCATATTGACAACCAAACAAATATCAAAGTATCTTTCTCACTGGATCTTTAACTGTCACGGTTAAGTGGAGCACACGCAGAACCGGAGCTCTGATGCCAACTGAAGGTGAGAAAATTACTTAGAAGGGGGGGGGGGGGTTGAATAAGTAAGACTAAAAATCAAAGATTTGAACACAGATATTTTTATCCTGGTTCGTTGAATACAACTACTCCAGTCCACCCTCTCAAGAGTGATTTGCCTTTCTCTGTCAAGGACTTAATCCACTATTTAAATCAAACAGATTACAAATAGCAACACCTAAGAACAACTGTTCTTAGTCTTCTCAAGAGCAACTGATCCCCACTGGATCCTCTTAAGGAAAACCTTTTACAAACAATGTAAAACTTTTACAAGAGTAAGAATGCTTCTAATAAGCTGTTATCACAACTGTGATATTTCTCTTAATTTAAGAACGAAGTTAAAGCAAAGTAAAATAATAGGAGCTTTGAGAGATTTGCTTTGATGGGTGATTTTGCTAGAAGTTCGATACTGAAGAAGATGGAGTGGACTTCTTTATATAGGCACTAAGATCCAAGAAGTCTTGTTACATTGAAGGCTGTGCAGAAAAGCCTAAAGCCTTTTGTCTTCACATTGGAGGCTGTGCTGAAACAAGCCTGATGCCTTTTGTCTTCACTTGCAGAAAACTTTCCTCAGAATGGAATGCACAGATAAAACCTTTTTGTCTGTGTCCTTGTGTCTAGCACAAAATAGGAAAGAGCTGTTGAGATAAACCAACGTACATATTTAAATCTTCTTCAAAGTAAGTTCAGCTTTCAACATTAGAATCTGAATCTTCAGAGTCTCCAGACTAGAGATCATCTGGATCTTCAGAGTCTTGGATGTTCTTCAGATTGAGCTGAATCAGAGTATGTGCAGCTTGTGTGCTTGAGCGTGTAAATCTATCAGAGCAAAGTATTCTATGCTTTAGAGGCTCCTACTTCAGAATCTTCAAGAGACAGTAGTCAGATTCTTCTGAGAGCAGCGTTCAGATCTTCACTTAAGATGCTCTTGAACCTATGAAGCCTTTCATAATAACATTGTTCAGATCCAAATTTTCTTTCTTAAGATAATTTTCTTTAGTGCCTGTAGAAAACAATCTAGAACACGTTTAGAGTATATAATTCTTGAATACAAAATTTATAAGTGTTATCATCAAAACATAGAGATATAACTAAGACACAATCTGTGCTCTTACAACAATAATGAAATTTTG
This sequence comes from Lathyrus sativus, assembly GCA_963859935.3. Classification (NCBI taxonomy): domain Eukaryota; kingdom Viridiplantae; phylum Streptophyta; class Magnoliopsida; order Fabales; family Fabaceae; genus Lathyrus; species Lathyrus sativus. Next base: position 621,873,798 of record OZ012735.1, on the reverse strand, counting down.
TATGGAGAAAATATATACTCTAATTTTGTTCAAGTGTTTTTGTTTCAGATAACATAATAAATATTCCTCTGAACGTTAAGCTACAACACGCAGAAGACTCTGAGCATTTGGTAAAAAGCGAAGCTACAGAAGGCTCTGAGCGTAGAGTATAAAGCGAAGATTCAGAAAACTTTGAGCGTACTAAACTCAACGCTGCAACTGCAGAGGCTCTAAGAATCAAAACACGTAAGGCTCTGAAACGTTAGTAACTAAGTGATACATTTGGATAACACGGATAACACGTAAGAGCGAAGATCTGCCCTGATCTATAGCGCTCCTCTAGATGAACAGTTTGTTAAAACAATCACGCTAGCACTAAGTTGTAGAACTCTGGAAGAGAGTTACTTTGATAAGAAGAAAATGGAACATCATCAGAGGATCTGATGCAGGAAATATTTCCATATTCGTTCATTTAAAAAGATGATAATCAAGAAAGATCTGTTGCCAAACTCATTGTCTACATCCAACGATACTATTCCTCTTTTGTGTATGGGACAGGATTTCAGAACAAAAAGGATATCTCTTAACATTCCTCTTTTGTGTATGTGCATGCTATTTGAGAAATGGGTGTGAAGTATTTAAACAAGTCTTCAACAGCAATTCAAATATACACAACATTATTCTACAACGAACTACTACTTTGCTGAAGAGAAAATAGAAAGTTTCATTGATCTTCATTTGTTTAAAATCACTATTGTGAAAAAGCTTTTCAAAGAAGCACTTAAACACACTTTATTGTATTACTTTGTAAAAGGTCCTTGAGAGACCAAGTTGTGGTCATTATTCTCGAGAAGACTAAGACAAGTTTGTCTTAGTGAAAAGATTGTAATCAGTTTTTGATTATTGGATTAAGTCCTCTTTTGAAAGAGGCGAAATTACCTTGGCCGGGTGGACTGGAGTAGTTTGAGTTCAAACAAACCAGTATAAAAATGCATGTTATTTTTATTGCCTTATTTGTTTTTGAAAACCCTTATTCAACCCCCCTTTCTCAGTGTTTTCCTTCCTTCAGATAGAGTTTAAGCTCTTTCGCATTAACCCTAGTTAGAGCTGCAATGACGTGGTTCAATAGCATTTTGGATGGGAGCATAGATTCGTGGAAGGACCTCTGTGACACTTTCACTGCTCACTTTACAGCCTAAAAATGACAACCCACAACCATGGTTGTCCTTAGTAGGGTCATTCATCGAAATAAGGAAACCTTATATAAGTACACTAACTGTTTCACTAAAGTGGTAGTATTGGTTGAAGGCACAGATGGAGGGTTGAAGTGTTGAATGTTCAAGAAGGGACTGAGGTCAGACTGTATGTTCTGGGAAAAGTTAGGACTCGAGAGAGCTTGTACCCTAAATGGCTTACTAAATAGTGCATAACCCTACATAAATTATGAAGAAAAGCTCTTGGCCTACACTCCCCTGAACAGTTCAAGGGAGAAAATCATTAAATAAAGTACATAAACAGGGAGTTCAAAGAAGTTGGGATAAGGAGTCCCTACCCAGTCAAAGAATCTTCTAGGACAAAAAAGTATAAATACTACAATTTCGACAAGAGTCACGACCACAACATAAAGGATTCCAAAAATGTGAAGGATGCAATAGAAGAAGCGCCCCCCCCCCCCCCCCCCCCCCCCCGCCGCATAGAAAAATTCCCCAAGAAAGCTATTAAAGTTATCGCTAGAGTTAAAATGAGGAAAGAGAATATCAGTGAAGAAGAGAAAGACTAGAAAGGGGAGATTCAATACATTGCATCTAATACGATGGTCTTCCAAGAGCAAGGAACTCCTATAAAGGGATGATGAAGAGAAGTATCACGAAGTTGATGGTTGTAAGCAAAAAAGAGGGAGACACTTCAACGAAGGAGCTAGAGAGACATATCCTCAAATTTTTTAATAGTGAAAAGGTAGGAGGAATCCTTAACGATATTTTCATCTGGTGATAACGACTACCATAACCAATTTTGATGTCTCCTGAGTCCTCATTGATGGGAGAAGCTCTAACAATATCATGTACTTGGAACTTTTTAAGAAGTTAAGGTTAAAGAAAGATAAGTTGGACCTTTTCTTTGGTGACTTTTTGGCTTTGTTATTTTGGATGGCCTGTATATGAGTTTCCTTTGTTTGTGTAGACAAGCTTATTTCAGATGTAACTGTCGCTACTGCGAAAATCGGCGCCGGCTTGACAGGAGAGTTGCCACCGTGCGTTATTTATCCCTCAGAACGGGAAAGGAAACGCTCGAAGTAAACCTCGCAAAGACGGGAAAAGGTATGGTCATCGCAACCAAAACCTGGATTCGGGAGTCGGTTACGCAAGGGGAAGGTATTAGCACCCCTCACGTCCATCGTACTCGATGGGATCCACGCTTGGTGTTTATAAGGAAAAGGGTGTGTATCTATCTACGCTAATGGCCAGTCTGAAAAGAAAATAAAAGGACAGGACTCGACAGAACATACGGTGTTCTGGGCCTACGTACTCCCTCGTGCAATGGGAAAGTCAGAGTCAACGTAGTTCGACTACCTACGTCTACTCGGGGAAAAGGTTGCTCGCCAGGACATCGCGTCCTGTGCCTACGTACTTCCACACAGCATGGAAGATCAGAGCAAACGTAGTTCGACTAACTACGGCTAAACAGGGGGTTCTCACACAGCAGTGAGAAAACAAACTGGTTCTAAGGTTCGGGAACCTACAACTACGATCTGGTCTCGAATGCCCTTGGGCTAGAGAAAGAGGTAATAATCAGTCGTCAGCGGGAAAGTCTCGATCGCACAGCCGCGAGAAAACGAAGGTTAGTTGTTAGTGTGCTCGCTAGGATATCGCATCCTATGCCTACATATCCTCGTCTAGTGCGAGGAATCAGAGCAGCTGTAGTTCAGCTAACTACGACACAAGCTACTCAAAAACTCCTACTGAAAGGAAAGGGAAAAGACACCCTAAAACTATGACTAAAGAGGGAAATCTACCTATTGTTTCATGCCTGGTTGACCATCCTAATGTCTATCATAACGACTCCGCAGCGGAGAAGTCAGAGCTCCTAAGGGATCATGGCAATAGGACTAAACAGCCAACGGGAAATACTGCAAAGTAAAGAAATACTGGAAATATGCATGAATGCAACAACTAAACAAACAAGGCGCAAAGGCCGCAAACCACAGAGGCAAGGGAGCTTAGCTCTACCAAATACCAACAAGCAAAGCCACTCAATGACAAACAAGCAGAAGGAGGACCACCTCAACTTCTCATGCACACAAAGCCTACTTCTAAGATGCACCTACCTCAGAACTATCTAGATGAATCCCTATGTCTAATGCAGCACAACACCACACAAGTCAAACAACATAAAGATAAGGCAAACCAGCCTGACAAACCCCTATCTACAAAACAAGAAACTACCCCTGAGCGAGACTCCTAAACAAACCTAAAACAAGCTTAATCTATCCCTGAACAAAGCTCTATGCAAAGCCCTAAACAAAACTCTAAGCAAAACTCTAATCAAAACCCTAAGCAAGAGGAATCAATCCCAGTCTCCAAGCTTCAGAACAAGCTTACCAAAGAAAGGGAGCTAAGCAGACAAACTCATAGTGCCTTCCTCGGGAAAGTACCAGGAGATTACCACTCAGGAGTCATATCCTATGCAGCTCGACAACTGTGATCAGTTTACATTCCTCCTCAGGAGAAACTAAACTCACATGAAGGCTCCGGCATCATTGGATATTTGAGAAATCCTATCTGAACTAATGGAACTAAGTGAACAGACCCATAAGACCTTCCTCAGAAAAGTACTAGGAGGCTTCCATTTAGGAATCGTATCCTATGTGGCTCAACAACTGTGATCAGTTTACATTCCTCCTCAGGAGAAATTAAACTCACATGAAGGCTCCAACATCATTGGATACTTAAGAAATCCTAGATGAACTAGAGGAACTAAGTGAACAGACCCATAGGACCTTCCTCAGGAAAGTACTAGGAGGTTTCCACTTAGGAATCGTATCCCATGTGGCTCAACAACTGTGATCAGTTTACATTCCTCCTCAGGAGAAACTAAACTCACATGAAGGCTCCAACATCATTGGATACTTGAGAAAGAGGTGAGAAGAAAGAATGAAAGTCATTCATAGTGCCTTCCTCAGGAAAGTACCATAAATTTCCCTCAAACTTCCGGATCTCAAACCTCACAAACAGAGAACAAGCTCCTAGACTAAGCCTCAATCCACTGCATCCTTGCAAGCTCCAACAGGACTTCATCCAGCCTCCATCTTCAAGAAGAAACCACAGATCACCAAACCACAAGAAACTATCTCTGAAGTTCAACCACAGTTGAACTTCAAAGTCAGAAGCCATCAAGACTTCTCCTATCCTCAAGCTCAGACTAAAACATATCAGAACATCCTACAAAAACCTATCAAAAATCTATGGGAAACCTACATGGTTCTATGATCCCAAGATCAAATCTCAAAGCCTAAGTCAACTTCTAAGGCTACTAATCAATCCCTAACATATGAAGGGTCAAGGGTTACCAACAAGTTATAAGGTCTCTATTCTCTAACCCTAAAACAATATCAATCAACCTCTGAAAAATCTATGAAAAATCTATGGGGAACATGCATTAGTCTAGTACAATATACTAAAAGATCAGAACAAAATTCATTATCAGATGAAAGAGCTAAAATCAACAAGGCAGACGTGCCACAAACCCAATTATTCAATATCAACAACAATGCAAAAATGCAATTAAAATGAAAATGCATGATTAAGCTAATGTTTTTTGTACTGTAAAATTCTAAACTGAATTACGAGTCTACAGAAAAAAGAACGGAATTATTTGATCGAATCTACTATTTTTTATGAATTGTCTAATAATATGCATGCACTAAAAGATATAAAAAAAGTCGTTGAAATGGAAAATATGCTAAAAATATCAAACAAAAATAAAATGCCATTTTTATTTTTATACAATTTTCTAGACAGTATTATTGACCTATAGCAAAAAGAAGAATTAAAAAACATTGATTTTTCTATTTTTTGTGAATTATACAAGATGCAAAAATATTAAAAGAAAATAAAAAACAAAATTGGAATAAAATGGGAGGGGGGTTCTAATAGCAACTGCGCCCAGTTATTCTGCTTGATGGGCCACGAGGGGTGGTGTGCATAGCAAATGGCATAGGTCCATGGGAATCAGAAAAAAAATAAAAGAGAAAAACAACTCCTGGGGTGCAATTAGCAGGTTTTCTCAGTTCGTTTCAATGGGCTTCATTATAGGGGGGTGCATTTAGCAGTGGGCATAAGGCCCAGTCCAATTCCATTCTATCTCTCACACGCATGGGGGGGGGGGACTAAGCAAAATGGGGGGTGAATCTCAGCAAACGAGATTGGACTTTGACCCAATCTGAAACCCTAGTCCAACTATCCAGCGAACAAAACCTATCCCCTTCCCCCAACCCTGATCACTGTTCATCTCCCAAACTAACCCTAGCCGTCGCTCCTCTCATCTTCCTCACACAAACCTTCTCTGAAACTCCCCTCTGAATCCTCAAACACATTCGCTCAGATTAATCCCCACCAACTAATCACTAAACCATAACTCTCAAAACCAGAAAATCTACATCAGTACACGAACAATCAATGGAGGCTGTGAGAAGGGAACAAACCTGAGACGATGAAGTTCTGGGATCCCTTGAAGGCTCAACGAAGATCGCCGAGAGAGAAGAAGATTTTGACGTTTTCTTGACTACTGAATGGGCTCGCGGAGGTCTTGAAGGAAACGTTTCAGCTCGCTCGAAGATTTCTGGGCAAACAGTGAAGAACTCAACGAGTTCTATGAAGATCTGGGAAGAAAACTTCAAGAACTGATGAAGACGATGATTTCGAAACTGATAGATCTTGAAGGTCTTTGGAGTTGCTTGGATATTCTGAGGAAGATCTTCAAAAGATCTTTGAATATCTTGACGATGGATGACGAACCACGAGGATCTACTTCGAAAGTTGTTGGCGGATCGTGTTCGTTGGTTGTTGGAGGTTTCTGGAAATTCCAGATGAAAGATGAAGGTGGGACTTTGAAGATCGATGGAGGTTTGATGATCTGGAAAATTGTATGAAGTTTCCGGCGGTGTTTAGGTTTTCCGGTGAGGTAGTGGTGAAGGTGGACGGAGGAAGGAGGAGGAGATCGGAGAAGAAAAGAGTATGAATCTAGGATTTCTGGACAATTTGCAGATTCCGGCGAGTGCAATGATCTCCGGCGACTGTTACGGTGGAGGGGAGTGGTCCGGCCGGCGGCTGCATGGCCGACGATGAGGGGGTCCGGCGAGCAGGTGGTGAGGGCACGTGTGAGAGATGCGCTGGCAGAGGGAGGCGGTTAGTGGGACGCGTGGCCTCACTTTTATAGTGACAAGTGGCGTTTTTCTGGACAACAAAATTTCACAAAAACTGGATTAAAAATGAAATGGGCCTCCAAAAATTTCCTTTCTGGGCCTAACGAAAAACTGATCAAAAACCTGAAAAACTGAAATAAAAACTAAATCTGATTATATCTAATTAAAATCAATTAAGACCTAATTAACTAATTAACCTGACTAATCCAAAAATTAAACTATCTTAATTCTAATTAGACCTAAACATGATTAAAATCCTAATTAACCTGATTAAACCTAAAAAACAGAATTAACACCTAACTAAATTCTATATTAAACTAATTACCCTAATTAAATCTATAAAAAAAAATGATTAAAAATCTAATTACCTCTATTAAAATTCTATTTAACTCCTATTCTATAAAATGCCTATTAAAATTCTACACTATTATTTATAATATCTATTTAAAAGAAAAACTATATTAAAACATACCCTATTTATTTCTATTTTAAAAAACTATTAAAATCCCTATTAACATAAAAGAAAAATCTATAATATTTTCTATATTATCTAAAACAATTAAAACTATTTAAAATCTTTTATATTCTAAAAATGATTAAAAAACTATTAAATCTATTTTAAAAAATTCTATAAACTTCTAAAAGAAAGATTTAAACTATTTAAAATTCTAAAAAAATCTATTTAAATCCTAAAAAAATCCTAAAGCCTATTAAAAATCCGCAAAAAGCTATTAAACCCTGAAAATGCAGACAAATGCATATGACCACCATAAAAGAGCGCACGAGACCAGATCGAATCGAACAGAGAACCCCGGGCATCAGAATATCCCAAAGTCACTATGCAAGCTGAAAATCACCGAGGAGCGCACAATTTCCCGAGAATAAAACCCTGATGATCTGGACTGGATCTGCCATATCTGATAGACGAAAACCAAGCTGTAACCCTGATATCCTCTGTCTGTGCACAAATATCATGCGTCTGATTTGCGAATATGAATTTAAACCACGAGTCAGATAGGAGAATCGGTTGGTCAAATTTTAGGGTGCAACAGCTGCCCCTATTCAAGCGGCTTGGACCTGAAGGGTTTGAAGAGCGCTCAGCCTTCAAACACTCAGAAGTACGAGACAGTTGAATACAAATAAAACCTGAAAATTTGCCAACCGCGAGAATATACTGTAAACTGCTTGGGGAATAAAGTCCAGAACCGAGTCTAGTCATTACGGCAACAAACTGATCAATCATCTGATACAGCACTCCTGATTTAAACGCCAATTGCCGGTGATACCCCATATAACAAAACCCGAGGGTTACAGCAAAACACCTGATCTTCTCACGTCGCCTACTGATAGACAGGAAGAGAAATATACTCACATCGTCTAAAGATAGACGGCAGGACACCCTGATTCATTCAACACCATCCCGAAGGAAAAAAAACAATACTCACATCGTCTAAGGATAGACGGAAAGACAAGCATAATCTCCAAAAAGAAAATTCCATATTCACATTGCCTAAGGATAGACGGGATCATCCTGATTGATGAAACAAATCAATATTCACATCGTCTAAGGATAGACGGGAAGAAAGCATTAATCTCCATACTCACATCGTCTAAGGATAGACGGGAAGACACCTTTAATCTCCATACTCACATCGTCTAAGGATAGACGGGAAGACATCCTGCTTGATGAAACAAATCAATATTCACATCGTCTAAGGATAGACGGAAAGACACCATTAATCTCCATACTCACATCGTCTAAGGGTAGACGGGAAGACATCCTGATTGATGAAACAAATCAATATTCACATCGTCTAAGGATAGACGGGAAGAAATATTCTCCATACTCACATCGTCTAAGGATAGACGGGAAGACATCCTGATTGATGAAACAAATCAATATTCACCTCGTCTAAGGATAGACGGGAAGAAATATTCTCCATACTCACATCGTCTAAGGATAGACGGGAAGACATCCTGATTGATGAAACAAATCAATATTCACCTCGTCTAAGGATAGACGGGAAGAAATAATCTCCATACTCACATCGTCTAAGGATAGACGGGAAGACATCCAAACGCAATTCAACACCATCCCTCGAATTTCAGAATCCTTCTGTCTACGGGAATTGATGGAAAGATCAATATCCTTGAAGGGGCCACATCGTCAGTATGGACCGACGGGAAGAAAAGCACCTTCAAAGAACCATGTCGTCAATAAGAATCGACAATCACGAAGACTGAACATTCTTCAAAGAGCCTCGACATCAATAAGGATTGACGGTCAGAAAAGTCCCTCTTGAAACGTCATCTCATCCACATAACAGAAAGAAAACCACTATCCGAAATATCGTTTTGAAACCCCTCAACAATCGAAGATAGCCGGAGAAGACTCGCTGGGGAAACACCCCATCTGTATGATCTGACAATAAGAAACCCACTGAACAATAACCTGAAACTTCACATCGTCTACTGATAGACGGAAAGAAAAGCCACTTGCTAGAGAAACCCCGTCTTGAACCCCACTGAAAATCACCCAAAACTTCACATCGTCTACTGATAGACGGGAAGAAAAGCATATCCTGGGGAAACCCCTTCTTGAAACCCTACTGCAATCACCCGCAACTTCACATCGTCTAAGGATAGACGGAAAGAAAACTACGTTCAAACTCAAGACGTCTAATGATAGACGGAGAAATCCACTTATTGGAGGAACACATCGTCAATATGAATTGACGGGAAGAAACGTCTGTCAATACCAGATGACTGATTGATCAAAGCATAACTGTTGCATGATCTGAGATACAAATAAGCCGCTGAATCGTCTGAACACTGCTGCTGGATTAATGCCCCTGAACTGATCACAGAGTAATTCACGCGCCATATGAGGCCGGTAGAAAACCTGACTTATGCTTTGTATGCATATGCATATGCTTTAATCTTTCTATGGCGTAATGCTCCATTCAGGATGGAAATGCTACGCATTTTGACGATGACATGCAAGTATGATGCAAATATGATAATGCATGCGATATGCTAATGCAGGCTCGAGCTGCCGGAGAAAGCTGGGTACAGAAAACCACTTCAGCAACATAAAAGCTGAAGACGAAGCCAACTCCGCTGGGGCTAAACCGGATATCACAGGATTATCCCAGCAAGATAAATGCTGGGAGAGTGAAATCAACTCCGCTGGGGATATTGGGAACTTAACCGAACACCTCGACGAAGTAATACCCTGCTGGGGAATATAACTCCGCTGTGAAATAGCAGATGTGCCGAGTATGATTGGACTCTTCTGGGGATAGCTTACCCATACCAATGAAAAATTGGACTTTGCTTGGAGCAAATAGAGGGAGTCTTCTGATGACGAGAAAACGCATCGATTATATCGCTAGATTTCATTGACGTTTTATCGCGCATTCACCGTTTTGACGCTCGATTTCTCGAGTTTTTCTTACTATTTTGCAGGTACATCGTTATGTGAGGCCGAATCATGAATTAAGAAGAAAGGAACGAAAGAAACCACAAGAAATGAAGCAAGACAGAAGCCTGCAAAAAGTCTGCATAATTTGTTACGGCCACGGTCGTTACAAGGGTGTCACGACCGTGACACCTTACTTTGGGCCATCACGACCGTGAGGAAGCAGTCACGACCGTGACACTTGAAATCATCAAATAACGAGCGTGAAGACCTTGTCACGCCCGTGACAAGGATAAAACTTGGTTTTGACTCGGACTACGTCAAGCCACCACTGAAGACCACTCCTCCTAGTAATTCTCCTCAAGGCAGCACGTGAGGACGACTTCTCCCATTTTTGCTGCCACTTTCCAACATTTTCTCAACCACTTCAGCAAAGCCCAAGAAGCAAAATACCAAGGCACCAGCCCATTGGAAGCTCTATAAATAGTACCAGCTCAGGAGAACTCAAGGACAAACTTCATTATCCAAATTTCCTGCGGAAGCTCTGCCGAATTACCTTACCACCAGAATTATTATTCCAGCATTATTTTATTTCCTGTCTTGTTTTATTTGTATCCAAACCAACCGTGTAACAATTTCCAACATTAGGGAATTGTTATACTTTTATTTGTTTCCAGCCTTCAGCATTCGTTTTAATTTTTATTTCCACCTACTCCAAGCCTTCCGGTCTGTGGAAGAAGGAGTCTACTCAGATATTTGTTAATCAGGTTTTTCAATTATTGCAATTTAATTTATTTATAATGTCTATTTATTTTTCTGCCATTAGTAAGTTATTATTTAACTCTGTGTCTGATTCAACCTCGATGAGTAGCTAAATACCTTAGGACGGTATGTAGTTATAACCAACTTAACCGGTAAAATATAACCATGGGCTAAAATAATTAATCACTTGACATTCTGGCTGATGCTTTTTAATTGAATTCGACCTTTTCGTTACGAGAGTAAGAAAAGGGTATTAGGTTGGGTCAAGACCACGAGAGTGTGAGATTTAACCAGATAGCTAAAGTTAGGCATTTAAAATAAACACAGCGAGAACGCTTTAAGATAAATTAGAATTATTTAGTTTCCAAAAATTACCTCTAAACACTTATGGGCTAGCGAGAGCAGGCATAGGGCTTTAGGGATGAGATCTGATTCAAGACCACGAGAGTGTGAGTTGAGGGTATTTAAACTAGTAACCTCTACCGAATAGATTAAGTGAACACCTTTATAAGCCTAGGTTAGATTGATCCACCTAAGTTAGTATAATTACATACCGACCGTCTTAGTATTATTTATTTAAAAACTTAAATTTAATTTCGCTTTCAATAGCCTTAGAAAACCAACAACAATCGTGACAACTATTCGCCTTAGCTAAACTAGAAGTTCATCTAGCACTAAGTAACAATAGAATCCCTGTGGATCGATAATCTTAAATATTACTTCGATAGGCTGTGCACTTGCAGTAAGATACCGCTAGACGCATAAGTAGACACGTCTTTAGCCCATCAAGTTTTTGGCGCCGTTGCCGGGGACCAACAGTCAATATTGTGATTCCGTTGTTGCATAGTATAGACTAAGGCACTCTTATCTAAATCATTATGTATAACCCATATTTCCCTTATAATTACCACCCTCCATATTATAACTACCACCCCCAATATTTCGAGGAACCACAAATTCCGCTTAAATCCGACCTCGAAATATTATTAGAAGATTTCAATACTACGCACTCTCACCCAAATTCCCTCTATGATGGCGACTCCCAATGTTTTGAGGAAACGCAAGATTTTGATACATCCAACCTCGAACTACTACTAGAAGAATTCAATGAGACGTCTACTCACTCTAGGATAGAATCTATGATGGAGCGCTTTGTGGAAACACAAACTCTCCAAAACGAAGATTTTAGAAAACAACATCTCCAAATTAATGAAGACCTTAGGCAGATGAACGTTATTGTCGATTCCCTCGCAACTCACAGCGAGACTTTGGAGACTCAAACCTCCCTGCTTAGACAAACACCTCTAGGACCCTTCCCAGAAGGACATGTGAATGTTGTAACAAACGTTAATAAAGAACAAATAGAAGATCCTAGGGAGATTGATGATGAGCCTGAGGAGAGTTTTGGTGAGAAAAGCATACATATTAAGAAAAATCCACTGACACCAACCGAAAGGGAGGTTGTCGAAGAGGTAGAGAAGGAAGCACGTATCGTTGCTCCTCCTCCCTATACCCCACCTATTTCTTTCCCACAAAGGTTTGCAGAAGTTAAGGTAGACTCCCAATCCAAAACATATGTGGAGGTATTGAAAAATATACACACCAATGCACCTTTGTCTAAGGCCCTTCATAGAAAAAGAAAATTCGAGGACCGTGAAACTAGGGTCATTATTACTGTTAAAAGGGTACGATTAACTTTTGAGGTGGTGGATGAAATAACAAAGCCCAAATTTGAAAAGCTGATACGCAGAATAGATCCAGAACCACCACCACGCGTTCAAAACAAGAAACCACCCTACAGAAGAAAGAAACGAAAAGGTGAGGGATATGAGAGATGGCTTGATAAGTGGCCATGGAAGCCGAAGACTATACAAAGTTCGATCGAGGAACCATTCTTGAAAGAACCGCCATGAGTACTTGCACTCCGTCGAGCTATCGACGCTAAACAAAGCGATGTGTGGGAGGCAACCCACAAGGTCTTTATTTTAATTTGTTTGTTTAAATTTGCAGAAAATAAAGAAATGTATCGCTTGTTACTCCTTAGCTATATCTAAGCGAAAACTCTCTAGATGACGATCTGAGAAGATGAGCTATGCCCACGGACATTCCTACGAGTGTCGCTGCTGGTGGGAACACTGATGATGAGTACTTCCTCTTGACGCGAGCAACATGATGAGCTAGTTCGAGAATTACACAAACAAAGTATCTCAAAATGCCCGCCACCGAAGTAGAAGTGATCAACAAAGACAAGGATAGCAAGAGCAGTAGCATTCATACAGGTTCTATCTTTCCTTTTCCACCTTTTACTGAAACATTGAGGACAATGTTTGGTTTAAGTGTGGGGGAGGAACTCTATCGCTTTCATTTTATTGCCTTTTAGTTTGATTTATTGTTTTTATCTATTTTTAATGCTATGTCAAAATCTTTACATGTGCTGTCGAGTCTTTATGAGTGGTTTTCGTCTGTTATTCAAACTTCCCCAAAATTTCAAAATTTCAAAATTTTAACCTCCAACAAAAACTTTTTGATTCATGACATGGTACTCTGAAAGTATATAGGCTGTTTAGGCTATGTTAGAAAAACTTGGGAAAGTTTTGATAAAATTGATATCGTCCTGACAACCTTAACCCCCTAAATATGCAAAATAAATTTGAGTACCCATTATGCCGAGACCTTAAAACTCCAGGTTCTTGTAGTAATCCCTAAGTAGTTTATTTAAGCAGTCAGCACCATCCTAAACACACTAAGTAAGAGACCGATGCAAATAAGTGTACGATCTCTAGGTTAAAATGAGAAACTAAGAAAGAAAAGAGAAAAAAAAATTATGAATAAAAAGACATGTTCCTTCTAAGTTAGGTGCTCCTCACCCGAGCACTTAGCCTAACGGTACAAACTCTTTAAGTTCAATTGATGCTCAAGCATATTTGCAGAAAAAAATGAAATAATAATGAGATCGTAGTCACTAACAGGTCTACTTGCCATGAATGTGTATGGATAACGGGCTTAATGTGATTGCACTATAATGGAATGGGGTGAAAGAGAGCATGAGTTATAGGTTGAGTTATAATGGCATGATTCCGATTGGTTTGCATAAGTAGGGAGTTTTTGAAGTTGTGTCGTTATGATATCCTTGGTATTAATATTTAGTACCTATCGATCTAACATTAGCCTAGCAGCCACGTATGATTAGAGTTTCGTCGTGACTTTGTTTCGAACTATGCTTATTTCTTTTTACTGTGTTGGTCGATTGCTTGAGGACAAGCAATGGTTTAAGTGTGGGGATGTTTGATAACGCGAAATCATGTCGTTTATTTGGCTTGATTTACATGCATTTATTTGTGACTATTGTTAATTTATCTTGATTTACGTTGCATTATGCGGTTAATTTACTTTGTTTTGCAGATTTTAGAGGATTTGGATTAAAGAAAGAAAAGAAGACGAAATGGAAGGAAAAGAGAGAAGAAAAATACAGAAAATAGCAGAAAACAGAATTTGTGACTGTCACGGTCGTCACGGCCATGTCACGACCGTCACAGCCTTCACGATCGTCACGGCCATGTCACGACCGTCATGCTTCTCACGCTTGTCACAGATCCCTCACAACCGTTATGCATCAAATAACAGAAGTTCGTTCAAGTCAGAAGTGGCCACGAGCACTTTCCTCCTTTTCTCCTACTTTTTCTCCACTCATTGCCCACTACTGGAAGTTACTCCCACTCCCTCCATAATTCACCCATGATCTCTGGAAGTTGAAGAATGAATTATTTCCTATAAATAGGCCTTAGATTCAGAGTTTTAGGGAGAGGCCTTCGACACATCGAAGTGTTGCCAAATTTACGTTCTTGCATTATTTTCCCATTTCCTTTCCTTTTTATTTTCATTTGTATCGCCGTATTTCTTCCTGTACCTTTTAATTCTCGCCAAAGTAGAATCCTGCCGACATTGTGGAGGACTACTCAAGAATTCAAGATCAGTACGATTTACAGGTTTTTATCAATTGAATTATTATTTTATTTCTGTCAGTATGCATGTTTCATTATTTTGTTGTTTATGTTTATTTTCATTTACGTTAATTATCATGTCTAGCTAAATTAGTTTTATCGGTATGTAACTGAATTAGTAGGATAGGATTCGATAGTAACCGGCATCTTCCCCATTTCTACAAACAACCTTTCTGGCCGTAGTTTTTAATCTAAATTCTAAATAAACCTTTGTCACGACAGTGAGAAGCTATTTACGGTGGTTTTGCCACGACAGTGGGAAACCATATTAAGGTACGAACCAACAAGCGACAGCTGCGGTTAGTCCAGATAGTAAAAACTAGGCATTGATTTTAGACACAGCGATAACGCTTTAAAAGAAATTAGAATCTATTTGTTTACAAAAAGTAGTTTTAACCCCGAATGGGACAGCGAAAGCGTACATTCGGCCCTTAGAATTATGACCCGAGTCAACAACCATCGTGAGATGAAGGTCTTTAAACGAGTAAGTTCTGCTGAAAAGTGTTTGCAATAGACAAAAAGGCACCGGTAACCTGCTGAATTCCCGATAGCTAAAGCGTTACATACCGATATTCCTTTACCGCATTTCTTTAAACCAAAAATCTTTATTTCCTTTGCATTTAATTTCATCCGCATTTAACTTTCCAAATTCCATTAGCCTTAGCTTTACGCCGTAGCAATAGATAACGGTAGATTGACATTGGTCTCTGTGGGTTCGACAATCTTTTATATTACTTCGATATTTCCGTGCACTTGCGGAGCGATCATCTTCCTGCGTGCTGCCGAATATTGGATTTGGAAACTGATACGCCAACACGGATGGGCTTCACAGTGATCGCCAACACGGATCTATGCTTTTAGGCTATCTGTGATGGGTCAGGTACACCTGACGCTGGAAAACACTCTGTCTGAATACGCAGCCTTTTAGGTGAAAAGTCAAGGGATAGTGACACGACTTCCCGCATTCGTCTCGCTCTCGAAAATCGACTGAATCCGCTCGAATAACCCTGAATGACCCTGTGGATACGGAGAAGAACAATCCTTTCGCTCCTGATATGCCCCAGCCTGCGGGGCCTCTGCGGGGATAGTCCTCTAAAGGAAATCTGAAAATCTGAGCCCTGATGGTCTGATATGACATGCCCCAGCGTTCTGAACTTCGGAGAGATACTTCACCTCAAATGCTTCTCGAATAAAGAACTTCTGCGCTCTTAGGATGGCCTGCCCCTGACTGCAATGACCTTGCTCCTGATTATCCGATTCAGAGTAGTGCCCTTGACTACAACACATTTACCTGAATCTCAACCTGATTGCCCCAGGATAACTGACTTCGAAAGGATGACTTGACTGGCGATCACAATAATAGCTTGCCCCTGCTCTCGGAACATTCGGGCGTTCTGTATTCCATCTTGACCATATCTTCCATTGTAGAAAACTTTCCTGCTGTCAAGCGCTTACTTGCAAGTAAAACAAGTTGTTCTACGTAAAAAGATGTATTAATGCAACACATATGACAGCTTTGACATCCAATTTGTTCACTGGGAAAAGGAAAAACAATTTATGGCATATAATGCACAAAACATTTATCAAGAATCTCAACATTAGTACCAACATGTTAAGAGAAACCCTTTCAGGAGTCAGAATCGACGCGACCTTTACCGGAGTGTGCTTTCGAAACATCCTGCTTCAATTAGGACTTTTGAAGGTTGTAACGTGGTCAGGTTCACGGTTTTGAAGGAAAGGATAAAGGCTCAAAGTTTATTTTAACCCACCCACTCTCCTTGATGTTCTCCGATCCTATGTTCAGCTAATTCGACCTTAGCGCTCACCTCTCGGAGGCGGAAAGATAGGGGTGATAGTTCGAGAAATCATGAGATTTTGGGAGTGACAGCCACTCACCTCTCGTCTTTGGCACTTGAGGTCACACGACTCGCTTTTGATTTAAGGATTTTTCTTTTGATCCTTTTCATCTTTTTTCTTTTCATATCCCTAACTTTTGCCTGGACTGACTCTTTCGAGTTTCTTTTGATTTTCTCTTTTTTTTTAGTCCAGCGGGATGCCCTCATCTTTGCCTAAGTCATTTGTTTGCTTTTCGACTTAGCGGGCTTTTGATTCTTTTTCTTCGCTTTCTCTTTTTTCGAACGAGTCGTGTGACACTGATTGCTTGACTCATTGGAGAATAATATGACTGTCTCACTCTTGATTTAACCATTATGGTTTTTTAGGCACGACCTCTAGGGGCGTGATTGATTCTCGAACGGACACTCCTTCTGCAATTTGGACGCTTGGTCAAATTAGCTAACACCTACCCTGCCCCAGGTTAAGATTGAGGGTTTTTCGTTTTCAGAAAGAACTCCTACTACTAGGCTCAAAGGGGTTAACAAGGGATTATCTTCCTTATATCTCCGGTGTTTAGGGACTTGAAACAATGCCTGTACATCATCAGCAGGTTTTATTTCAAAAGCATACAATATCGGAAGTTGCATGTCGTTCATTTTCGTCATCCTCCCCAGATTCCTCTTAACCAAGCGTTGGACACTTGTAAAAACATTTAGTGAACACGAATGGATTTAATCAAAACATGCATATTTACTTCATTATCATCAATTGAATGAAAACAACAAGTTTTACAAACAAGTTTTCATTTTAAACAGGAAAGAAACTACAAATGCAAAGAAATGACAAGATAAAGCAAAGAAAAAAAATGCTAGCTTCCGAGAACCGGGCTTTCACATCTGTCCTGCTGCTGAACCAGCTATCTTCACAATCAGTTATTAGAGACAAATTTGATGCTGTCCTGATCTGCTTTCAACGATCCCACCAAGTTATAGAGCCCCTCCTCCTTCATTCAGATGATTTTGGGACCTTCCTGCCCGAAGCCGATTGATGCACTATCAAGTAAGTCCTGTACTTTATGCTTGAAGGCCAGACAATCTTCAATGTTGTGCCCCTGTGCTCCCGAATGGAAATCACAGCGCTCCTTGATATCGTACCCTGCTGGAGGCGTACCTGTCAGCGGAGCTAACTTCCTCTTCTCAACCAACTGCAATCGTAGCAACGTCTGAAGAAGTTCGGCATACGGCATCGGAGGCACCTTAAATACCCTCAATGGCTTCTGATTTTGAGCTTTTCGCTGATTGGGATACTGCTGCCTTTTCCACTGTTGAGATCGTTGCTGTTGTTGCTGGTATCGGGTTGACTGTTGAACACCCTTCGTAGCAAATACAACATCGGTTTCTTGACTTTCACTGTACTGATCAAGACACTCTTTATGCTTAGCCATTTTATTTCTCAGATCTGCCCCAGGAATAGGCAACAGTTGTGGGCATGGAGATTCTGACACCATGGAGTCCAGGATACGCTTCTGACCCACTGCAGCTTTAGAAACATCTGTCATCTTAGCTTCGACTGGGATAGGAGCAATACGTACAGCTACACCGCTCGGCGTGAGTTCAATATCGTGCGAGTCAATCAGGTCTTGAACATTGTGCTTAAAAGCATGACAACCCTCGATGTCGTGTCCGAATGCTCCAGAATGAAACTCACATTGCTTACTGGCATCGTACCCATGAGGAATCGCTCCTGTGGGTGGAGCCAACGTTCTCTTTTCAACCAGATTAAACCTCAATAAAGTCTGCAAGAGCTCAGCATATGTTGTAGGCGGCGCCTCAAATATTCTCTTTGGCTTCCCTTCCTGGATCCTCCGTTGAGACGGATGCACCCTCTGTTGCTGCTGCTCAGGTTCCACATGCACGGATGGCACGAGCTTCTTCATTGCGGCTTCAAATAGCTGATCATCCTCTTTCCTAAGCACGTTCTTGACTACTTCCATAATCAAGCTCATTTGGGTCTTCAGCTGACTATTCTCCTCTTTGAGAATCTTCTGTTCCAGACGCATCTCTTGCATGTCTCTCATCATCTGCCCCAGCTAGCTTCAGACTTCAATCAATTCAAACTGATTCTGTTCCATATCTCTGAAGGAGTTCCTGCAACAAACTGAGACGATGAGGAAATGAGACCCACGGTTCTGATGTACCTGTTAAACGATAACGCAATGCAGAAAGCGAACACATATTCAAGACAAGGCAAATAGAAACTCAAGCTACAAGCACACAGACGAACATCTCCCACACATGTATAACCAACAAAAGCATCACGTAGGCACAAATGAGTACGAATACAATGACCCCAGCCAACAATCCTGGTGGTGGTCGGCAAATACTAATGCACAAAAGCTAAACGGGTTATGCAGGGAAAACAGATGCGACACCCGGCACAGAAACTTCTAGAAACTTCTCCCACATTCAACTGAACTCTCTGATTGACAATCTTCAGAGCCCACACTTCCTGTGGAGTCTTCCATGACATTAACTGACGAACCCACACAACTGGATGATGGAGAATCATTAATCTGAACAAGCCCCTGAGGCGTGATGCAAATCCGGCTAGAGTCTAACAAATCTTGAACCTGGCTTCTAATCACTTTACAATCATTTGTTGAATGCCCCTGTGCCCCAACATGGTACTCACAGCGGGCGCTGGCATCAAAACCTGGAGGATACGGTGGAATCACTAGCTTAGTCTCTTTCGGCACTATCAATCCACTCCTGATCAGATCTGGCAACAACTGACTGTACGACACCGGTAGCTGAGTAAACTGCCTTTCAGGTTTCCTTGGTCTTCGTGGGGCGTGCTGACGCGATCGACGATAGGATGACCGTTGACTTGAAGTGTCTGAAAACCGATCCTGAGATGCTAGAGATTCTGAGATGGCGTCATCTCCTTCTTCCCACTCTTCTTGAGAACTGACAACCGACTCGTTCTTGTCAACTGGGACGTAAGGGACATCTCGAAACTTTCCACTCTTGAGTCCTCTCTCAACAAGCTCTCCCATTCTCATCAGGCCCACAAAGTTGGTACAACTGAACAATTTGTCAAAATAATGGCCTTTCAGAGTACCCAAGAAGATGTCAACCATTTCTCTTTCCGGAAGCGGTGGTTGAACACTAGCAGCCAATTCTTTCCATCTTCGCAAATACCCTCTGAATGATTCATTCTCCGCCTGAGATAATTCTTGCAGATGTACGAGACTAGGAGCCAAATCCAGGTTGTAATCGTACTGCTTCATGAAAGCTCTGGCTAAATCCACCCATGATCGAATCTGATTACTCTCTAACTGCACATACCACCTCAAAGATGCCCCAATCAGGCTATACTGAAAGCAATGGATCATCAACTTGTCATTTCGCACAAACGAAGTCATCCTTTGACAGAACATCATAAAATGCAGCTTCGGACAGCTATCTCCCGTGTACTTCTCGAATTCCGACACTTTGAACTTGTAAGGCAACACCAGGTCAGGAACCAAACACATGTCTACCGCATCCAGGTTAACAGCATCTTTCACTTTCAAGGCTTTTATTCCTTCTTCCAACGCTCGGAGTCTTCTATCATTTTCGAGAGCTCTTAGACCTACCCTCCCGGCCATTGGAATATCCCTTCGGTAATTCATCACAGGGAAAGCAACACCTTTATTGTTAGTAGGAGGAGGACGTTCATTTCGGGCAACGAACTGCTCATGTCGATCTCGGTTCTGGACAGTAGGATGTACAACTTGGTCTGCAGTAAGGTTGTTCGCTTGCGGGAAGCCTTCCATAGAATCATACCGAGGGTGGGACGTCATAGTAAACCCTGTCAAGGTGTTAGGAGCCTGGAAATTGCCTTCAGACATAGCTACCGATTACCTGTGACTGACTACACTGCTTGATTCTGCTCAAATGTGCTTCAGCCCCTTGGTCGTCTTCAACACTCCACTCTTGCCTCAAACAATCCCCCGAGAATCACCCTCTGGTGAAAACAAAGGCTGGATAAGTGCTATGGCCTGTTAGAGTAATGCTATGCAATATGATTTATGCAAACAGAAATAAATAAAAATGCTAACGTGCATGTGTGCATTGGAGATATTTCCCCTCCAATTCCAGTGTCAGTGGTAGCAAGACGAGATAAACCATAAAGACAATATTTAGAAAAACCCTCATATATTTATTGGAATAACAGTCTGGTCAAGATGTTACATAACTATGTTCCATACAACTGATATGATGAAGGAGGATCCCGACCAACATGCCTGGTGGTGATCTCAACACAACAGAGTACAAGAGAAAAATCAAAGGCGGGTACAGTCGCAGAAATCCTCGACCATCTTCTTCGTCTCTGCGTGATCCGGTCGATAAATCAAACCTTCTATCAACTGATCCCTTTTTCTGACCGTTCCCTGGATATCTCTGACAAAGTCTTCCCAAGCCTTATCCTGAGCACCATCCCCAGGTTTGGGCCTCTTGGCGCCTGCTCTATGCTGAAAATCTTCCAAATTCTTCATGGCATCAGTCAGTTTGCGCTCGGCTTCGTATCGGCGGCATGCTTCCTCTTCGAGCTCTTCAGTCTTCACTTTGACCTGTTCTTCTAACTGAGCAACCTGTGTCTTCAGCTCTTCTTCCCATCCTTTGCGTTTGGCCATAGTGAGATTCCAGTGCTCTCTGAACTTAGCTAGCTTCGTGTAGGCCCTTTCCAGCTCTTGTTTCTTAGTAGCCAATACACTGCTAACTGAGTCTACATCTAACTCCAGACGCTTCTTGGTTTCAGTCAACTCCAATAACGTAGTCTTCAGATGTTTCAGAGTTTCATCCTGTTGCTTAGAAAAATATCCTGTTTCAATCTTTTCATGACGAAGCTGGGCATTCTCTCTCTCTAAAGCTTCTTTAGCCTTTGCTAGCTCTTCCTTCTCCGCCATCAGCTGCTTGTATACCTGTATGTCTATAGTGGTAGGCTCTTCCACCGGAGAAGGATGCAATGGCTGAACCGCTGGATAAGGCATAAGGAATTTCGTAGCTCGCTCACGAATCCATTCCACATACGGGCCAGGAACTCGAGTATCCCCTCTGCTACCTGAAGGCTTCCCTCTCTTGTGCAAGTTCTTCCATGCCTTCTCAAGCTTGGTCAGCATCTCTTTCCCTATTGCCCCAGTGAGATACAGAGATTCCTGTATCTCCTTGGGCTTCGGCGCTCCCTGAGGTACATACCCAAATTGCCTGATCAATAAGGAAGGGTTGTAATTGACACACCCTTTCCTTCCTATTAACGGAACATTCGGGAATCCTTCGCATTTGAGTATGACCTCCACTCCGAATACCTCTTCGCTAACCCATACCACATTCTCAGCAGTCAACCCCATCAAGCGCTCCGGCCATCCTAGAGAATCAATAGAGGTGACAAAAGGGCCTGACTTAGGCATATGACTGGTGAACCACCTGCACAGGAGAGGTACACAGCAAGACACATTCCTTCCTCGCCGCTTTTCATTTTGGTAGTGAGTTGAATGGTGGATATCTCCCAGCAAAGTAGGAACTGGGTTCTTCGCAGCCAAAATATAGAAGGCATCTGAGTCGACAAAATCAGGAATGTTCAGGAACAACACGATGCCATAAACACATACAGCAAGGATGACGTCAAAAACAACCCAACCACCTTCCTTGGCGTACTCCCGAGCCTTCTCCACCAAGACATCCAACGGAAATCCCCACACATCTCCTCTTCTGATCATCTTCCCTGACAGCTCAGACTTTCTTAAGTACAGGATGGCAGAAAGCTCAACCAGATTAGGCTCAGCGTCCGTACGATAGAAAGGCATCTACTCGCGGATAGGTATATCCAAGAGTGCAGAATACTCCTCCAGGGTAGGAGCCAAAACAAAGTCAGGAAATACGAAACACCTGAGCTCCGCATCATAAAACTGTAACAGGGTATAAATGCCGCTGATCTCGTAGGCCGATGGCTGATAAACATAGGTCAGAATCCTCCCATATCTCTTTCTGAAGTCACCCATTACCCTCTTCTTAGCAATAGTAATCAACTCTAACAACAGACTGATATCCGGAGACGGGAACTTGTAGGGCAACACTCTCTTCAGGGTTTCCATGTCTTGCTATGAAACAAACACCAGAACTGTGAGGGAAAATATGTACCTGCAATACACACACGTTAGTTGGATGCAAATGGTAATGCAATGATGCAGTATGATAAATAATGCAATCAGTGAACACAGGGCTATGCTGTAGCCTGAAGAAGAACATCTCTGTGATCAAGAACAGAAAACCACCACAGTCACCAGAACCTCATGACACTAACTATCATCTGATACTCAAAATATCAATCCCCTGGTAAGAAAACCATCTGAACCTCTGTATCTGACGAGAAAACCATCTGATAATAATGTCGACCTCAGACAAGAAACCCATCTGATCCAAACAACACACCTGGAGATTAATTAAGAACACCGTCTGATAAACACTGAATCATGGTTTCTGAAGGCCAGTTTTCCTGCAATAACCCAATCCCCCTCACAGGTATGATGAACCTAATCCACGGACAAAGGTACGACATCCTATGCGGTCATCAGCGTCACAGACTTTCATGAATGATGATACGATTCCCAGAAGGAGTGGCATCATTGAGTCATGAAGAGGCCTCACTTAGCTGACTTCCAAATGATCGGTCCCCAGAGTCGACAATCCTCACGTCTGGACTCCCTTCAGATCCTCAGGACCGGAAAGGAGCACCTCTGCGAGAATCTCGTCTGAGCGCAGATTTCGTAGGGAACTGTGCCTGCTCAGCAGACAGGTTCATCTACTACTCTCCACAACTATATCTAGGTGCATACTCAAGCCCAGGTCCGGCTTCTCACTCACAGTAACCTCCCTTGCCCACAGCAATAAACATAATAATATAATACTGAAAGTAAATGCGGAAAGGTAAAGGTACGGGAAAGTAAAGTGCGGAAAAGTAAAACACATATGCACAACACCCAACAAATAAACACCCAAGTGCTAGGATTGACTCGCGTAGGGGATGGGAAACGGTCCCAGCATAAGGGATGGGAAAAGTCCCTAGATGCTATACATCCCCAGCAGAGCCGCCAGCTGTCGCTACTGCGAAAATCGGCATCGGCTTGACAGGAGAGTCTCCACCGTGCGTTATTTATCCCTCAGAACGGGAAAGGAAACGCTCGAAGTAAACCTCGCAAAGACGGGAAAAGGGTGTGTATCTATCTACGCTAATGGGATCCACGCAAGGGGAAGGTATTAGCACCCCTCACGTCCATCGTACTCGATGGGATCCACGCTTGGTGTTTATAAGGAAAAGGGTGTGTATCTATCTACGCTAATGGCCAGTCTGAAAAGAAAATAAAAGGACAGGACTCGACAGAACATACGGTGTTCTGGGCCTACGTACTCCCTTGTGCAATGGGAAAGTCAGAGTCAACGTAGTTCGACTACCTACGTCTACTCGGGGAAAAGGTTGCTCGCCAGGACATCGCGTCCTGTGCCTACGTACTTCCACACAGCATGGAAGATCAGAGCAAACGTAGTTCGACTAACTACGACTAAACAGGGGGTTCTCACACAGCAGTGAGAAAACAAACTGGTTCTAAGGTTCGGGAACCTACAACTACGATCTGGTCTCGAATGCCCTTGGGCTAGAGAAAGAGGTAATAATCAGTCGTCAGCGGGAAAGTCTCGATCGCACAGCCGCGAGAAAACGAAGGTTAGTTGTTAGTGTGCTCGCTAGGATATCGCATCCTATGCCTACATATCCTCGTCTAGTGCGAGGAATCAGAGCAGCTGTAGTTCAGCTAACTACGACACAAGCTACTCAAAAACTCCTACTGAAAGGAAAGGGAAAAGACACCCTAAAACTATGACTAAAGAGGGAAATCTACCTATTGTTTCATGCCTGGTTGACCATCCTAATGTCTATCATAACGACTCCGCAGCGGAGAAGTCAGAGCTCCTAAGGGATCATGGCAATAGGACTAAACAGCCAACGGGAAATACTGCAAAGTAAAGAAATACTGGAAATATGCATGAATGCAACAACTAAACAAACAAGGCGCAAAGGCTGCAAACCACAGAGGCAAGGGAGCTCAGCTCTACCAAATACCAACAAGCAAAGCCACTCAATGACAAACAAGCAGAAGGAGGACCACCTCAACTTCTCATGCACACAAAGCCTACTTCTAAGATGCACCTACCTCAGAACTATCTAGATGAATCCCTATGTCTAATGTAGCACAACACCACACAAGTCAAACAACATAAAGATAAGGCAAACCATCCTGACAAACCCCTATCTACAAAACAAGAAACTACCCCTGAGCGAGACTCCTAAACAAACCTAAAACAAGCTTAATCTATCCCTGAACAAAGCTCTATGCAAAGCCCTAAACAAAACTCTAAGCAAAACTCTAATCAAAACCCTAAGCAAGAGGAATCAATCCCAGTCTCCAAGCTTCAGAACAAGCTTACCAAAGAAAGGGAGCTAAGCAGACAAACTCATAGTGCCTTCCTCGGGAAAGTACCAGGAGGTTACCACTCAGGAGTCATATCCTATGCGGCTCGACAACTGTGATCAGTTTACATTCCTCCTCAGGAGAAACTAAACTCACATGAAGGCTCCGGCATCATTGGATATTTGAGAAATCCTATCTGAACTAATGGAACTAAGTGAACAGACCCATAGGACCTTCCTCAGGAAAGTACTAGGAGGCTTCCACTTAGGAATCGTATCCTATGTGGCTCAACAACTGTGATCAGTTTACATTCCTCCTCAGGAGAAATTAAACTCACATGAAGGCTCCAACATCATTGGATACTTAAGAAATCCTAGATGAACTAGAGGAACTAAGTGAACAGACCCATAGGACCTTCCTCAGGAAAGTACTAGGAGGTTTCCACTTAGGAATCGTATCCCACGTGGCTCAACAACTGTGATCAGTTTACATTCCTCCTTAGGAGAAACTAAACTCACATGAAGGCTCCAACATCATTGGATACTTGAGAAAGAGGTGAGAAGAAAGAATGAAAGTCATTCATAGTGCCTTCCTCAGGAAAGTACCATAAATTTCCCTCAAACTTCCGGATCTCAAACCTCACAAACAGAGAACAAGCTCCTAGACTAAGCCTCAATCCACTGCATCCTTGCAAGCTCCAACAGGACTTCATTCAGCCTCCATCTTCAAGAAGAAACCACAGATCACCAAACCACAAGAAACTATCTCTGAAGTTCAACCACAGTTGAACTTCAAAGTCAGAAGCCATCAAGACTTCTCCTATCCTCAAGCTCAGACTAAAACATATCAGAACATCCTACAAAAACCTATCAAAAATCTATGGGAAACCTACATGGCTCTATGATCCCAAGATCAAATCTCAAAGCCTAAGTCAACTTCTAAGGCTACTAATCAATCCCTAACATATGAAGGGTCAAGGGTTACCAACAAGTTATAAGGTCTCTATTCTCTAACCCTAAAACAATATCAATCAACCTCTGAAAAATCTATGAAAAATCTATGGGGAACATGCATTAGTCTAGTACAATATACTAAAAGATCAGAACAAAATTCATTATCAGATGAAAGAGCTAAAATCAACAAGGCAGACGTGCCACAAACCCAATTATTCAATATCAACAACAATGCAAAAATGCAATTAAAATGAAAATGCATGATTAAGCTAATGTTTTTTGTACTGTAAAATTCTAAACTGAATTACGAGTCTACAGAAAAAAGAACGGAATTATTTGATCGAATCTACTATTTTTTATGAATTGTCTAATAATATGCATGCACTAAAAGATATAAAAAAAGTCGTTGAAATGGAAAATATGCTAAAAATATCAAACAAAAATAAAATGCCATTTTTATTTTTATACAATTTTCTAGACAGTATTATTGACCTATAGCAAAAAGAAGAATTAAAAAACATTGATTTTTCTATTTTTTGTGAATTATACAAGATGCAAAAATATTAAAAGAAAATAAAAAACAAAATTGGAATAAAATGGGAGGGGGGTTCTAATAGCAACTGCGCCCAGTTATTCTGCTTGATGGGCCACGAGGGGTGGTGTGCATAGCAAATGGCATAGGTCCATGGGAATCAGAAAAAAAATAAAAGAGAAAAACAACTCCTGGGGTGCAATTAGCAGGTTTTCTCAGTTCGTTTCAATGGGCTTCATTATAGGGGGTGCGTTTAGCAGTGGGCATAAGGCCCAGTCCAATTCCATTCTATCTCTCACACGCATGGGGGGGGGGGACTAAGCAAAATGGGGGGTGAATCTCAGCAAACGAGATTGGACTTTGACCCAATCTGAAACCCTAGTCCAACTATCCAGCGAACAAAACCTATCCCCTTCCCCCAACCCTGATCACTGTTCATCTCCCAAACTAACCCTAGCCGTCGCTCCTCTCATCTTCCTCACACAAACCTTCTCTGAAACTCCCCTCTGAATCCTCAAACACATTCGCTCAGATTAATCCCCCACCAACTAATCACTAAACCATAACTCTCAAAACCAGAAAATCTACATCAGTACACGAACAATCAATGGAGGATGTGAGAAGGGAACAAACCTGAGACGATGAAGTTCTGGGATCCCTTGAAGGCTCAACGAAGATCGCCGAGAGAGAAGAAGATCTTGACGTTTTCTTGACTACTGAATGGGCTCGCGGAGGTCTTGAAGGAAACGTTGCAGCTCGCTCGAAGATTTCTGGGCAAACAGTGAAGAACTCAACGAGTTCTATGAAGATCTGGGAAGAAAACTTCAAGAACTGATGAAGACGATGATTCCGAAACTGATAGATCTTGAAGGTCTTTGGAGTTGCTTGGATATTCTGAGGAAGATCTTCAAAAGATCTTTGAATATCTTGACGATGGATGACGAACCACGAGGATCTACTTCGAAAGTTGTTGGCGGATCGTGTTCGTTGGTTGTTGGAGGTTTCTGGAAATTCCAGATGAAAGATGAAGGTGGGACTTTGAAGATAGATGGAGGTTTGATGATCTGGAAAATTGTATGAAGTTTCCGGCGGTGTTTAGGTTTTCCGGTGAGGTAGTGGTGAAGGTGGACGGAGGAAGGAGGAGGAGATCGGAGAAGAAAAGAGTATGAATCTAGGATTTCTGGACAATTTGCAGATTCCGGCGAGTGCAATGATCTCCGGCGACTGTTACGGTGGAGGGGAGTGGTCCGGCCGGCGACTGCATGGCCGGCGATGAGGGGGTCCGGCGAGCAGGTGGTGAGGGCACGTGTGAGAGATGCGCTGGCAGAGGGAGGCGGTTAGTGGGACGCGTGGCCTCACTTTTATAGTGACAAGTGGCGTTTTTCTGGACAACAAAATTTCACAAAAACTGGATTAAAAATGAAATGGGCCTCCAAAAATTTCCTTTCTGGGCCCAACGAAAAACTGATCAAAAACCTGAAAAACTGAAATAAAAACTAAATCTGATTATATCTAATTAAAATCAATTAAGACCTAATTAACTAATTAACCTGACTAATCCAAAAATTAAACTATCTTAATCCTAATTAGACCTAAACATGATTAAAATCCTAATTAACCTGATTAAATCTAAAAAACAGAATTAACACCTAACTAAATTCTATATTAAACTAATTACCCTAATTAAATCTAAAAAAAAATGATTAAAAATCTAATTACCTCTATTAAAGTTCTATTTAACTCCTATTCTATAAAATGCCTATTAAAATTCTACACTATTATTTATAATATCTATTTAAAAGAAAAACTATATTAAAACATACCCTATTTATTTCTATTTTAAAAAACTATTAAAATCCCTATTAACATAAAAGAAAAATATATAATATTTTCTATATTATCTAAAACAATTAAAACTATTTAAAATCTTTTATATTCTAAAAATGATTAAAAAACTATTAAATCTATTTTAAAAAATTCTATAAACTTCTAAAAGAAAGATTTAAACTATTTAAAATTCTAAAAAAATCTATTTAAATCCTAAAAAAATCCTAAAGCCTATTAAAAATCCGCAAAAAGCTATTAAACCCTGAAAATGCAGACAAATGCATATGACCACCATAAAAGAGCGCACGAGACCAGATCGAATCGAACAGAGAACCCCGGGCATCAGAATATCCCAAAGTCACTATGCAAGCTGAAAATCACCGAGGAGCGCACAATTTCCCGAGAATAAAACCCTGATGATCTGGACTGGATCTGCCATATCTGATAGATGAAAACCAAGCTGTAACCCTGATATCCTCTGTCTGTGCACAAATATCATGCGTCTGATTTGCGAATATGAATTTAAACCACGAGTCAGATAGGAGAATCGGTTGGTCAAATTTTAGGGTGCAACAGTAACAAAAACAAATTGTTTGTTTTTCTTGCAAGTCCCACTATTGTGGCCATATTCTAAGCATTTCTTGCACCAATGACTATTATTTAATATTTTCCATTTGGTTTAGTTTGACTCGTCCGGTTCTCTTCTACAAAGCTTTTTTTGGCATTACCGGGACACGTTCGAACATGGGAGTAAATATCATAGGACCCGAGGTCTTGGGTCATTTGTTTTAGACATTTAAAGGAGTGACTACTTCATCATAACATTTTGCATATGTGGTCTTATGATAACCTTCATGCACATACTCGATATGTTCATCTAATTTCCTATGAATTGCAGCTACATTATGTCTACATGGTAAGTCCACCAAGTCCCAAAAGTCACATGAGCATGATTGTTTTGCTAAGTCTACCACAAATCTATCAGTAAACAAAACATATGTAACTTGAAATGTTAACCTACCTGCATATGTTGTAGTCAAACCACTTTTTTCTATTTCTTTATTTAATCTCCTAAGTGGTTTGGACATTATATCTCGTTTATCCCCATCTACCTTTTCCCTAAGTGTGGAAAACCTTCAAATAAGATAATTCCTTATCCACTTAAACATGGTTATTATTGGTTTGTCCCTTTGTAACAATATAATTGCATTGAAAGACTTACTTAGATTGTTCATTAGGACATACACTTAGAATAAAAAAGAAAATCATGCTTACACCATTTAGTTTTGGGAATGGCCTATAACCATTCATATTATTCTAAATTGACCTCCTTGTTTTGAAGCATCTTAGATTCATGTGCTTCAAAATATGTTGCCTTTGTTGCAACCATCATGAGATCTAATACAAGATTTACTTTTAAAATGTCTCAATGAGACCACACAAGATTTCAATAAAATGAATGAGAGCACCACAAAAAATAAATGCTTTTTCCCTTTTCTTCTTAAGAGAATTCAAACAGAGAAGAACTCAAATAATATTTTGAATGGTGCTTCAAACAGAGAACACACAGCAAAACACAGAAGAACTAGAAAACCATTTTTGACTTCGTAGGGTTTCAAGTGGTGTTTCAAATGGTAGAAGTTTGATGAAATGTAATTTATGAAGTTTGGTTTACTAACTTAATTAAAATAATCTATTTTTAATTTCTTGTTGACCAAGTAAAGACCTGCCAAGCTGCAAAAGTTATGTCGCATGTGCTGCCACGTCAGCCTTCGTTAGTGGAAACTAACGGGAGAGACAAAATTTATGAAAACTTTTACATGATTATTATTCGAAGAAAAATTTTATAGGTACTAAAATGTAATAGTGGTATATTTATATGGACTAAAAATATATTTAACCCAAAAATATCATCAAAATAGTACAACAACCTCCTTAAGAAGTTAATTCTTTAATTGTAACTTAAACCATTTTCTAACTTCCTTAATTTTTTTTCCTAATATCAACTTACTCCCTACCATAAAAATCATATTACTAAAGAAACTTACCAATAAATAATAGAAAAGGAGAAGATTGATTATTGCTCTATCTTCAGTATTTATTTATCTTTTCCTAGTTTTCGTACCTCGAAAAATACATGATCAAGAAATACGACCCTCGCGCGAAAGGTGCGAAATACGGTTCGACAGAGTCGCACGAACTTTATTTATCCCAGAAGAGGAAAAGGAAAATATCGAGAAAACCTTTAACGAGATAAAAACATGGTTGTCGCAACCACATTTTGGGTTCGGGAGTCAGTTACGCAAAGGGAAGGTATTAGCATCCTCTATGTTCATTGTACTTAATGGAAACCACTTAGCTTGAATTGTGATGAATGTTAACTAAGGTTGTTTGTTTTCTTCTCAATGATAAATGCGAAACGGTAAGATAAAAGGGATTCGACGCCAAGGGAAAATGGGTGATTGTAGGATAGGGTGCTCGCCAAGGATTGGAACCATTGTGCCTACGTATGCTCATTAAGACGAGAATGAGAAATCAAGCTTTCACAATTCGAATACGGGAAAGGTTTAGACGAAAAGGTGGAAAAAGAAAGGATAGACGCAAACAGGGAAAAAAGAAAAAGGTAGCTCGCCAAGATCATCGCAATCATGTACCTATGTATCTTACATTCAGATGAGAATGAAAAATCATAGCGTTTGTAGTTTGTGGATACGACCACGAAAAGAAGAGGTTTGAGTTTTAGGAAAGAAAGATTGAATGATATGCAACCCAAGGGGCGTGCCTCAAGAGCAGTCACTAAAGAATCCAAGGAATGCGAGATTCTAAGAGTCTCCTTCTTTCATAAGTTGATTAAGAAAATGTTGGATAAATATTAAGTATTTTAAGACGAAAGGTTGAATGAACAACAACCCAAGGCGTGTACCTCAAGAGCCATTCATTCGAAGATCCAAGGAATGTTAGATTCCAAGAATCTCCTTCTTTTGTAATTTGATTAAGAAAATGATTGGATAAAGATTAAGTGTTTTAAGACGAAAGGTTGAATGAAGAACAACCCAAGGCGTACGACTCAAGAGCCATTCATTCGAAGATCCAAGGAATGCTAGATTCGAAGAATCTCCTTATTTCATAAGTTGATTAAGAAAATAGTTTGAACATGATAGAATGATATTGGTTGCAAAAAGAGGTGAAGATCGATACTAGTTCCTAGGGGTTCTCCTAAAACGAAACCACGAAGAAATATGCAAGTTTGTGCGTTAGGTTGATGGCGATGCTAATAAGCAATCAACTTACGATGGGTGTTTAAAAATTGCTCGATGACGAATTAAGAATTAGTTTGAAAATGGTTTAGTCTATGCTAGTCCCTAGTGTCGCAACTGCGAAAAAACACCCGGGGGAAAACAAAAGAGTCTCCACCTTTCGTTATTTATCCCACAAAGAGGGAAAGGAAACGATCAGAAAAACCTAACGAAAAAGGGAAAAGACGAGGTCATCACAACCAAGTATGGATTCGGGAGTCGGTTACGCAAGAAGAAGGTATTAGCACCCCTCACATCCATCGTACTCGACGGGATCCATGCTTGTTGTCTATCTAAGGGTGTGTTTAAACTATCTACACTACAGGCTTCAGAGACAAAGGAAAAGAAAAGAGACTCGGCAGAGCATCGCCGCTATGTGCCTACATATTCCCTCGTGCAATGGAAAAGTCAGAGTCAACGTAGTTCGGCTAACTACGAGAGAAAGGGGGAAGGTTGCTCGCCAAGACATCACGTCTTGTGCCTACGTACTTCATATGGTATGAAAGATCAGAGCAAACGTAGTTCGGGCTAACACGAAACCACAGGTTGATTAAGTGTTTTAACCGAGTAAAGTTAAACATCTGTTCCAACAGTTAGGGACGAAGCCTGTTTGCGGTAGAACCGAAGCTTAACAATACTCTTTTCTGGAAAAAGGTTTCCGATTAATCCTGAAGGAAAAAGGTTTGAAGTTTGTTTTGTATTTTTAGTGAAGTGAATTAATTCGGTTTGTGATTCACGTTGCACTAAAGACTATGACATGGAGGCGAATTCATTGTGTATCGCCCCCAAACGGGACGTACACTAACACTCTAGATAAGCAAGAGGAGACCCTTCACTCATTATTCCCCATGTAGCTTAAGGCTCGTAGCGTGCAACATTTATCGCCTTTATTAGATGAATTAAAATTGTTTTGAGATGAGAAAGAGAGACGCACGGAAGTTCTAAGGGAAACTCGGCCCTAACGTTGTCATGCAAAATGGTCCTATGGTTAGGATAAAAATGGGAACATCTACCCTAATGTTAGAATGCTTCGATTGAACACCTAGTGTCTCTCCTACTCCCATCCTAAACTGAGGGACTAGGAACCCTATGGGGATCATGGCAAAAAGCACAAGAAAGCACCAAGTAAATTCAATCACAATTAGAAGATGCACACATGAAAATGCAACACTTAGAATGGTGGGAGGGAGGACAAATGTGTGGGGCAGTAGTCGCCACAAGCACGTCTCAACCTCAACAGCAATGCAAGATGATGCAAACATGTGGAGAAAAACAAGAGATGAAAGCAAATAAACATGCAAACAAATGCTCACTTCGAACCACATACACAAGCATGCTACCAAGGGGAAAATGAACACACATCTCAATAAAATCATGATCAACCAAACACAAACAGTATCAAACATCCAAAAAATTTCAATCCTAATGCATCACACTGATCTATGATAATTTGAATCAGAACGGTATGCGAACACGCAAGCAAAACAACAAATATGACATTCTGGCACAGTGTTAATCGGTTAACCCCTGGGGTTAATCGGTTAACACCTTAAAAAGTTTGGAAAATCTGGAATTTTGAACATGTTAATCGGTTAACCATATGCGTTAACCGATTAACACTGTTAACGTTTGAAAAAAATGTGAAAGTTTGAAATGGTTAACCGGTTAACTATATAGGTTAACTGATTAACACTGCACCAGAAGCTAAAAACAGCAGCAGAAAATCACTTCCAGCACCAAAACAGCTTATCCAAGGATCCAAAAGATCAACTTATTAATTAAGCACGAAATTAACGACAGAAAACAGAGATCCAACATCATGGATACACAATTACACAACAATATCACAATTCGAACGGATCGAAATCAACCAAATTCAATCGAATATGAAGATTAACATGATAAGCTCAAAAATTAAATTGGATCGAGAATTCCAACCTTCGAAGCGGAGATTTGCTTCAGTAAATGTTGATCAACTGAATTTGAGCAGATCCAAACAAAATTATCTGGAAAACTTCAAGATCCACAATAGTTCTTGCAAGAGGAATGAAGATCAAGCACTTTTAAGCCAAATTACTCCAAATAAGCACTTCCAACTCAAGCTCTAGAATCAGATCTCAATTTGCACGAAAATTGATTATGAAAATTGATCCAATGATGATGGTAAATGGAGGTTTATGCTAAAGAATCCATTGATTTCAATGAAAAATCAATGAATCCAAATGATGAAGAGCTTTGAGTGAGGGTTTTGGAAATGGAGAAGTTGAGAGAAAATTGAGAGCTCAAGAGTGAATTCTGAAAAATGAATTGAATTATGAGAGATTAGATCCTTTGGTTTGGAGCAAATCACTTAAGTACTCTCTTGGTTTGGATCCAAAGCTAGGTTTGGGAATTTGGATTGGAAATCAAGGTTTGGAATGTGGAATGGGTTTTTGGAGGAAAATCTGAAATTTAAAGATGTTCTAGATCCTTCCCAAGTGCAAATTTAAATTCCAAGGTGATCAAAATTGGACCCCAAGTGCAATTGGCTTGCAAAATCACGTACAGGGCAAAATCTGCTATGGTTAACCGATTAACCATATAGGTTAATCGGTTAACACCTTTGAAACTTTGAATCTGAGCTAGTTTTCCTTTGGTTAATCGATTAACCATATAGGTTAACTGATTAACACCTTCAAATTTTGAATTTTGGCGCCTTTTGGAGGGGAATCTGTCCATTTGCCTTATTTCAACTGTTTTGGAGCTCTGTTTAGCTTCTGGACCTCATTTCTGAACGTTATCACTGTGAAACTGCTTAACATGAGCCTGAGAGCTGCTTTCTGAACCGCTGTTCTCCTGCAAAACAAAATAAAATCGACCGCTCGATCGCTGGGCAAAATAAATGCCGGAGATACTCACTGCTTTAATTGCTTGCACCGAAGGTGAATTTCGAGCCACAGGAAAACCTCGATCCCCTGTCTCAAGAACAAATGCTATGCAATGCGAAAATGCAAAAAATGCAAAAATGTACAGAAACAAAAGCCAGTTGCAAAAACCGGTTGGTCAAATTTTGGGGTGCAACACCTATGGGTGCTCATAGTAAGTAAACCACAATCAAAATAAAGCGATTGCGTACATCAGAATGGGAGTGGGATACATGTAAGTTACACGAGATTGCACAAAATAAAAGTGTTCATTGTAAGGTAGCCCAAGAAGAAGCCGTGTGTGTGCGAGGTGCCCTAAACAAAGCCACAAGCAAGAGTCGAACAAAATCTTCATGCTAGGGTTTCGGTACAAAGTCTGTAATCCGTTGCTCGGAATAATAACCAACATTCCACCAATTTAGGCTTGTAAGGTTTCACTATTTATTAGTGTGTTTTCGAGTAGTATGACCAATATGATTATAATATGAACAAAATGAATAATGATAATAAACAAGATAATATCAATAATTAAGATAGTATTAACAATAGTGTATGAACAAAAATATAATCAATAGTATATGAACAATGATATATTAACAGAAAAATAAATTAAGAATATATTGAGCGGAAATTAAAGTTAATGGTTAATGATTAATCGTTAATTGCTATCGTATCAGATAAATCAGGTCGAATTTATCGCTAAACCGTCGTAGCACGATCTATGACGAAGATCATACTATAGAAGGTTGTGCCACACGAAAAGAAATGATATTTGTGCTAAAATATGATAGAGAAATGATATTATGAATCATTCTCCAAGGAATCGTGCCACACAAAAAGAAAAGCGGATGATCTCGTCTTAATCCCAAACTTTCGTCGATTAATTGAAGGTAACCTATCACGATCTCAAAGTATAGAAAATAAACTCAATGATCATTCACTACAAATTTAAAATAATGAAGGTTAAATAACCTCAACAATCAACATTTACGATATTAAAGACTTCATCGACCAAAAATAGAAAAAGAAAATCGAAGATGAGAACCAAGGTAGAAATGAAAGAATAAATCAATAAATAAACAAAATATCTAACAAAAAATCTAATAAATATTTAACAAAATAACTAATAGATATTGTTAAAAAAAATTAATTATCAAAGAAAATTAACAATAGGTTGTCAAAATATTAAAAAACATTATTAAACTAATAATTAAATAAACAAAAAAAAAAGAAGTTTTGGGATGCAGAAGGGAAAGAAGGGTGAACTTGTGGGAAAGAGAAATCATATGGGCTTGAATCCCATCATCTCTGTAATAAAAACACAGTTAAGAACAAAAAAGGGGCGTAGGAAATTGAACACGGGCTGCCGAGAAAAGCCTAACGGCTAAAGTCATTAATCCTTAATAGGCAAAACAAATTGAATAAAAAAACAAGGTTACAGAACACGACCATTAGCAACATCATGGAGATAAAACTAGTCATGTACTGTATCTTTAACACAAAAAAATAGTGAAAATCAATTCTAGATCAAACAACAGCTCGACACAAATCATCATGGTCAAGGAAATATATCAGCCATCAACCTTCTCTCGCGCCTGATTTTACTCTTCGTCTTGCTCTCTTGATTTGCTTCGCGTTTTGATTCACGATTTCTCCTCGGTTCAAGTTTGTGGTTCGTATATGCGTTTGTGGTTTATTTCATATTTTCATCTCCTTTTGTTTTGTGATTCGATTGGGTTGATTTGTAGTTAGTTGTGGATTTGTGTGATTTGGGTTTAGTTGTTAGTGGTATGAAAGGGTGTTTGTGTTTGACTGAAGGTGAAGATAAGATGATAAAGAAGGGTTCGATTATTATCGCTGATGATAATTCATTTGCAGGGGAAAATTGGTCGTAGGTTTATTGGCTCAACCGAGCTTCTCAAACGAGGGTGAAAAAGATTACATTTATAGAGAGATAAGAGTCAAAATGGGAATTCTTTGTAAATAAGAATCAAAGAATGAGGATGTAATTTTTGTGGAAATGGTACTTCCTTGCAATTTGGTTATGCATTGGTTAATTTTATGAATCCTCTGCGTGTTTGTCGTTTGTAGAGTTTAAAAGGCGAGGTCCTGGTTTTGCAGGTTTTGATGAATTTGTTGGTATGGGTCTGAAGAAATTGACTTCTTAAAAATGCTTGTGGATTATGGGTCGTGTGTGTTGAAATTTCACATGTTATGACTGATGTTGCAGGTGAATCATTATTTCATGGTTTGTTGAGCTTGGGTGAACTGTGGCTTGGAGAGGCTCATGGTGGGACAAAATATGTAGTAGAAACATATTTGAATATTATTTTGGAAGCTTGATGGTTGGTGTATGGTTGAAAGGAAATGTTGGCATGAACTGGTGTAACTTTGACTTGCGTGGGATATGACTTTTTGCAGCAACAACTTTCTACTTTGACTCATTCCATTTTTTATAAAAAAATTTATTGTATCTTCAATGTGGGCTCGAAGTGTATTGGTTTTTGCGCTACATGCCTTGCTGTTGTGTTGTAATGTATTATATTTTTTCTCATACTTTTTGAAATTTGTACAATGGGCCTTCATTATGTCAAGATGAAATAACCTTTGAGTTTTGTTTGTGTGTTTTTTCTTGTAATGATGTTCTTTGGATTTTACTAAACTTTCTTGTATGGACTTTTTCATGCTTGTTAATTAAACTCAAATGGGCTTTGTAGACTTCTTGAGGTGCAACATATAATGTTTTTCTTCCTTATGTGATAATGGACCTTAACACAATAATCTTGAAATTTGATTTTTGCACCCTCCATATTTGCTCGGAACCATATTTGAAATTGTCTTGCTTGAACTAATTCTTGAATCAGTGATTCAATCAATTCTTGAGAAATGAATAAAAACGAATCAATATTGACTTTGCCTTTTGCTATGCTTGAATTGACTCTAAAAATCAACAATCCTGAATCTTCACTTGAAATTGAATAAAGACTCGTTTCCATTTTGAACAAACATAATCGCTCTTACACAGAGGCTTTGGACATCATTTGATCAAATGAAAACTCAACATGAACCAAATTGCTTGCTTGAAACCCTAACGACAAATGGATTAATCTTGAACACTTAACCATAACCCTCACTATCGAATCTCCTGAACAACATTATGGACTAACTGAAAAACCCTAATTTACCATGTTCTGCTACTTGATGATCTTCAACTGTGAAAAACTGATAATTTGACATAGCTTGACAACTTGATCCTCACACAGATAACCTGATCATGAAGCAAACCCTTATTTGACCAAGATTAGGTCAAAAACAAATGACGCTCAACAACTAATGCACCCACACCTAATTGGATACCCTCAAATGAAGCACAAACTTAGGCAACAGGAAAATACATATTTTTTGGATTTTATCAAATAATCGTCAGTGGACGGATGTACAGATGAAAGATAATTTACAAGTAGGGCAAATTTGGGGTATGACAGATGCCCCTATCTAATTGGCTTAAACATAGTAAGGTGAACTGCTATGGCATTCATTATTTCAATGTAGAAGTCAATTAGATATGAAGAAGACTTCGAATTTGTCCAGAAAGAAAGAAAATGCTTGGGTAATGGAAAATTAGATCAATGTCAACCCTCGAGTGGACACTGAAAAACTTGCAAAGGTCGTTATCACCAAAAGGATGATAACATAAAGTTCTGACACCAAAAGGATAACAGACCTATCACACATTAATATATCTGACACCAAAAGGATGACAGACCTATCACCAAAAGGATGATAGATAACACACACAACTCTGACACTAAAAGGATGACAGATCTATCACCAAAAGGATGATAGTGAATACATACATAAATATATTTGACACTAAAAGGATGGCAGACCTATCACCAAAAGGATGATAGAGAACACACACCACTATGAAACCAAAAGGATGACAGGTCTATCACTAAACGGATGATAGAGGACTCACGCAACTCCGACACCAAAAAGATGACGGATCTATCACTAAAAAGATGATATTGAACACACACATAAAAATATCTGACACCAAAAGGATGGCAGACCTATCAATAAAAGGATGATAGTAAACCCACACAACCCTATAACCCTTCACCAAAAGGATGAAAGTGAGGTCAACACTCGTTATTACCAAAAGAATAATAGTAAGCACACGTTAATTTCTGACACCCAAAAGATGATAGTAAACACACACAACTCTGACACCAAAAGGATGACAGATCTATCACCAAAAGGATGGTAGAAAACTCACGCACGATGACCCTTCACCAAAAGGATGAAAGTGAGGTCACAACTCGCTATTACCAAAAAGGATAATAATAATAAGCACACATAGGATTCTGGTGTTTTCGTTCACCAAAAGGATGATTCACAAACCCAAAATCCACGAATTATCGACACCAAAAGGATGACGGGTCTACCACCAAAAGAATGATAGAGAAACACACACACACACACACACACACACACACACACACACACACGCGCGCGCGCGCGCGACTTCGACACCGAAAGGATGACGAATCTATCACCAAAAGGATGATAGAAAACACACGCACACAGATATCTGACACCAAAAGGATGATAAACCTATCACCAAAAGGATGATAGTGAACACAAACAACGACCCTTGTAAGTGCTCTTGATTGGCTACATTTTGTGACAAAACTTTAGAATGTGCATGTATGTCATTCTGATTGTTAGGACATACTTAATGATGTGTCTGCAGGGCAAGTTAACTATAAGTTAACTTAGTTTAGCTGAATGTCATACAGAATGTCATAACATTGAACGTATGACATCCAGCGGGAAAGGTTGTTTTTCTAGTATCTCTAAACTAGGAAACTGAATAAATGCTCAAGCTGGATATCAGGAGACTTTCTAGAAGCCCTAGGCGAACTAGAAGATCCCTGAATTAAGTGGCAAGCATGCAGAACATTGAGAATATGTTTGTTATAGATAAAACCTAATTAATGCACCAAGGCCCAAAAGGACTGAAGCGGCTATAAATATCAGAAGGAGCAATTCTGAAGAGTAGCACTTGACAACAAAAGAAGAATACAGAGTGCAGATTGCAGAGTCCTTGTAAGTGAAGAAGGCTAGTCTTCACGTGTGAAGTCTGTCTAGGAATACTTGTACTTCAAGCAATTGTCTGGTGGATAATTGCATTGGCTAGGTAGATTCTAGGCTGTGTCTCACTCAAAGCTTTGAAGCAAGAGTGTGTGAGTTCCTTGATCAAAGTTGTGAAACAAGATCAAGGTGTGTATGAAGTGTCTCTTCATATTGTCGTCTGTAATTATTTGATATCACTGTTGTGTGATTGAGGGGGAGTGAGTGGGTATACTCAGGTCTAGAGTGTCTCTAAGTTGAATTGTCATTGGGTAGGTTTTAAGTGAGGAGTGCAAACTGTGGTGTTTGACTCTGAATTAATTATGCTAATAGTGAAGTTCCTCCCTGGCTTGGTAGCCCCCAGATGTAAGTGTTGTTGACACTGAACTGGGTAAATAATTGTTGTGTTATTTACTACTTTTATTACTACTGAGTATTGGCTATTAAGTAGCAGATGTCACAGTGGATGTTATAACTTTGGGAATAACATCCATCGTGTACTTTCCAGAATTTTCAATTGGCATCAGAGCAGGCACCCTGCCTGTTTAAATCTAGGTGAGATCTAGGGAAAACAAATTCTGGTACTATGGATAAAGATATAGGCTTCACTAATAGATCTCCAATTCTAGATGGATCTAATTATGACTATTGGAAACCAAGGATGATTGCATTCTTGAAATCTATAGACTACAAGGCTTGGAGAGCTGTGAATTCAGGATGGCAACATCCAGTGAAAATTGACAAGGATGGAACATCTATGCAAATTCCTGAAGAGGAATGGAACAAAGAGCAAGAGGCATTAGCTCTTGGGGACTCTAAAGCATTGAATGCTCTATTCAATGGCATAGATAAAAACATCTTCATGTTGGTACACCACTGTGAACTAGCAAAGGAGGTTTGGGACATTCTCAAAACTACTCATGAGGGAACTTCAAAGGTCAAAATGTCAAGACTTCAAATGCTGACCACCAAATTTGAAGAGCTGAGAATGAAGGAAGATGAGACCATTCATGAGTTTTACATGAATGTTATTGAACTTGCAAACACCTCAGGAGCTTTGGGAGAAAAGATGGCTGAAGAGAAGCTTGTAAGAAAGATTCTAAGGTCACTACCTAAAAGGTTTGCTATGAAAGTAACAACCATTGAAGAAGCCCAAGACATATGCAACATGAAGGTGGATGAACTCATAGGTTCTCTCCAAACATTTAAGATGGGCATATGTGATCAATTTGTGGAGAAAAAGAGCAAAAGTATAACTCTTGTCTCAAACATTGCTGATTCAGATAAAGAAGATGGTGATAAGGAGGAGAATCTGTCTGAAGCAATTGCCTTGCTTGGAAAAAAGTTCAACAAACTAGTCAAAAGGATAGATGCTAGGTCTAAACCTTATACCAAAAGCATGCCTTCTGATAAAGAGAAATCTGAAGATAAAGTCAGCCAAAGCAGAGGAGTACAATGTTATGAATGTGAGGGATATGGCCACATAAGAAAGGAATGTCCCACCTATCTCAAAAGGAAAGAAAAAGGCCTAACTATTGTCGCTACTCGAAAAAATGCATCGCGCAACGACGGGGAGGCGAAAAGGATAGACAGAAGAGTCGCCACCGAACTTTATTTATCCCATGAGGGGAAAGGAAAATATCGAGAAAACCTTAAGAAAGAAATGGATAAGATGGTCTCGCGACCAAGAACGGGTTCGGAAGCCGGTTATGCGAGGGGAAGGTATTAGCACCCCTCGCATCCATCGTACTCGATGGGAACCTTTTGTTTGTCGATGTGTGAATTTATTTGCTTAAATATTATGCTATAAAAAAAATGTTCCAAAAGATAGAGAGAGAGGGTTGAAAACGGGGAAAGAAAGGTAACAAGGGAAGAAGAGAGAAAGAACAGACTCTGTAGGACTTCGCAGTCCCATGCCTACGTATTCTCAATAGATGTGAGAAAGTCAGAGTCGACGTAGTTCGGGGAACTACAGATATGGGGGGAATGTGCTCGGCAAGGATTGTGGCCCTTGTGCCTACGTATCTTTACTTGAACGAAGTAAAGAATCAGAGCAGCCGTAGTTCGGCCTACGGTGTGTTGATGTTTTTTATGGATGATGCTATCGTGCGCATTCTAGCAGTTAGGTGTTTTGCTGCTCGCTCGTTGGAGACTTAGGCGTTACCTGTTTGCGGTAGAACGGACGTATCATATCCTTTTGAAAGATTGATTAGTTTTCGCCACGCGGGGCAAGAAGTCACGTTTGATTGATTGGATTGTTTTTTAGGGGGCGAGACAGGTCCTCGGATAGTAACCCCTACGGGTAGTACCCAATTTGTTATCTCAAAGTTTTTGTTATAAAAAAAGGTGTGGCGAACGAGGCGTCTTCGTATTGAAAGACGAGCGTCGAAACCACCCTCACTACAGTGGGCATCCCTACGCTCGGAGAAGAAGAGGTCTACACCCAATCCTCTCTCTTTAATTCAATGCAAAGAGAACTTCGTTCTCTTATTAAAGATGTTTTTGGTTTTGAATGGTAAGTGCTTTGCGACAGAGAACCCTACGGTAAACGTCAGCACTCGGGATAGGAGAAGGCCTACGCCTAACCACTCCACGACCATTCAAGTTTTGTTGTGAAAATGATTTGAAAATGCACTCGGTACAAGACCGAGGTTTTAGGTGTGAAAATTGTGGAAGGAAATTGTGAAAGCGAGATGGTGGATAAAGTCGCGTCTTCGCATCGAAAGACGAGTATCGAGACCACCCTCACTACAGTGGGTATCCTAACGCTCGGAGAAGAAGAGGTCTACACCCAATCTTCTCTCTTTAATTCGATACAAAGAGAAATTGATTTATTATGGTTTGAAAAAGGACTCGGTACGAGACCGAGGTTTTAGGAGAGATGGTATGGAAACGTCTTCGTATTGAAAGACGAGTGTCGAAACCACCCTCACTACAGTGGGCATCCCAACCCTCGGAGAGGAAGAAAGTCTACACTTAATCCCCTCTTTTTAATTCAATACAAAGATAATCGGATTTTGAAGATGGTTTGTCAATGCTTTTGAATCGAGTTGGGACAAGTAATGAAGAGAGAAAAGAGGTGGTCTCAGATCCAACATTACTCATCAATAATTTGAGTGGTAATGAATTACGGAGGTCTCGTCATCGACCAAAAAGGCAAAAATGCCCAATAACAAAAGAGAAATAAGATCTATCTAAAATATGAAATAAACTTCTAAATAAAATGTATATATAAAAACTCTAAAATATATAATATACAATATACATTTTAAATATAAAGTAAATAATATATATACAAAATAAAATTTAAAAAAAAAACAATATATAATAATAATTACATAATATAAAAAAACTTAAGAAGTAAAATAAATAAGTAAATAAATAAACAAGTGGATATGCTCAGCACACAAAGCCAAGTTTAAAATAAAACAAAGAAAATATCAAGTCCAAACCAACAAGTTTGGATCCGTGAAAACGCAGAAGAAAAGGGCGGTGAGTAAACCTACCTTTCTCGTTTCCGTCGTGATGGTTTCATCTGGTTTTTGTCATTATCAGCTTGAATCATATCTATCTCTTTGTGTTTCAACCCACGCCTTGTCTCTCGCTCTAACCATGATTCCTCTCTCAATGTTTGCTCTGTTTCGTTTCCGAGTTTGTTTTTGTTCCCAATTTACTCAGACTCAACTCCTTCTTCTCGATTTCTTATGAGTTCTTGTTTAAACGAAGTTTGGATGGGTTTTGATAATGTTGAAAGGAGAAGATTTGGAATGGTGTGTCTGGATTTGAGTGGAAAAGGGATTCGTAAACAGAGACTGGGTTTAATTGTTGACTTTGAAAGAGGGTTTGGAATTGATGTGGGGTTCGGTTGAAGTTGTGGAGGCTTGAAGCTGGTTTTTTACGGTTTGTGAAGGTTTTAGGTTGGAGTGAGGTTTGTTGTTAGGTTTGAAGAACCAACAGTGGCGATTAATGGAAGAAGGTGCTGAACAGTGATGCAAGAATCGCCCACCATATGTTCGATGAAAGTTCTATTATGGCTTTGAGGGTTTAATGGAGTGTCGGTGGATGTTTATGAGGGTGATAAAATGGAAGAACAGGTGCGAGAGTTTGTACGACGATTGTTTGGTGCTTGTTAGATCGGTTAGAAAGAAGAAGGATGTTGCGGTTGTTAAGAATGGAGACGACGGCGATGGGGTGTTTCGGAGATGGGATGCAGAAGTTGAATGGAAGTTTGATTGGGTTTTGAAGGATGTTGAGCTGGGACGTCGTGAAGCTTTTCAGCGGCTTTGGTCGTCTACTTCAAACTGCTGATGTCGTTGTTACGGTTGAGGATGCGGTAGACCCTTTGTCGCTCGAGTACGACTCGAAACGTTGGATGCTTCCTGAGTTGATGTTGTTGTCTTTAACATTAGCGACGAGGGAGATGATGTTGCCACTCGTTGTTGCAAAACAGAGTCGCATTCACCAAATCAGTGCATTATTGGTGTTGTACGATGAAAGGATCTGCTGAGTTGTGATGTTGTTGAAGCTTTGCATTGTAGATAGATGTTTATGAAGGGGAAGAGGAAATATTGAGGTGTTCCTGTGAAAGTGTTTGAATCTCGGTTTTGAAAGGGTGGAGTTGTGAGTTGCAGATTAGAATCGGGGTTAAGGAGATATGGTGTTTGGTCGATGTAGCAGATGAGGAGATGATGCAGGTTTGGTTTAGGGGTGTTTGGCTCCTTGTTTAAGGATTATGAGCGATTGTGATGCTATGAATCTTAGGACATATATTTTTTTTTAGGGAGTTCTTCTAAGGTTGAGGTTCCTATTTATTTTGGAGTTGGGGTTGGAAAGTGAAGTGAAGAGGTTGGGAAGTGAAGGAGGGAACATGTGGTTTTTTTGTTGGAGAAAAATACTGAAGGTGGTTATGTTCGGGTATTCATGGCTTAGTGAGGTTTGGGAACAAGGCTGGTAGGTTTTGTGATTGCAGCTCTTCTCTTTTTCCTTGTTGTTTTATGGTTTTGTATGTATCTTTTTTTCTAGGCTTTGTTGTGTGTGTTTGTTTTATGGTGCGATTTGGACAAAGTTCTCATGGTTTGCTGTTTGTGCAGAGTAGTTGTCTGGCGGTACGGTTTGCAGCTGGCCATTTTGCTTGTGGCAGGTTGTTTTGTCTGGTGTGGGAGGAGTAATAGCAGTGTAGTGTGTGCAGAGCATTGTAGCCGGCTGC
The DNA here is from genome assembly GCA_963859935.3 of Lathyrus sativus. Lineage (NCBI taxonomy): Eukaryota > Viridiplantae > Streptophyta > Magnoliopsida > Fabales > Fabaceae > Lathyrus > Lathyrus sativus. The sequence continues at coordinate 621,829,019 of OZ012735.1, read as the reverse complement.
AGAGTTGTCTGGTGTGGTGTATAGGCTGCCTATTTTTACAACATACATTTCTGAATGTCCACCAGAAAAATTGCCACCATGTGAGGATGCAGTACCTTCATCTTGATTAATGTAACAGTCCAGACAAAAACTTAATACCTTAGGAACAGAATTGATATAAACTGCTCTAATTGATGGTGGCAATAGATTGGTCCGAGGCTGTACAAGAGCATCGATGAGTTCAAGTGGAGCCCCCGCAAGCTGTACATACTCTCTAGCATCCCAAGCAGAAGCACACAATATCCTATGCAAGTACACGTTACCCAGCAATGCAGGATCAATCAAATCGCGAGCAACCCGAACGAGCTGCAACCTAGCATCCTTAACTCTCAAGCCAATATCAGTAAGCTGATTCTCAATTTCTTCACCCTTTTGGCAATGAGGAATCGTTTGTAGAAGACCACTGTGCAAGCATATACCTCAAAACGCTTGCGCCCTCTTGCAGTCAGATAGTTCCGAAGATCTTCCCATGCAAGTCTCATCCTCACGAGAACACTTGTGTCGCGAATCTGCGGACTGATGCGTGTCGAAATAATGTTTTTTTTTCATGTAGCCGTATCAGTGGTCGAACTAAGGGCTGATGACTGTCAGATAATGCTGGAACAAGCTCAGATTGAGCTTTTATCACTTTACCTTTATCAACTATCTGATCATTTTCAGCATACTGCTTCAATATACTCTTGTCATCTAAGTAATGCTTGATCTCTGCCTGTATCCCAGGAATTTGTTGTGGGTCTACCTCAGAGTTTATTTTTCTTTGAAGTGAATCAATTCTATCCTCGAATGAGCGCATTGTGTTATTCATAGCTGGCAAGGTTGGACTTAGCAGCATGCTGCCACCAACCATACAAGAACTTGGCAGGGCTATAAGGAAAACGGTCTCCAGAAAACACTGCAGAGAACATAGCATCCATATCGCAAGCTAAGCATATTCGTCCATTATTGTTTCCATTGTTACGCCATTTTTCTTGCGATATGGCCTTCACACTTGATGCTTTCTTTTGATTTCTTTCTCTGGTTGAATTAATTTTGTGCACCTATCTTTTGTTTTGCAGGTGATGGTTGAGGAGTGTGGCAATTGGTATCACAGTGGTACGAAATTGTAGGTCCTGGCATATTGTGGCGGTACGGTTTCGCAGGCCCATCTGTTGAGGCAGCATGTAGTGGTTTTGTAGCATTTTTCCTGCCATGTAATTTCGAATTCTGTTACTATTTGCTAAGCCTTCTTTCTTGTAATTCTTTCCCTACTTCATTTGTAATTCTCTCAATAAATGAAAATATCCATCATGATGCTGCTATTACGAAATTATTACGACATGTTGAGCAAGAAAACAATCAAACCAGCAAGTAGAAACTAAAACAAAATCAACGGCAATGACAACACAATGGCACAACATAGTCATAATTGGCTAACAGTTCCATCTGCTCCTATCTTATTAACATTATCGCCACGAGCACTTGTTTCAAAAGCTTCTTCCACTTCCTTTTGCGAGAATCCAAGACTATGAGTTATAAGAGATTTTACATCAACTTTGCCACCTAGTTGAGTAACGGTCAAGGCTGTAGCCATGATTTTGTTAAAAACTAGCACAATTAACGACAACCTCTATGCCAACCCCATAACATTATTTATTTGCTTAACTTCTTCAGCTATGTCCTGAATGTTTTGCTGGAACTTCAACAATATTGTATACGCCAAGACGTTTTGCAACAGATAAACGATGGTCATCCATATCCACGAAAACAATCCTAGGTGCCCCAAATGAATGAGCCAAAAGCATTGTAACAAGTCCAATAGGTCCTGCTCCCATAATCAACATATTTGTTTTTGGTCCAATATTAGCTTGCCTACAAGCATGAACGCCAATACTTAAGGGTCCACACACTGCCCCTTCTTTCAAGCTCACATTGTTTGGTAGTTTAAAACATACATCTGCTGGATGAAATATTTGATTAACAAAGGATCCATGAACCAACGAAGTAGTGAAAAACTTCATGTCCATGCGTAGGTTATATCGACCAAGTTTGCAATGGTTGCCACGCCACACCAAGAAGTAATCCCAGGCTCGATCGCGACAAAGTCACCAGACGCCAGAGCCTCGACCTCATTACCAACTTGTTCTATGATCCCAACACAACTCATGAACAATAACCATTGGTTCTTCAATAATAAAATCTGCACATCTAATTGTCTTAGAAGTCCAATGAAAAGCATGATTATGAATTATGTACTTATGATGATGCAAATGAGCGCGAAACAAAAGCCAGTCAAGGTAAAAAAAAAGCGAGGGCAAATTTTAGGGTGCAACAGTTGCCCCTATTCAAACGACTTGGACCTGAAGGGATGAAAAGCGAACGATTTTCAAACAATCAAGGTAAAAGGCGGTTGAATACTAAAGAAACCAGAAATTTGCCGACCATATAATGAAACCTCTGACATCGCCGCCAGGCACCTATATCAAGCAGAACATCTGACCTCGCCGTCAGTCATCAATCAAGTACAAACGTCTGACCTCGCCGTCAGCTCTTAATAGCATCTAACATCACCGTCAGAACTCAACGTCTAAATTGTGAACCACCTGACTTCGCCGACGGTCTTCAATATTCTCTGACTTCGCCGTCAGTCCTCCTCATAAAATTTTGGTAAAACACCTGACTTCGTCGTCATCCCTTCTAAATAATCTGACTTCGCCGTCAATCCCCCGTTAAGAACAAACAGACGTTGGATCCAAAGATACGATCCTATGACATCGCCGTCAAGACAAAATCCAACATCGCCGCTGAAGAACCCAATCACTTGACATCGCCGCCAAAAACAAACATCCAACATCGCCGTTGAAAAACTAAATCACTTGACATCGCCGCCAATTCTCACATAACCTGACTTCGCCGTCATCTCTTAAAACAATCTTCTGACTTCGCCGTCATTTCCAACAATTTTGACTTCGCCGTCAATTCTTAAAAGAATCGGTAAAAGCATCTGACCTCACGGTCAGGCCTCGACATTAAGTCGGTAAAAAGATCTAACCTCGCCGTCAGTCCTCTGTTAAATACAAACAGATATTGAATCCAAAGATACGATCCTCCGACATCGCCGTCAAGGCAAAATCCAACATCGCCGTTGGAAGAACCAAATTACCTGACATCGCCGCCAAGAACAAACATCTAGCATTGCTGCTAAAGAATCAAACCACTCGACCTCGCCGCCGAAAATAAATATCCAACCTCGCCGCTGAAGGATACAATCACTTTTGACATCGCCGTCAAAACAAACTTCTCAACATCGCCGTTGAAGAATCAAATCACTTGACATCGCCGTCAAAAACACTCATTCAACATCGCCGTTGAAAACCAAATCACTTGACATCGCCGCCAAAACAAACTCTCAACATCGCCGTTGAAAACCAAATCACTTGACCTCGCCGTCAAAAACACTCATTCAACATCGCCGTTGAAAACCAAATCACTTGACATCACCGTCAAGACACTCATTCAACATCGCCGTTGAAAACCAAATCACTTGACATCGCCGCCAAAACAAACTCTCAACATCGCCGTTGAAACACTAAATCATCTAACATCGCCGTCAGAACAAACTTCTCAACATCGCCGTTGAAAACCAAATCACTTGACATCGCCGTCAAGACCAACATCCAACCTCGCCGCTGAACAAACAAATTACTTTTGACATCGCCGTCAAAACAAACTTTCAACATCGCCGTTGAAAAATTGAATCACTTGACATCGCCGTCAAACCTTCGCTAAATATAAGCGAGCAACAAGATTCAATTAAAATTAAGACCAACCGTTGGTGACAATCACAAAAGATCTCTGCTGGGGAGACAGCATGAGCTGAGGTCTAGCCAACACACGGGAAAAGATACTAATCATCTGCGAGATTCGCTTGAAACAAAAGGGTAACGACCTGGCTTATGTTTCACGTGCACATGTTTGAATATGACAAAATGCTCCATGCGAAATGGAAATGCTTCGCGTTTGGGTGGATGCTATGCATGTATGTAAATGCAAATGAACCAATTTGGCAAAATAGATGCTACAGAGAAAGAGCCCACTCCGTTGAGTCAAGGCTAGATACGCTTAGCGCAAACAAACTCGTGCTGAGGAATACAAGCCCTGGATGGCCTCCGAGAAAGACTTCTGGGTAAAAACTGCTCTGCCAAGATCAAAACTACTCCGCTGGGGATCCTAATCAAACTCTGCTGCGGAAAACGTCCCGGGGGCCTATCAGCCTACAACTCTTTTGGGAAACAAATGACTTGGCTGGAGACAACAACTCCACTCTGCCGGGGAAATCAACCGTGAATGTTTAGCCAGAATAACTTTACTGGGTAAACACAGCTGAGCACTGTGAAATAACTCTCTTCTGCCGGAGATTGAATCCACTATCTGCTAAGGATGTTGAATAAGACTTACCGGGAATTTATCCCCCACTTTCTCTGCTGGGGATGGAGATGAACGATCTCTGAGTCAGCCCTACTCTGTGGGGAGGAGGATTAATTCCACTGACTTGGCTGGGGATTAGATACGGAGGGAATCAACATCAATCTCTGTTTGGGGAAAATGAGAAGTAAACTTCAACAATACTTCCGTTTTGAGGAATGAGTCAATGACCTAGACTCTTAGGGGAAGGAAGTCAATTGTTCAGACTCTGTGGGGATAACAGTACTGCACTCGCCTCACTGCTGGGGAAATAAACCCAAATCTGCTTCTATAACTCTGATAAGCTCTGAAGATATGGAGAGGAACATATCTCCTTTGTTTACGATTTTGCCCCAGCCTGTGGGACTTTTGTAAAAAACCTTCCTCGAAAGGAGACCTGAAATTTCGGTACCCTGATGGTTAGATATGAACTGCCCCTGCGCTTCGAACCCCGAAGAAGTGCTTCAAGTTAATTTCCTTTCTGGACAAGGATAGTCTTTGTGCTCTTCGGGTGACCCGCCCCAGCTTTGAAGTGGTTTGCCCCTGATTGGCTGATTTGTAGAGAAGTGCCCATGGCTGACTTCGAGAGATTTATCAAATCTCGACCTGATTGCCCCAGATTAACCGACCTTAGGGAATGGCGTCTTTGACTGGCCTTCGAGTGGTTTGATGAGTCTCGACCTGATTGCCCCAGATTAACTGCACCTAGGAATGACCGACTCTACTTACGTTTACCTGACGTGACTTGCCCCTGCTCAAAGGAGTATTCGGGCGCTCTATATCTTATTTCTATCAAACTTTGCATTGTAGAAACTTTCCTGATGTCAAATGCTTTCTCGCGAGTAAAACAATTTGTTTTGCAAAAGATAATATTAATGCAATGCATATGACAGTTTTGAAATCCAAGTCTGGTCACTGGAAAAAAGTTGTGGCATTTAGTGAACGAATCACTTATCAAAAATATCAATATCCATACCCATAGGGTAAGAAAAATCCTTTTAGGAGTCAGTTTCGACGCGATCTTTATCGAAGTATGCTTTCGAAACAAAGTTGCTTCAATTAGGACTTTTGACGGTTGTAACTTGGTCAGGTTCACGGTTTGAAAGAAAAGATATGAGGCTCAAAGTTCTGTTTAACCCACCCATTCTCCTTAATACTCTCCAATCCTATGTTCAGCTAATTCGACACAAGCGCTCACCTCTCAAAGGTTGAATGACTGGAGTGATGGTTCAGGAAACCACAAGTTTCAGGAGTGGCAGTCATTCGCTCTTCGTCTTTGGTGCCTGGAGTCACACGACTTGTTTTTCATCATATTCATTCCCTATTTTTACTGACTCTTTTGAGTATATCTTCTGATTTCAAGGTCCAGCGGGATAGCCTAATTTTGGCCTAAGCCATTTGTTTTCAAGTTATCGACTTAGCGGGCCCCCTTTTTTTTTTCTTTCTTTTTTCTTCTTTCTTTTGATTCTTTTTTTTTTTGAACAAATCGCATGACACCGGCTTGTCTGACTCGTTGAAGGGGTTGTGACTGTCTCACCCCTTGGCTGGTGAAAGATAACCACTGTGGTTCTTTAGGTGCGACCTATATAGGTGTGATTGATCCTCGAACAGGAACACTCCTCTTGCAGTTTGGATGCTCGGTCAAATTAACTGACACCTACCCTGCCCTAGGTTAAGATTGAAGGTTTTTCGTTTTTTCAGAAAGAAACTCCTACTACTAGGCTCAAAAGGGTTTAACAAAGGATTATCTTCCTTATATCTCCGGTGTTTAGGAATTTGAAACAATGCCTGTACATCATCAGCAGGTTTCATTCAAAAGCATACAATCGGAAGCTTGCGCGTCTTTCAATTTCGTCATCCTCCCTCGGATTCCGCTTTAATAAGCGTTTGACAACAATAAAAGCATTGAGTGAACACGAATGGATTTAATCAAAACAAAGATATTCAATTCATTATCATTATCAACCGAAAACAACAGAGTTCCACAGACAAGATTTGCAAATAAGTTCAAATTTAAACAGAAAAGAAACTACAAATGCGAAGAAATGACATGATAAAAAGATTGCCAGCTTCGGAGAACTGGGCTTCCGAGTCTTGATTTGCTGCTGAACCAGCCATTTTTAGAATTACTCGTCGAAGTCATCCTGATAATCTTCTGAACACCCGCTCTCGGTGAATCCCTCCATAACATTAGCTGCCGAACCCACATGACTGGACGAAGGAGGATCGTTGATCTGGATACCCTGAGGTGTGATTGAGAACATGTTTGAGTCAAGCAGAGTTTGAATCTTGCTTCTCAGCACCTTACAGTCTTCGGTTGAATGCCCCTGCGCCCCAACATGGTACTCACAGCGGGCGTCGACATCAGAACCTGGCGTATGTGGATGAATCTCTGGATCAGTATTTTTCGGCACTATCAATCCATCTCTGATCAAGTCTGGCAATATCTGACTGTACGACAATGGCAACTGAGTGAAATGTCTCTCTGGCTTCCTCAATCTTCGTCGAGCGTGCTGACACGGCTGATGACGGTATGAATGTTGACTATGGACAGTTGAAACATATGGAGATCGAATTTGAGGTATCAGAGACTCCCTTTGTTCAGGAACTTTCATCCTCAGGCTTGGCCTAGGAACTGGCAATAGCTGCGGGCAGGGAGACTCTAGGGTCACAGATTGCAAGACAGGCTCCTGACCTGATGCAACTTCAGGGGAGAGAATAGGAACATCCACATCTTCTGGAATAAGATCATTGCTCGGCATGAACTCAAATGCTCTCGAATCGATTAAATCCTGAACCTTGTGCTTAAAGGCTTTGCAGTTCTCGATATTATGCCCCGGTGCCCCAGAATGGAAATCACAATGGGCTGTTTTATCATAGCCTTGCGGTGGCTTACTGGCAAGTGGAGACATAGTCCGGAGTTTAACTAATCGAAGTTGAAGCAAGAGTTGCAACAACTGAGCATAAGTCATAGGGATCTGGTTGAACATTCTGTCGGACTGCTTCGTCCTTTGAGCATACCTCATAATCCTAGGATTGTCTTGGGAAACAGGGAGTTGTTGGCGAGGAAATACTGGAACCTCAGGTTGTGTAAGATATCTTTGAGGCACTTCACGCCTTGGGAGAGGTTCCACATGTAAAGGTGGAATGGCCATCTCTGCTGCAGCTTCGGGCACATGATCGCCTTCCTTTCTCAACACATTCCTCATGACTTCTGTTATCAGGCCCATCTGAGTCTTCAGTTGATTATTCTCCTCTCTGAGTGCATCCTGATCCAAGCGCAGCGCTTGCATCTTTGCCACAAACTGCCCCAACTGGCTCTGAACTTCCCTTAGTTCTTCTCGAATTTGTTCCATGGTCGTCTCTGTTGGTTTCCTTTGGTGGAATACTGGTGAATGGCTGGATCTTCAATTCATCACCGGAACAAACCGAATGGAGAATCACATGAAGCAATAACATCCACAGAAATTAGAACACCTCTATGCAAATGAATAATGATGCAATATACAAGACATGCAAAGAAATGCAAATGAACATGCAAATGCAACAGGGGATCAAACGTTGTTGTGTTGTTGACGGTGACGGACCAGCGCTTTGCCTTGAGACCAAACAACATTAGTACAAGGATCCCACTGTAACTGTTCATACTGACAAACGGGTAGGTTGAAGGTCAAAGTTTTTCCTGCAAGACAGCACAACGAGATACCTCTCACCTCGGGTGAGCAATCTATTGGTTTAAGAGGGTATTCCAGAGGCTTTTCAAACAAAGTCCCATGCACTAACCCTCAAAAGTTTCCCATCATAACGACTACTCGTAAGACGGGGATCCTTTCAAAAGGATGAACACAGAGTTATGTTTCAGCAACCTTCGGAATAAAGGTTCTACAAAAGGTCCTCAGAATCGCGGACTCTCAAGTTGAAGATAAGAACGCCATTACGACTACACGTAAGACATAATTATTCCACTGGAGTCTTATCTGAGCGGTGAGATTCAATCCAACTCAACGAGTCCTAAGTCTCGCAAATCAGAAAGAATCCACCTCCTAACTTAGTGCATACTCGAAAGCTCGGGTAGAAAGCTTTATCCTCACAAACCAAACCAAATGAACCCAACAAGTTAGAAAGAAACATAACCATAAAATAAATAGCAAAACAAATAAAGCATAAATGCGACAAACAAAATAGGCGTGGCTTGCTAGGAGTCCCCAGCAGAGTCGCCAGCTGTCGCTACTCGAAAAAATGCATCGCGCAACGACGGGGAGGCGAAAAGGATAGACAGAAGAGTCGCCACCGAACTTTATTTATCCCATGAGGGGAAAGGAAAATATCGAGAAAACCTTAAGAAAGAAATGGATAAGATGGTCTCGCGACCAAGAACGGGTTCGGAAGCCGGTTATGCGAGGGGAAGGTATTAGCACCCCTCGCATCCATCGTACTCGATGGGAACCTTTTGTTTGTCGATGTGTGAATTTATTTGCTTAAATATTATGCTATAAAAAAAATGTTCCAAGAGATAGAGAGAGAGGGTTGAAAACGGGGAAAGAAAGGTAACAAGGGAAGAAGAGAGAAAGAACAGACTCGGTAGGACTTCGCAGTCCCATGCCTACGTATTCTCAATAGATGTGAGAAAGTCAGAGTCGACGTAGTTCGGGGAACTACAGATATGGGGGGAATGTGCTCGGCAAGGATTGTGGCCCTTGTGCCTACGTATCTTTACTTGAACGAAGTAAAGAATCAGAGCAGCCGTAGTTCGGCCTACGGTGTGTTGATGTTTTTTATGGATGATGCTATCGTGCGCATTCTAGCAGTTAGGTGTTTTGCTGCTCGCTCGTTGGAGACTTAGGCGTTACCTGTTTGCGGTAGAACGGACGTATCATATCCTTTTGAAAGATTGATTAGTTTTCGCCACGCGGGGCAAGAAGTCACGTTTGATTGATTGGATTGTTTTTTAGGGGGCGAGACAGGTCCTCGGATAGTAACCCCTACGGGTAGTACCCAATTTGTTATCTCAAAGTTTTTGTTATAAAAAAAGGTGTGGCGAACGAGGCGTCTTCGTATTGAAAGACGAGCGTCGAAACCACCCTCACTACAGTGGGCATCCCTACGCTCGGAGAAGAAGAGGTCTACACCCAATCCTCTCTCTTTAATTCAATGCAAAGAGAACTTCGTTCTCTTATTAAAGATGTTTTTGGTTTTGAATGGTAAGTGCTTTGCGACAGAGAACCCTACGGTAAACGTCAGCACTCGGGATAGGAGAAGGCCTACGCCTAACCACTCCACGACCATTCAAGTTTTGTTGTGAAAATGATTTGAAAATGCACTCGGTACAAGACCGAGGTTTTAGGTGTGAAAATTGTGGAAGGAAATTGTGAAAGCGAGATGGTGGATAAAGTCGCGTCTTCGCATCGAAAGACGAGTATCGAGACCACCCTCACTACAGTGGGTATCCTAACGCTCGGAGAAGAAGAGGTCTACACCCAATCTTCTCTCTTTAATTCGATACAAAGAGAAATCGATTTATTATGGTTTGAAAAAGGACTCGGTACGAGACCGAGGTTTTAGGAGAGATGGTATGGAAACGTCTTCGTATTGAAAGACGAGTGTCGAAACCACCCTCACTACAGTGGGCATCCCAACCCTCGGAGAGGAAGAAAGTCTACACTTAATCCCCTCTTTTTAATTCAATACAAAGATAATTGGATTTTGAAGATGGTTTGTCAATGCTTTTGAATCGAGTTGGGACAAGTAATGAAGAGAGAAAAGAGGTGGTCTCAGATCCAACATTACTCATCAATAATTTGAGTGGTAATGAATTACGGAGGTCTCGTCATCAACCAAAAAGGCAAAAATGCCCAATAACAAAAGAGAAATAAGATCTATCTAAAATATGAAATAAACTTCTAAATAAAATGTATATATAAAAACTCTAAAATATATAATATACAATATACATTTTAAATATAAAGTAAATAATATATATACAAAATAAAATTTAAAAAAAAACAATATATAATAATAATTACATAATATAAAAAAACTTAAGAAGTAAAATAAATAAGTAAATAAATAAACAAGTGGATATGCTCAGCACACAAAGCCAAGTTTAAAATAAAACAAAGAAAATATCAAGTCCAAACCAACAAGTTTGGATCCGTGAAAACGCAGAAGAAAAGGGCGGTGAGTAAACCTACCTTTCTCGTTTCCGTCGTGATGGTTTCATCTGGTTTTTGTCATTATCAGCTTGAATCATATCTATCTCTTTGTGTTTCAACCCACGCCTTGTCTCTCGCTCTAACCATGATTCCTCTCTCAATGTTTGCTCTGTTTCGTTTCCGAGTTTGTTTTTGTTCCCAATTTACTCAGACTCAACTCCTTCTTCTCGATTTCTTCTGAGTTCTTGTTTAAACGAAGTTTGGATGGGTTTTGATAATGTTGAAAGGAGAAGATTTGGAATGGTGTGTCTGGATTTGAGTGGAAAAGGGATTCGTAAACAGAGACTGGGTTTAATTGTTGACTTTGAAAGAGGGTTTGGAATTGATGTGGGGTTCGGTTGAAGTTGTGGAGGCTTGAAGCTGGTTTTTTACGGTTTGTGAAGGTTTTAGGTTGGAGTGAGGTTTGTTGTTAGGTTTGAAGAACCAACAGTGGCGATTAATGGAAGAAGGTGCTGAACAGTGATGCAAGAATCGCCCACCATATGTTCGATGAAAGTTCTATTATGGCTTTGAGGGTTTAATGGAGTGTCGGTGGATGTTTATGAGGGTGATAAAATGGAAGAACAAGTGCGAGAGTTTGTACGGCGATTGTTTGGTGCTTGTTAGATCGGTTAGAAAGAAGAAGGATGTTGCGGTTGTTAAGAATGGAGACGACGGCGATGGGGTGTTTCGGAGATGGGATGCAGAAGTTGAATGGAAGTTTGATTGGGTTTTGAAGGATGTTGAGCTGGGACGTCGTGAAGCTTTTCAGCGGCTTTGGTCGTCTACTTCAAACTGCTGATGTCGTTGTTACGGTTGAGGATGCGGTAGACCCTTTGTCGCTCGAGTACGACTCGAAACGTTGGATGCTTCCTGAGTTGATGTTGTTGTCTTTAACATTAGCGACGAGGGAGATGATTTTGCCACTCGTTGTTGCAAAACAGAGTCGCATTCACCGAATCAGTGCATTATTGGTGTTGTACGATGAAAGGATCTGCTGAGTTGTGATGTTGTTGAAGCTTTGCATTGTAGATAGATGTTTATGAAGGGGAAGAGGAAATATTGAGGTGTTCCTGTGAAAGTGTTTGAATCTCGGTTTCGAAAGGGTGGAGTTGTGAGTTGCAGATTAGAATCGGGGTTAAGGAGATATGGTGTTTGGTCGATGTAGCAGATGAGGAGATGATGCAGGTTTGGTTTAGGGGTGTTTGGCTCCTTGTTTAAGGATTATGAGCGATTGTGATGCTATGAATCTTAGGGCATACATTTTTTTTAGGGAGTTCTTCTAAGGTTGAGGTTCCTATTTATTTTGGAGTTGGGGTTGGAAAGTGAAGTGAAGAGGTTGGGAAGTGAAGGAGGGAACGTGTGGTTTTTTTGTTGGAGAAAAATACTGAAGGTGGTTATGTTCGGGTATTCATGGCTTAGTGAGGTTTGGGAACAAGGCTGGTAGGTTTTGTGATTGCAGCTCTTCTCTTTTTCCTTGTTGTTTTATGGTTTTGTGTGTATCTTTTTTTCTAGGCTTTGTTGTGTGTGTTTGTTTTATGGTGCGATTTGGACAAAGTTCTCATGGTTTGCTGTTTGTGCAGAGTAGTTGTCTGGCGGTACGGTTTGCAGCTGGCCATTTTGCTTGTGGCAGGTTGTTTTGTCTGGTGTGGGAGGAGTAATAGCAGTGTAGTGTGTGCAGAGCATTGTAGCCGGCTGCAGAGTTGTCTGGTGTGGTGTATAGGCTGTCTATTTTTACAACATACATTTCTGAATGTCCACCAGAAAAATTGCCACCATGTGAGGATGCAGTACCTTCATCTTGATTAATGTAACAGTCCAGACAAAAACTTAATACCTTAGGAACAGAATTGATATAAACTGCTCTAATTGATGGTGGCAATAGATTGGTCCGAGGCTGTACAAGAGCATCGATGAGTTCAAGTGGAGCCCCCGCAAGCTGTACATACTCTCTAGCATCCCAAGCAGAAGCACACAATATCCTATGCAAGTACACGTTACCCAGCAATGCAGGATCAATCAAATCGCGAGCAACCCGAACGAGCTGCAACCTAGCATTCTTAACTCTCAAGCCAATATCAGTAAGCTGATTCTCAATTTCTTCACCCTTTTGGCAATGAGGAATCGTTCGTAGAAGACCACCGTGCAAGCATATACCTCAAAACGCTTGCGCCCTCTTGCAGTCAGATAGTTCCGAAGATCTTCCCATGCAGGTCTCATCCTCACGAGAACACTTGTGTCGCGAATCTGCGGACTGATGCGTGTCGAAATAATGTTTTTTTTCATGTAGCCGTATTAGTGGTCGAACTAAGGGCTGATGACTGTCAGATAATGCTGGAACAAGCTCAGATTGAGCTTTTATCACTTTACCTTTATCAACTATCTGATCATTTTCAGCATACTGCTTCAATATACTCTTGTCATCTAAGTAATGCTTGATCTCTGCCTGTATCCCAGGAATTTGTTGTGGGTCTACCTCAGAGTTTATTTTTCTTTGAAGTGAATCAATTCTATCCTCGAATGAGCGCATTGTGTTATTCATAGCTGGCAAGGTTGGACTTAGCAGCATGCTGCCACCAACCATACAAGAACTTGGCAGGGTTATAAGGAAAACGGTCTCCAGAAAACACTGCAGAGAACATAGCATCCATATCGCAAGCTAAGCATATTCGTCCATTATTGTTTCCATTGTTACGCCATTTTTCTTGCGATATGGCCTTCACACTTGATGCTTTCTTTTGATTTCTTTCTCTGGCTGAATTAATTTTGTGCACCTATCTTTTGTTTTGCAGGTGATGGTTGGGGAGTGTGGCAATTGGTATCACAGCGGTACGAAATTGTAGGTCCTGGCATATTGTGGCGGTACGGTTTCACAGGCCCATCTGTTGAGGCAGCATGTAGTGGTTTTGTAGCATTTTTCCTGCCATGTAATTTCGAATTCTGTTACTATTTGCTAAGCCTTCTTTCTTGTAATTCTTTCCCTACTTCATTTGTAATTCTCTCAATAAATGAAAATATCCATCATGATGCTGCTATTACGAAATTATTACGACATGTTGAGCAAGAAAACAATCAAACCAGCAAGTAGAAACTAAAACAAAATCAACGGCAATGACAACACAATGGCACAACATAGTCATAATTGGCTAACAGTTCCATCTGCTCCTATCTTATTAACATTATCGCCACGAGCACTTGTTTCAAAAGCTTCTTCCACTTCCTTTTGCGAGAATCCAAGACTATGAGTTATAAGAGATTTTACATCAACTTTGCCACCTAGTTGAGTAACGGTCAAGGCTGTAGCCATGATTTTGTTAAAAACTAGCACAATTAACGACAACCTCTATTCCAACCCCATAACATTATTTATTTGCTTAACTTCTTCAGCTATGTCCTGAATGTTTTGCTGGAACTTCAACAATATTGTATACGCCAAGACGTTTTGCAACAGATAAACGATGGTCATCCATATCCACGAAAACAATCCTAGGTGCCCCAAATGAATGAGCCAAAAGCATTGTAACAAGTCCAATAGGTCCTGCTCCCATAATCAACATATTTGTTTTTGGTCCAATATTAGCTTGCCTACAAGCATGAACGCCAATACTTAAGGGTCCACACACTGCCCCTTCTTTCAAGCTCACATTGTTTGGTAGTTTAAAACATACATCTGCTGGATGAAATATTTGATTAAAAAAGGATCCATGAACCAACGAAGTAGTGAAAAACTTCATGTCCATGCGTAGGTTATATCGACTAAGTTTGCAATGGTTGCCACGCCACACCAAGAAGTAATCCCAGGCTCGATCGCGACAAAGTCACCAGACGCCAGAGCCTCGACCTCATTACCAACTTGTTCTATGATCCCAACACAACTCATGAACAATAACCATTGGTTCTTCAATAATAAAATCTGCACATCTAATTGTCTTAGAAGTCCAATGAAAAGCATGATTATGAATTATGTACTTATGATGATGCAAATGAGCGCGAAACAAAAGCCAGTCAAGGTAAAAAAAAAGCGAGGGCAAATTTTAGGGTGCAACAACTATCACTTGGTCTGATGGAGATTATGAAAGTGGATCAGAAGATGAGTCTGCAAAACATGTCACAGCTCTGAAAAGTGTATGTGTATCTGATGGTGACTCAAGTGAAGAGGAGATAACTTATGATGAACTAGAAGAATCATATAAGAAGCTATCCATCAGAAGCATTGAATTGCACCAGCAAGGAGAGCATCAGAAGAAGTGCATAATGGAATTAGAGGCTGAGAAGAGAGAGCTGCTAGCAACAATAGACTCACTCAAAAGTGAGGTCAACTTGTTGGAATCCAAAATGGAGCAGATGGAAAAATCCATAAGGATGCTAAATCCAGGGACTGACACTCTAGAAGAGATTCTGCAGAGTGGTCATAACTCAGGAAATAGGTCTGGAATGGGATTTATTGATAGGCAGAATCCTGTTCTGAAACTGAAGAGATTGCAACCTGAGATTCAGAAGGTGAAAAGATTGTCACGACCAATGTCACAACATCCACCACACAGAAACTGGAACCAAGTCAAAAGTAGATTCCAAGGGTATAGATGTTACCACTGTGGAAAAATGGGTCATATCAAATCTGTGTGTTTCTAGCTGCATGGATTTCCTAGTCACCAAGGGAAATCTAAACAGAGAGCTCATGTCAAAAGACAACCTCAAGCAAAACCTAAGAAGAATGCACCTAGTAAGCAAAGACATTGGATTTCCAAGAATATGGCTTTAGTAGCTCACAATTCCCCAAGAATGCCAACCAAAGAGGATTGATACTTTGACAGTGGCTGCTCTAGACATATGACTGGAATTGAGGATCACTTGATAAATCTTAAACCCCATTCATCTAGTCATATAACATTTGGTGATGGAGTTAGAGGAGAAATTAAAGGTGCTGGAAAACTAGATGGCCATGGTGTTCCAAGACTGAATGATGTCTTGTTGGTTAAAGGACTGACTGTTAATCTCAACAGTATCAGTCAGCTCTATGATCAAGGCTTCAGTGTAGAATTCACTAAAGATGAATGTGCTGTCATCAATGAAGAAGGTAAAGAAGTCATGAGGGGATCCAGAGCAAAGAATAATTGCTATTTATGGGAGCCTAGAAGTAACCTCACTGGGCTAATCAATGATGAAAAGAAGGAGCAAAGATGGTTGAAAAAAGGGAGACATCCAACAAGGAAAAAGAAGAGCAAGGAGTCAGGAAAAGGTACTCCAAAGTGCCCACCTAATGGAGAACATGATATGATGAATGTGTGGACAGCAGGCAAGTCAAGATAGCATATCCAAATAAGGTACATCACAGACATCTGGACTTGTTGTATTGGAATTTGATGGAGTCCCTGAAAGATGGCCTGCATAAAGGAAGCAATGTCACTCAGGATGTCATGACCCTGTTCTGTGACATTAAGAGTATGAAATCTGTGGTATGCAAGAAAGCCATACTCAGGGATAACTGGTGTCAATATCAAAAGGTTGGTGTAAAACTTGGTGATTCTAACCTAACTGATGTTGAAGTGGTTACACGAGGCCTCAAGGATGCTCAATTTAAAAAGTCTCTAAGAAAGTTGAGGACCTCTAGTAATGATGAATTCTAGAAATTAATAGGGAATTATATTTTGAAAAATAATCACATTCTGATTGGTCAAAATATTGAATTCCCCCTCTTCTACAAGTAAACCCTTCTAAACCCGTTCTCGTCTTCCAATTCACCTCCTGCCTTATCTCACACAACCCCATCAGAAACCCTCTTTTGATACAACCTAAGTCAACTACAATTTCTCAACAACATACCTCCAGCCCCACCAAGCCCGACTCTACTCAGCACAAGAGCATCTCTGTGATGAATGTGAGCCTTCTTGGTATGATTTCTGGAAGAAGGAGTGAAGACCAGTCGTCAGCTACTTCACATGCAGACCAAGAAGATCATAATGTACATGGAATCGCCATTCCACTGCCTATGTTTGATCCTTCTCCAATATCGAATAAGAACCTTGAGGATAATTCTGGTACCACAGAAAAACTAGCAAATTTAGCTAACTATGTAGTACAGGAGGAAGGACAAGATGATGATCTGAATGAAGCTCCTGCCAATGATGTTGATGTATCTTCAGATGATGAATTCCTCAAGAATGTTGCTCCGAGCATAGCTCAAAAACTAATGACCAAGAAAGGCAAACCCTGTCTGGAAGACAACTCTCTTAAAAGTCATAGAAAAGGAGCTCATGTTGGGTCCTCCAAACCTAGAAGCAAAAATGCCTCCAAGAAAAGGAAGATTACTGAGAGTAGCCCTAAGTTTGAAGGTGATGTCATAACAGATGTTCCTAACATTGTCAATGTCAAACATTCATTGGGTAAGAG
The DNA here is from genome assembly GCA_963859935.3 of Lathyrus sativus. Classification (NCBI taxonomy): domain Eukaryota; kingdom Viridiplantae; phylum Streptophyta; class Magnoliopsida; order Fabales; family Fabaceae; genus Lathyrus; species Lathyrus sativus. The sequence continues at coordinate 621,811,959 of OZ012735.1, read as the reverse complement.
GTCACTTAAACCCATGCCAGATGCCCCTCTAGACAACATCTCCTTTCACTCCATTCATAGTGTAACCAAATGGAGATATGTCTATCAAAGGAGAATAGCCCTTGAGAGAGAATTAGGGAAGGATGCCCTGGAGATCAAGGAGGTAATGGAACTCATCAACAAGGCTGGACTGCTTAAGACAGTCACTTGATTTTCCAGATGCTACGAGGGACTGGTCAAGGAGTTCATTGTAAACATACCTGACTCAATCTCTAGCAGAAACAACAAGGAGTTCATGAAGGTATTTGTTAGAGGAAAGTGTGTGCAATTCTCTCCTGTTGTGATCAACAGGTATCTGTGTGCAATTCAAATGATGGTACAACAGAATTGGATACTTCAGATAACTAGGTCTGCAAGATCGTCACTACAAATCAAGTCACAACATGGCCATCCAAAGGGAAGTTGTCTGCAACACTACTTAGTGTAAAGTATGCCAGTCTTCATAGAATTGGAGCTACTAATTGGGTGCCTACCAATCATACATCCTTCATTACTGTTGGACTAGGCAAGATCATTCATGCCATAGGTGCCAAAGTTAATTTTGATTTTGGTCTATACATCTTTAATCATACTGTTAAGCATTCCACAACCAGTGCTTCCAGGTTACCTATTGCATTTCCCTCCCTCATTTATGAGATCATCCTAAATTAACATCCTGGAATCCAGACCTCAAGTGATGGTGTCAGCAAGAGGGAGCCTGAACTGTCACTTCACTTTAAACTGTTTGAAGAGAGACATGTTCCAGATATGAAGTTTACATCTGCTGAGACAGTTAAGATCTCCAAAAGAATGATGATTGCAGAATTGAAGGACACCTGTAATGAGTTGGGAGAAACCATCAGCACAGCTACTGCCAGAAAAATCAAGCTAGAAGCTCTTATCCATAGGCTTGAAAGAGATGCAGATAATAGTGGGGCCGTGTCAGAAGAAGAGGCTGACGACAGTTGTGAGAATGTACCAACCAATGTCAATAACATTGGTTCCAATTCTTCCTCTGAGGAAGAAGTTTGATATGGTGATAACCTGACTGTGTGGCTCAGACTGCTGGTTGTTGAGTTGACAAGGAAGAGGTGCTGCTGTTTTTTGTTTTGTTTAAGTTAGACCTTCTTAAACTGTGGTTGACAACTTAAATGCGTAATGTTCCCCCAAGAGCAGTTTTGTTGTAATGTAACCCCAAACAGTTCTAATGTTACAATGTATGATCTATGTTAAGTTCTTAGTTGGATCTTAATTTGTGGCTAAAAAGGGGGAGAGAGAGTGTATGATAGAAAACAGCAGGTAAAACAGATATCCCAGAACATGTGCAAGTGATGTGCATAATAGTGAAGAACAGGTGGATAGCTTGAAAAGCATATGTGCTAGCATGTGTGTGAATTCCTATGGTATATAGGAATGTTTGGTTGATTTTGTATGTTGCTAATGGGTAATCCTAGTAGGTATTCAGGAGTGTGTGTGTCTGCATGATGGTATTCAAGAGTGTGTGTGTCTGCATGATAGTAGCAGAGAGTGTTGTACAACTCTTCAGGGGGAGTAGCACAGGTGTGTGTACTTCAGGATGTCATCCAGAATGTCATAACATCCAGAGCAGACTGGATGAGTGTGTGTGACTGCAGGCTATCTGCAAGTTGTGAGTAGAATGATAGTTTTGTGCAACTCTTCAGAGGGAGTAACTCTGTGTGTTACTCACTCAGTAAAGAGTGACATCTGTAGTGGTATTCTACAAATTGTTAACAAAGTGAGATAACAGTAAGAGCTAACTGTGAGAACTCAGAGAGTGTTGAGCTAGTAACTATCCTGCATAACTGGACATATCATAAGTCTTCTGTTGTGTGTAAACTCTGATATGTTAACAGGGTATTTTAGCCAAAAATTTGCCAAAGGGGGAGTTTGTAAGTGCTCTTGATTGGCTGCATTTTGTGACAAAAATTTAGAATGTGCATGTAAGTCATACTGATTGTTAGGACATACTTAATGATGTGTGTGCAGGGCAAGTTAACTATAAGTTAACTTAGTTTAGCTAAATGTCATACAGAATGTCATAACATTAAACGTATGACATCCAGCAGGCAAGGTTGTTTTTCTGGTGTCTCTAAACTAGAAAACCGAATAAATGCTCAAGCTGGATATCAGGAGACTTTCTAGAAGCCATAGGCAAACTAGAAGATCCCTGAATTAAGTGGCAAGCATGCAGAACATTGAGAATAGGTTTGTTATGGATAAAACCTAATTAATGCACCAAGGCCCAAAAGGACTGAAGCGGCTATAAATATCAGAAGGAGCAATTCTGAAGAGTAGCACTTGACAACAGAAGAAGAATACAGAGTGCATATTGCAGAGTCCTTGTAAGTGAAGAAGGCTAGTCTTCACGTGTGAAGTCTGTCTAGGAATACTTGTACTCCAAGCAATTGTCTGGTGGATAATTGCATTGGCTAGGTAGATTCTAGGTTGTGTCTCACTCAAAGCTTTGAATCAAGAGTGTGTGAGTTCCTTGATCAAAGTTGTGAAGCAAGATCAAGGTGTGTATGAAGCGTCTCTTCATATTGTCGTCTGTAATTGTTTGATATCACTGTTGTGTGATTGAGGGGGAGTGAGTGGGTATACTCAGGTCTAGAGTGTCTCTAGGTTGAATTGTCATTGGGTAGGTTTTAAGTGAGGAGTGCAAACTGTGGTGTTTGACTCTAAATTAATTCTGCTAATAGTGAAGTTCCTCCCTAGCTTGGTAGCCCTCAGATTTAAGTGTTGTTAACACTGAACTGGGTAAACAATTGTTGTGTTATTTACTGCTTTTATTACTATTGAGTATTGGCTATTAAGTAGCAGATGTCACAGTGGATGTTATAACTTTGGGAATAACATCCATCGTGTGCTTTCCAGAATTTTCAACCCTTCACCAAAAGGATAAAAATGAGGTCGAAACTCGCTATTACCAAAAGGATAATAGTAAGTACACAGTGGATTCTGGTGTTGTCGTTCACCAAAAGAATGATTCACAAACCAAAGATCCACTGATTACCGATACCAAAAGGATTACGGGCCTATCACCAAAAGGATGATAGTCATCACACACATAAAGACATCTGAAACCAAAAGAATGGAAAACCTATCACCAAAAGGATGATAGTAAACTCACACGACTCGACTTGCTATTACCAAAAGGATAATAGTAAGGATACATAAATTTCCGACCCCAAAAGGATGACAAACCTATCACCATAAGAATGATAGTAAACACACACACACACACACACACACACACACACAGTGACCCTTCACCAAAAGGATGAAAGTGAGGTCACAACTTACTACTACCAAAAGGATAATAGTAAGCAAATTGATATCAAAAGGTTGTTATTCACCAAAAGGATGATACACAGACCAATGATTCACGGATCGCCGACACCAAAAGGATGACGGTAAGATCAAACAATACAAGTTGCTACCACCGAAAGGATGATAGAAACTTCCCACATGATGAATTACCAACACCAAAAAGATGAGGGTTAGGTTGAATTTACAGGATTTAGCTACCACCAAAAGGATGATAGTAAGGCAATTGACAAAAATTCAAGTTTGCTAGAGTGATGCTTATTTGAGAACATCAACAAAAGGTTGAAGTATCATCACGAGGAACACCCATGAACTTGAAGAAGATGCCCCTGGTTGGGCTTAATATCAACTTGGAATCTTGTCTTGACCAACAAAAGGTTAAAACAACTTCGTGAGGAACGCCCACGAATTTGAAGGAGATGCCCTAGTAGGGCTGAAGATTTCTTTGGAATCTCGAGATTGATCCTGGATCTTGATCTACGCATGTATGAATGCTTGATTTTGTAATGATATTCCATATCGAATGGAAGTGCAATGCAAATGCTAACCCGTAGAGATGCAAATGTTGGGAAAGCATGATTGGTTTTGTATGCATATGATGTAAATGATGCTTATGATGTCGAATGTGATGCATATGATTGTAGACGGGTGATTGGATATGTTTCACGAATGATGGACTTTTGGTAGTTGCCAATGCGGATTGGACTTTAGGTGGTGGGATGGTTTGATTTCCTCGACACTCAGTTTGTTGAAGACGCCATGATTGAAGCAGACGAAGATGCTCTTGACGCTCTAAGTTTGATCACTTTGATGATAATTCATGGTGTTCGCTTTAGAGAGAACCACAACTTTTATGTTTGAGGGTCAGGATAACATTAAAAAAGAGCGTAGCAATGTTATTGAGTCGTGAAGATTGTGCTTGCTCTGAACTCGATGATTGTTAATGTTTGGCAAGATCCGCTTATCCAAATTGAAAGAATAAAGAGGAACTACCCTCTGTAACTGATTTTCCCCCAGTCTGAACATGGTAATGGTCTGCCTATCATTAACCAGTTCTAGAGAATAGTCTGATCTTTTGAGCTTTGATTGCTTCTGAGATGGCTTGCCCCTGATTAAGCTTTTGAAGGATTTCCCCCTGATTGATAGGGTATTCTTGATTCGAGTTGACACCACTGAAAGTTCAAGTTCCTCTTTGATTTCCCTTTGTTGGAGTTAACTTGATGTCAAACACTGATTTGCAGTTAAAATTATTCATTTACAAATGGTAATCTTAATGCAATGCTCATGCAAGTTTTGAAAAAGTCATTTATTGGCGTGTTGTGATAATGTGAGAAGAATGGAGCGTTAGCCCAGACGCTGTGCTAATTTTGCTAGTGTGAAAGATATAGCAAGAAGAATGACACCAATGCTGAAGACTAGAAAATATGTGTGGAGTCAGTTTACGCAACCTTGCAATGTTATGCTTTCAGAATAAACCTCACCTCAATTAGGTCTTTTGAGGGTTGTAATGTGATTTGGTTCACGGTTTATGAAACAAAGGATAAAAGGCTCAAAACTTGGTTTTTACCCACCTCTTCTTCGTAATGATCTCCAGTCCTATGTTCAGTTAATTATGCACACGTTTGTCTTCTAAAAGGGTTGACAGTGTAAGAATGATGATTCTAGGTTTGCTCAAAATGGAAGTCACTGTATTTTGTTTTTGATGGATGTCAGTGACCTTTTGATTTTGACATGGTGGTCACTGGATATTATTTTTGTTTTTTTTTGAGGATTTGAGGATCTCTTTTGATTTTTGCTTTTAATCCCTAACTTTTGCATGGACTTATTTCTCTTTTCGAGTCTATCGAGATTGCCTTGATTTTTTTTTTGCCTAAGTCTCCTTTTGAAGTGTTCGACTTAGCAGGCTTTTGATTTTTTTAAATTTTGTTGGAGGATTGTAACCGCCAAATCACGGGTTATTGAAGAAGAACTGTCATATTCTTTGGATTTTGCTTTGCGATCCGAGTGCATAATCAGGTTAACTGAACACTACCCTGTCCTAGGTTGAGTGTAAGGGTTTGTAGCTCCGAAGGAAACTGCTACTTCTTGGCTCAAAGTGGTTAACTAGGGATTAATTCCCTGTCTCTCCAGTGTTTTGGGGAATTGAAACAATGCCTATACATCATCGGCAGAATTTTATCCGAAAGCATACGGTTCGCAATTATGGGTATTTCGTTGTCATCATCCTCCCTCCACTCATTGCTAAACAACAGTTTGATAAAGCGAGTGAAGCAGATATATGTGTCTGTGCTTTGTAGTAAATGAGTGAATATGACATAACTAATTCAAAACATGCATAATCACTACATTAATAAAACCCAAATACGAAAGGTAATGTTTAAAGCAAACAGTTCTTAAACAAACAAAGACAAAATACAAGAATGCAAATGATGGGATGGCACGATGACTGCCTTCTTCGGGGAGATGAACTTGACTTGACTTGATTTGACGCTGACACTAGTTTGACGAAGATAGATGATTGTTCGTGATATTTTCAGTCCTCCCTTTGAATGTGAGAAACTTCGTGTCGAACAAGTCTTAAACTTTGTGTTTGAAAGCTCTACAATCCTCAACCGTGTGCCCTGGAGCGCCCTTATGATTCTCACAATGAGAATTAACATCATAGTCTGGAGGAATGACAGTTGGAGGAGCTAGGTCTCTTAGGATGATCACCCTGTCCTTTAGTATTTTAGCAAAGATCTTAGCATATGACATAGGTAGGCGATCAAAGTTTCTATTTGGCCTCCTCGTCCTTTATTGATTATGGTGAAATTGCTGTTAAGCAGCTCGTTTTGTTGATTTTAAAGGGGATACTGATACAATTACTGATTATATGATTTGTTCCTGAGGAGCCTGCTGCTGAGGCATTGGAGCTTGAATAGCTTGAACATCTGGCTGATAAGGCATTAAAGCGTACTACGTAGTAGCAATATACGGATACTGGAAGTAGGGGATTTGATAAGGCATTGGTGCAAGAGCTTATTGATCTTACCCTTTTTGAGAAGAGACTGCATTTCTTTTGCCTTCCTTTTTCTTGTATCCGTTGAAAGGTTTCTTGGCTCCAGACTGGCTGCTAGAACCTCATTGGATCTTCCCGCTCTTTAAACCCTCTTCAATTCTTTCACCGATGATCACCAAGTCATAGAATCCAGCAGAAACACTACCAATTATATTATCATAGTATTGGCATTACAAGGTACCCATAAAGATGTCAATCAGTTCACGGTCAACAAGAGGTGGGTGCACCCTCGCAACTAGCTCTCTCCAGTGTTATGCGTACTCCTTAAATGATTCATTGTTCTTTTGAGCCATACTCTGAAGTTGAGTACGATTCAGAGCAAGGTTGATGTTGTATTTGTATTACTTGACAAATGCATCAGCTAGCTCATCCTAAGTGCGCACACTACTATGCTCCAGTTGCATATACCATTCGAGTGATGCTCCAGACAAGCTGTCTTGGAAGCAATGAATCATCAGCTTTTTGTCTCTGGCATAGGCAGCCATCTTGCGATAATACATCTTCAGATGAATGTTGGGACATCCAAGGCCCTTGTAATTCGAGAATTCTGGCACTTTAAACTTGGGAGGAATGACAACGTTAGGCACCAAGCACATCTCCAAGACATTCAGAGAAGTTGAGTTGCGCCCCTCCATGACTCGGAGTTTTTCAGCTAGATCACGACACATCTAGATAGCTTCAGAATCCTGAGGAGCAGCAGGGTTGGAAATTGGGATAACATAATGATAGTTTTGCACATCATCCTATTGATCCTGCAGATTCTCTTCAGTATGAGGAATGAGGATCTGAATGACGGTGGGTTGGGATTGCGAGATGGCTCCAACAGTAACTCCAGGTGTTGGGAGTGGTTGAGAAGTGGCTCCTTCAGCTACAGTAGTGAAGTTCATCGGTATCCCATAGGTAATGGGGTTGGGAACATGAACTGAGATCCTTGAGGTAGATCTTTGCACATGAACGTTGTTGTTGATGGTAGCAGCTTCACACATTTCTTCTTCCTTTCTGGCCGTAGTAATGGCTTTAAGAATCTAGTCGATGTTGCCTTTGATGGAGTCTAACTCCTCTCTGAAGGCGGATTGCTCTTGTTGAATCTGCTCCATCATGCATCTTGTATTGGCTCGAGTTGCGTAATGGTGTCGAAGAATCAACTTGATTTACTGGAGAAAGAAGGAAGGAAGGAGAAATGAGTCTCTGCTGATGAAATGAAATGCATGATGCATAACTGATGCAATACAATGCAATGACATGTGGGTATGCAATGCAAGATTCCAGATCCAGTTCTGATCAGTTATGAGGTTGGTCAGAGTAACGGGTAGATAATCACAGTCTCTGATTAAAGAAACCTTATAGGTAGGCTTTATACGAGAAGATTTAGATTTTTTACCCATAAACCCACTCACTGGATGGTCTCTATATTGATGGATAAGGTTTCCAGGATCACAGACACTAATTACATCAACATCATGCAACATGCTAGCTGCATTACGACGATAATGACGACAAGGTCTCTCCTGAGCGGGGTCCTCATGCTAGGCACACAAGGAGCGAGTCCTTGGAAAATAACACTACACGACCACCAATATAGAACTAGTGCTAAAAGGTTCCCAAAATCACAGACCCCTCATGAATCAAGTCTTGCAACAGGCTAGCTGTGTTACAATAAGATCTACTAATAGGTCTCCTCTAGGGGAGCTTTCATGCTAGGCACACAAGGAGCGAGTCCTTGGGGACTAACACTACTCGACTTCCAAATTTAAGCTATGTGTTCCTCTACTTTTTCCAAAGCTCAGGTATAAAGCTTTACTCATGATATCATCCCAAGATCCAATAGACAAGCATGATAACGAGCATATAAAAGAGAAAGCAATAAGAGAACGAATACATAAACGAGAAGAAAACAAGCAAACTAAGATAATGCGCTCCACAAATTTCCCTAAGTTAGGCCCAACTTTCTCTTGCATGGAGAAATTTTCTCCAGCAGAGTTTCCACCTGTCGCACCTCAAAAAATACACGATTGAGAAATATGACCCTCGTGCGAAAGGCGTGGAATGCGGTTCGACAGAGTTGCCACCAAAATTTATTTATCCCAAAAGAGGGAAAGGAAAATATCGAGAAAACCTTTAAAAAGATAAGAACATGGTCGTCACAACCACATTCTGGGTTCGTGAGTCGGTTACGCAACGAGAAGTATTATCACCCTATACGTCCGTTGTACTCAATGAGAACCTCTTAGTTTGAATTGTGATGAACGTTAGCTAAGCTTGTTTGTTTTCTTCTCAATGATAAATGTGAAATAGTAAGATAGAAGAGATTCGATGCCAATGGAAAATGAGTGATTGTAGGATAAGATGCTCGCCAAGGATTTGGGCCCTTGTGCCTACGTATGCTCATTCGAACGAGAATGAGAAATCAGAGCTTTCATAATTCGACTATGGGAAAGGTTTGGACGAAAAGGTGGAAAAAAGAAAAGGTAGACATAAACAAGGAAAAAAGAAAAAGGTAGCTCACCATGATCATCGCAATCTTGTACCTATGTATCTTACATTCAGATGAGAATGAAGAATCAGAACATTTGTAGTTCGTGGACACGACCACGAAAAGAAAAGGTTTGAGTTTTAGGAACGAAAGATTGAATAATATGCAACCCAAGGGGATTTCCTCGAGAGCAGTCACTCAAGAATCCAAGGAATGCGAGATTCCAAGAGTCTCCTTCGTTCGTAAGTTGATAAAGAAAATGTTGGATAAATATTAAGTGTTTTAAGACAAAAGGTTAAATGAACAACAATCCAAGGCATGCGCCTCAAGAGTCATTCATTTGAAGATCCAAGGAATTCTAGATTCCAAGAATCTCCTTTTTTGTATGTTGATTAAGAAAATGGTTGAATAAAGATTAAGTGTTTTAAGATGAAAGGTTGAATGAACAATAACCAAAGGCGTGCGACTCAAGAGACATTCATTCAAAGATCCAAGGAATGCTAGATTCCAAGAATCATCTTCTTCTGTAAGTTGATTAAGGAAACAATTTGAACATGATAGAATCAGATTGGTTGTGAAAAGAGGTGAGGATCGATACTAGTCCCTAGGGGTGCTCCTAATAACGAAAGGACGACAAAATGTGCAAGTGTGTATGTTAGATTGATGGCAATGCTAATGAGTAACCGATTTACGATGGGAGTTTGAAATTGGCTCGACAACGAATCAAGAATTAGTTTGAAAATGGTTTAGTCTATGCTAATCCCTAGGGGTGCTCCTAGTAAATAAACCACAATAAAACCAAGCAAATGCGTACATCAGAATGGGAGTGGGATACATGTAAGTTACACGGGATTGCATGAAATAAAAGGGTTCATTGTAAGGTAGCCCAAGAGGAAGCCATGTGCGTGCGAGGTGTCCTAAACTAAGCCACGAGCAAGAGTCGGACAAAATCTCCATGCTAGGGTTTCTGTACAAAGTCTGTAATCCGTTGCTCAGAATAATAACCAACAATCCACCAATTTAGGCTTTCAGGGTTTCGATATTTATTAGTGTATTTTCGAATAGTATGAACAATATGAACAAAATGAATAATGATAATAAACAAGATAGTATCAAGAATAAATATAATATTAAAAAATAGTGTATGAACAAAAATATAATCAATAATATATGAACAATGATATATTGACGGAAAAATAAATCAAGAATATATTGAGCGGAAATTAAAGTTAGTGGTTAGTAATTAATCGTTAATTGTTATTGTATCGGATGAATCAGGTCGACTTTAGTGCTAAACCATCGTAGCACGATCTATGACGAAGATCATACTATAGAAGGTTGTGCCACACGAAAAGAAATGATATTTGTGCTAAAACAAGATAGAGAAATGATATTGTGAATCATTCTCCAAGGAATCGTGCCACACGAAAAGAAAACCGGATGATCTCGTCTTAATCCTAAACTTTCATCGATTAATTGAAGGTAACCTATCACGATCTCAAAGTATAGAAAATGATCTCAATGATTATTCATTACATATTTTAAATAATGAAGGTTAAACAACCTCAACAATAAACATTTACGATATTAAAGACTTCATCGATCAAAAATAGAAAAAGAAAATCGAAGATGAGAACCAAGGTAGAAATGAAAGAATAAATCAATAAATAAATAAATAATCTAATAAAAAATCTAATAAAGTATTTAACAAAATGAATAATAGAGATTGTTAACAAAATTAATTATCAAATAAAATTAACAATAAGTTGTCAAAATATTAACGAACATTATTAAACTAAATAATTAAATAAACCAAAAAAAAGATTAATGTTTTGGGGTGCACAATGGAAAGGAGGGAGAACTTATGGGAAAGGGAAATTATATGGGCTTGAAGCCCATCATCCCCATAATAAAAAACACGGTTAAGAACAAAAAAAGGGCGTAGGAAATTGAACACGAACTGCTAAGAAAAGCCCAACGGCTGAAGTCATTAATCCTCAATAGGCAAAACAAGTTGAATAAAAAACAAGGTCACAGAACACGACCATGTGCAACATCATGGAGATAAAACAAATCATGAACTATATCTTTAACGCAAAAAAAAATAGTGAAAATCAATTCCAGATCAAATAACAGCTCAGCGAAAATCATCATGGTCAAGGAAATATATCAGTCATCAACCTTCTCTCGCGCTTCATTTTACTCAGATGAAAAGATGAAATAAACCACAAACACATACACGAACCACAAACCTGAACCGAGGAGAAACCACAAATCTAAACGTGAAGCAGATCAAGAGAGCAAGACTTGTGATTCGATTGGGTTGATTTATGGTTAGTTGTGGGTTTGTGTGATTTTGGTTTAGTTGTTAGTGGTATGGAAAGGTGTTTGTGTTTAGCTGAAGGTGAAGATGAGATTATGAAGAAAGGTTCAATTGTTATCGGGGATGATAATAAATTTGCAGGGGAAAACTGGTAAGAGGTTTATTGGCTCAACCGAGCTTCTCAAATGAGGGTGAAGAAGATTACATTTATATAGAGAGATAAGGGTCAAAATGGGAATCCTTTGTGAATGAGAATCAAAGAATGAGGACGTGATTTTCGTGGAAATGGTGCTTCCTTGCAAATTGGTTACACATTTGTCGATTTTAAGAATCCACTGTGTGTTTGTCGTTTGTAGAGTTTAAAAGGCAGGGTCTTGGTTTTGCAGGTTTTGATGAATTTTTTGGTGTGGGTCTGAAGAAATTGACTTCTTGAAAATGCTTATGGATTGTGGGTCATGTGTGTGTTGTATTATTTGCTACAAGTTTTGCATTTTTTTATGGAGTCCTGAAATTTCACATGTTATGACTGATTTTGTAGGTGAATCATTGTTTCATGGTTTGTTGAGCTTGGGTGAACCGTGGCTTGGAGAGGCTCATGGTGGGGACAAAATATGTAGTAGCATCATCTTTGAAGATTATTTTGGAAGCTTAATGGTTGGTGTATGGTTGAAAAGAAATGTTGGCATGAATTGGTGCAACTTTGGCTCGCGTGGGATATGACTTTTTGCAGCAACCACATTCTACTTTGACTCATTCCATTTTTTTTTTATTTTTTGTTGTATCCTTAATGCGGGCTTTAAGTGTATAGGTTTTTGCGCTATATCCCTTGCTGTTGTGATGTAATGTATTATATTTTTCTCATATTTTTGGAAATTCATAGAATGGGCCTTCATTATGTCAAGATGAAATAACCTTTGAGTTTTGTTTGTGTGTTTTTTCTTGTAATGATGTTCTTTGGATTTTACTAAACTTTCTTGTATGGACTTTTTCATGCTTGATAATTGAACTCAAATGGGCTTTGTGGACTTCAAAAATCAACAATCCTGAATTGTTGCTTGAAATTGAATAAAGACTCGATTCCATTTTGAACAAACATAACCACTCTTATGCAGAGGCTTTGGATATCATTCGATCAAATGAAAACTCAACATGAACCAAATTTCTTGCTTGAAACCCTAGCCACAAATGGATCTATCTTCAACACTTAACCACAATCCTCACTATCGAATCTCCTCAACAACATTATGGACCAACTAAAAAACCTTAAGTTACCATGTTCTACTCCTTGATGATCTTCAACTGTGAAACATTGATAATTTGACATAGCCTGACAACTTGATCCTCACACGGATAACCTGATCATGAAGCAAACCCTTTTTTGACCAAGATCAGGTTAAAACCAAATAACCCCCAACCACTACTGCACCCACACCTGATTCGATACCCTCAAATGAAGCATAGACTTAGGCAACAGGAAAATACATATTTTTTTGGATTTTTCCGAATAATTGTCAGTGGACGGATGTACAGATGAAAAATAATTTACAAGTAGGGCAAATTTGGGGTATGACACTATTTCCTTGTTCATTTTCTTTCTTCTGGCCATACAAGTTAATTAAAATTGCATATTTTCTCTATTGACTCTATTTGTTGACTATTAACATATATATCAAGTAATAGCATACCAAACTACCATTTCCTTTCTCATTTCAATTTCAATTTAACTATGTTTCTAACCAGAACTCATGATAACTGATAGAATGTATTTATCACGTTACTCATTTAATCTCTCTCATCATTTACAAAATCATAACCACTTATATATAGCAAGGAATGCATGGTGGATGGTGCATGAGTTAGTTACAGTTATGCATATGTGCATGGTGATCCACTCATATTAACATACACCAATGCATATGTAAATCTATGTAACTAGTTTCCTAAGCTAGCCTCATAATACTCACCCATAAGCTCAAAGAGGGGTGAGAGCGGCGACTTTGAGCTTGATACGAAGATCTTCAAAGGCAGCAGTTCCCAAAGGCTCGGTAAGTGGGTCTGTAAGTTGGAGAGATCTTGGAAGATGTTGGATCTTCAAGAGCTTTGAAATAACACGTTCATGAACAAAGTGAATGTCTAACTCAACGTGTTTGGTTCGAGCATGAAGAATCAGATTATGTGACTTTAGAACCGCACTAATATTATCACAAAGCAGGGTATGAGACTTAAATGACACATGAAGTTCTTGCTTAAGCGACTCAAGCTAAAGCAACTCAGATGTAGTATGTGCAAGAGCATGATATTCGAACTCTGTGCTAGAACAAGCCATCAAATGATGCTTCTTCGAGCTCCATGAAACAATATTTGGACCAAGATAGATACATGAGCCAGATGTGGAACTCATATCATCAAGATCACTTGCCCAATTGGAATTTCTATAGGGAAAAAGTGAAAGTTTGCATGAGGGTGGAGCTAGAGAAATGAGAAAGTCATGATCAAGAGTGTCACTAAGGCAATGCAAGATATGTTTATCAGCTTCTTAATGAGAGTCAAGAGGGGAAGCCATGTAGTGATTGGCTTTGTTGACACTAAAAGAAATATCGGAGTGAGTAAAAGTGACATACTAGAATGCACCAACCATGGATTAATGCATGAATGGATTAGGAAGAGAAGAAGACCTATGTTTGTTGACTCTGCACGTGCTAAACATGGGAGTGAGGATACCATTGACATTGCTCATGTTGACTTTAGCAAAAAGATCACAAATATATTTAGAATGAGTGAGTAGAAGATTTCCTGAATCTAAACACTTAATTTAAATTCCCAGGAAATACTCAGGGGATCCTAACTTCTTGTGAGCAAACTTATCAAGCATGGAGTCGATGAGCTTGTGAATAAGCAAGGAGGAAGAGCCTGTGATCAGAATGTCATCCACGTATATTAAGGTATAAAGAGTAAAGCCTTGGTGAGAATATATGAAAAAAGAGTGATCACATTTGTTGTGACTGAAACCAAACTGAACCAAGGTCTGAGTTAGATTCTCATACTAGGCATGAGGTGCTTGTTTGAGCCCATAAAGTGCCTTCTGCATTTTGCGAACTAGAGAAGGATCATGTACTTCAAAACCAGAATGTTGAATCATGTAAATATCTTCATTCAAGGAGAAATTTAAAAAGGAATTATTGATATCAATTTATTGAAGCTCCAATTTGTGACTAAGAGCTAAAGTGAGAATAACTCGAATTGTTACATGTTTAATAACTGAAGAAAATGTCTCATTGAAATCAAAGCTAAACTTTTGATGAAACCCCTTAGTAACCAGTCGAGCTTTTTACTTGTTTACTGAACCATCAAGAATTTATTTAACCTTGAAAACCCACCTTCATCCCACATGTTTTTGATTTGGTGGAAGAATGGTCAGTGTCCAGGTCAGATTCTTTAGCAAAGCTTCATACTTAAGTCTCATTTCCTCAAGCCAATGTGGATTGGAGAGAGCTTGTTTGACTGAAGTAGGTTCAACATGGGAAAGAAGAGCTTAGGCTTGAAGTGACTTATCTTGGCACGAGCCATCATGGGATGTGCATTAAACTGTTGAACTCAAGGAAGAGAGAAGAAGGAATAAGAGGGGACTTTGAATTAGTCGAGGGACTCATGGTAGAACCTCGTGGAGAAGTATGAGGGGCCTAAGGATTGGGTAGAGGTAAAGAAGATAAAGTAGTGGGAGAAAATTGTAAAGAGTGGGATGAAAATACCCTGTGAGCTTACTCCTGAGTTGTACTTGGGCCTAAAGAATCAATCGAAGTCGAAATTGAAGGAAAATGAATGGACTCAGTCTGACATTTTCGACTAGATGGTTCACAAGTGGTATAGGGAAACAATGTTAGATAAGGACAAACTTCTTCATGAAAAATAACATCTTTGAAAATATAAATTTGATTAGACTTGCTTAGGCACTTGTAACCCTTATGCTGGAAAGAAATTTCCAAGTAAACACAATCATGACTCCTAAATTCCAACTTATGTTTGTTGTAAGGACGAGTGAAAGGAAAAAAAACAGACACTTTGAGAGTGTCATAGAAAGGATACTTGCGATCAAGAAAAATAACGAGGACTGAAAATGAGCAAGGCCAATAGTAGGCAATCGGTTAATCACACGAACTACAGATGCAAAACTATGTTCCCAAAAATGAAGAGGAAGGGAAACATGAGATAACAAGGTATGTCCCATTTCGACAATATGTCTGTGCTTGCGTTCGACTGCACCATTTTAGTGAGACATGTCTGGACATATGAGCCTATGAGACACGCCTAACTCAGTTAAATACTCGGTGAAGCGTCAAAACTCTCCCCCATAAATGGATTGAAAAACTTTAATGACAGTGTTAAATTGAGTTTGAACAAACTTGTGAAATAGTTTGAAGGCATGACGTGTTTCCGACTTGTTTTAAGAAAATATATCCAAGTATACTTGGAATAAACATCGATAAACACAACATAGTAAACAAAAGTCGAAGGGAAAGGTGCAGGACCCAAAGATCCATGTGCACTAATTCAAAAAGAGAGGGATACAATGTTATAGACAAAAGAGCATACAATTGGTGAGATTTTCCCATAAACAAGATTTACACGACCTAGTCGAAAATGGAATATTATAATGCTTTAAAGCTTATCAAATAGTTGGATAGTTAGCATGACCTAGTCTAAAATTCCGAAGAATACTAGATGTTACACAACATGAAGCAAACATGTCATTGGTGTGGATAGAAGGAGAATTAACGTAGGGCATAGAGGAAGTCCTTGAAGGCTCCACAATCAAGATAGGAAAGCAATACAATCCACTTGAGTCAGGAAACCTAAGATTTTATAAAGCACTTGTCAGCCAAGAATTCAAACACAACATTGGTATCACACAAAAACTTAGAAACAAACAATAGATTCCTTGTAAGAAAAGGTACAAGTAAAATATCTTTAACAACAAGTGTGAAAGAGAGACACAAAAAGGAAGAAACACGTGTAGATACGACACAACTTATTGAGAGGGATTGGCCATTAGCAACACTAACAAGACAGGTAACCGAATAAGCTTTTTTAGAATTCAAGTAAGAAGCATGAGAAGTAAGATGGTGTGATGCACTTGAGTTTGAAAACTTGGCTCTCAAGGTCTCGAGGCAAGGAATACTCATGTGCAATGGACATTAAGGCCAGGGCTTAAGGGTGGAAGTTTCAAGTTTGTGTGCAGGCAAATCAACAAAGTGTTGAGGTGTAGTCGGAGCCTGAGCAAGAGTGACTTGCTCATGAAATTGGTGCCAACAATCAATCACATTATGACCATATTTTCCACATAGCTGACAAGTAGGTTAATTTCCAGATGAGGCACGGTCTTGACCACAAAATGTGCTTCCTCGACCTCGACTATGAGAAGAATTTTTATGAACACCAACTATTTAATGATTTGCATTCATAGCATTTGTTGAAATAGAGGAAATAACCAACTCCTGACGAAACTTATCAATTTGCACCTCCTAAATATATCAAAGTTTTGAATTGAAGTATATCAAAGTTCTGTATGGAATATTATTAAAAAGATTATAAATAGATTTTTCTTAGAGGCGAATGTTTATTTGGCTCAAGAGAAATTCTGATTTAAATTTTCAAGGAAGTTGTTCCCACAGAAAAAATATATAGTATTGTTTTTGCTTAGACTTATTCACCTGGACGGTAGAATAAAATTTTGGTTAAGAAATTATTTAATGTAGCTCTAAATTTGCTTAAGGTATGTGCTTGAAAAAGTTTTGGTTAAACTCTATAGACAAAAAAAAAAAATTGCTGAGATTGTGTTTTGTTAGTCATCATGAATTAAACATGATAGAGTTTCATCATGAATTCTAGATGGTAGCTTATGCATGATTATGAAAACCAACTCCATTACCATTACAAATAAATCAAATGCATCATGCTAAGGAGAAAAAGAAAACAGAACTTTTATTACATTTTTTTTGTTGACAAAAGAGAAAAGAGAACATAGCATAACAGAATCTCTTATCTCTCCTAGATTCTTTGTCTACATGTCTTGTTCTTTCTCTGCGTTTTATGTCCGCTATGAACCATATTCAACATTCACAACAATTCACAAACACACACACACAAACAATAGATACAAATAATGGCACCTTTTATATTGACAGTGTCACAAGATGGAACTGGAAACTACAGAACTGTACAAGAAGCCATTGATGCAGTGCCACTCGGCAACACTCGCCGGACGGTGATAAGGATATCGCCGGGAACCTACCGGCAGCCACTATATGTTCCAAAAACCAAGAACTTGATCACTTTTGCTGGTTTGTTTCCTGGAGATACTGTTCTGACATGGAACAACACTGCCAATAAAATTGATCACCATCAAGTAGGTTCATGAATTTCTTGATGTTTTGTTTGTTTGGTGAAATGGGACTGTGTCAAAATTCAAAGCTTTTGTTAGTTTTTTATGGTTATGTTAGGATGATTAGTGAGATAGTATTGTTGTAGGGTTGTAAGGTGATAGGGAATGGGACTTTTGGTTGTGGAAGTACTATTGTGGAAGGGGAAGATTTTATTGCTGAGAATATTACGTTTGAGAATTCTTCTCCTCAGGTATATATATCACATCCTATATTGTGGACACACTTCTATGTTCTAAACCTTGTTTTGATGATTGAACATACCTTATATATTGATCATTCTCTTTCCTCTTAATTTTTTTCATGGCAGGGTTCAGGACAAGCAGTGGCAGTTAGAGTAACAGCAGATCGATGTGCTTTCTACAATTGCAGGTTCCTTGGATGGCAGGTAACTTTCTTCTATGAAAAATTTGATGAATCTTATATGTTTGCTTTGCACTTTTAGAGTATGAAAATCTCAAATGCTACCTAAAGAAAAAGAATTTGATAAGGGAATAAACTTTTTCATGGTTATGAATATGATGCAGGACACACTGTATTTACATTACGGAAAACTATATCTGAGAGACTGTTATATTGAAGGAAGTGTGGACTTCATTTTTGGTAATAGCACTGCACTCTTGGAGCATTGTCATATCCATTGCAAGTCTGACGGGTTCATAACCGCACAAAGCAGAAAATCTCCACATGAAAAAACTGGTTTTGTATTCCTGAGGTATGTCACCATGTTTAGTGTAATTTGTTACAATCTATGAAGCACCGACACAGACACAGATACAAAATACTGGACTTCGATTGTCTTTGCAGATGCGTTATCACGGGCAATGGAGGAAGTTCATATGCATATCTTGGAAGGCCATGGGGACCTTATGGAAGAGTGGTCTTTGCATTTACTTATATGGATCAATGTATAAAACATGATGGTTGGAATAATTGGGGGAATATTGAAAACGAAAGAAGTGCTTGCTTCTATGAATACAGGTTCATAATTTCTCCATTCATCGTTATAATATCTTTGTCACTAAATATAAGACTCTCTCATTTTAAATTACAAACTACATCTGTTCTTTTTATGTCGAAATTACAGGTGTTTTGGACTGGGTTTTGTTCCTTCGAAAAGGGTGAAATGGACGAAAGTGTTAAAGGATAAAGAAGTTGAACAGTTTCTCATGCATAGCTTCATTGATCCAGAACCACAAAAACCTTGGCTAGCTCAAAGAATGGCCTTAAGGATTCCATATTCTGCTTAGACATATTATGTTTAGGACACTTGAGGCCTAAATGTGATACAATGTAAAACAAAAATAAAACACAAATCTTAAAAATAATAATTTTTAAATCAAGTATGAGCGAACATTTAGAGTTTATCTCTTTATTGTAATAATTTCTTATGCAGAAATATATCCATTAAACAAGAAGTTTGAATTATAATATTGGGACTTTATTTATTTTGACGTATCCATTTGTTGCATTTATGATTTTTTTTTGTGTCGTCAATATTGTATATTTAAATGGGTCGAATTGTGTTATCGCGTGAAATATTTTTAGTGACAAGAGAAAGAGAGAGAATAAATAATAAAGAATGTTATAATTGAAAAATTGAAAACTGAATTTTAATTTTATATATATATATATATATATATATATATATATATATATATATATATATATATATATATATATATATATATATATATATATATATATATATATATATATATATATATATATATATATATATATATATATATATATATATATATATATATATATATATATATAAAACAAACCTTAATTCTAACTATGACTTGGACTACAATTTGAATTATATCACATCATACCTCCTTATAATCTAAGTTGTCGAACAAGAATTTAGTCATAGTTGATTTAAACTATTCCTAATTTCTTTATCAAAGTTAGGAATTTGTAGACCTTCAGTCCTTTGATGAAAATGTCAGTCAACTATGCTTCACTCGAGCAATGCCTCACTTCAAGTTCACCATGGTTTACCTTCTCCCTTAGAAAACGAAACCTAGCCTTAATGTGCTTACTCCTTCTATGCAAAACTGGATTCTTTGCAATATTAATGGTTGACTTATTGTCGATTTGCAGCACCAGAGGTTTCTTCACTTCGACCTCCATCTTTTCCAGTGCATATCTTATCCGAATTTTTTGTCACGCAACATAGGATCCTGCTACATATTCAGCCTCACATAATGATAATTCCACCACAAGTTGATTTCTTGAGCACCATGAGATTGGGGCACCAAATACTTGAAAGAAGTAACCAGTTGTGTTTCTTCAATCTTTCTTGTCTCCACACCAAGCAGCATCTGAATAACAATTAATCACAACTTCTTTGCTTTTAGAATCTCGTAATTTGTCAATCCTTTTAAGTATCTCAGGATTATTCTTGGAACCTTCATGTATGACACCCTTGGTTCAGTCATGTATCTGCTTATTGATCCGAATGAGAAACCTATATCAAGTCGAGTGTTGCATACATATCTCAGAGATCCGACAATTTGTTTCAACAAAGTGACATTGACTTTGTCTTTCATCCCGAATCTCTTGAGTATCTATTTGACATACTTTATTTGATGTAGCACCATACCTTGCTTCAATATTTGAAATTCCATGCCTAGGAAGTACAACAACTTTCCCAGATCCGACATTTCAAATTCCTTCATCATCATTGTAATACCCCAAATTTTACCCTCAGATTAATCGATTCATATCGCATGACATCTCATTTTTGCATCAGCTAACTACTAACGGGTTACGTAGTCTGTTTGTTTTGCAGAAATTACGTTTGGCGCACTATAACTGTGGAAGGGCGAAATTGTCATTTTTACGTTGTTTGTTGACAAGTTCATAAAGCTGAATCATCGCCAAGACTCCATTGAGTAATTAGAGACTCCGTTTCCAAGCTCTTTGTTTTCTTTGAAGATGAACAGAAATTCACGGTAATTTTGGCATCAGGATTTTTGAGATATAGTAATTAATTCAACGAGCCGAGACTCTGTTGTCCGTGAATTTCCGAGATATTTATTTTATCATATGGGTTTGATTATGTTAAGATATCAATTTGGTTCGGCTCAAGTCAGTACAAGAATCCATTCTGCGGAATTTTGTTTTAATATGCGTTTTTTTCTCTGATCTTCTACTATCTGCCAGTCATTTTAAAGTCAAAACAGTAGAATTTTCGATTCGTGTTCGGGTTATGATTTCTGTTTAATTGTGGTTTTTTGGTTGAATGAGTTCAGGACATGAGATTTAGTCAGCAGAGAGACACGTTGAATTTCTCGGTGCAGAGTTTAGCTCTGCTTTTGCTGTAATTGAATTTCTCTGTTCTTTTCTGTTCTACTTTGTTCATGGCCATCATTGATTCTATCATCAGGCGCGGTTTAATCTGGGAAATATTTGACTGCAATTGAATGTCACGTCAGTTTTAAAGTGGAGCAGCATGCGTTGGGATGACATGAGTTGATTCAGATACTTATTTTGGAATATTATTCGTATTAAATTTATAGGGAGAATTTAATCCGTTTGTTAAGTTCAATCGATTACATTTTGATCGGTTGAGTTTATTTGGAGGTAATCATTCATTGGAATTTAATCGGATTGTTTTAGAGAGAGTCACTCGGTTGGAGGAATAATTAAATAAGTATCTTGGATAAAAATAATGTGAATTTTATTTATTCATAATTATATTTTATTACAATTTACACAAGGAAAATAAATACATTTTTAATTATAAAGTCCTAATTTCCTACAAGTGATCTTCGCGCCCGACTTTTCTGATTAATTTCTCCAACACTCGACTTGCTTTCGTACCTGCATACGAATAAACCAAAAACAGAGCAAAAAAGAGGTTAATGTTAAGAAATTATTTTTGTTCGACACCCTCAGAGTAATTTCATCATCGGGTGTCGGGAGGGCAACGACAAATGCCGAAGCTAACTCCGAAATCGATTCACGACCTCAGACTAAAACCGGAAAATATCTGTTCTTTTTTCGGGACGGCCAGAAAAAGAAGTGTTTTATGCCGAAAAGTGATTTTGCCGAAAAAAAGGAATTGAGCCAAACAGGTCACTAATGGAATCCAAAATCCGAAAATCCATTGTTCTATCAAGTAAATATCCAACAAATCATATCAGATCCGAAATGCGGTCCAGAGAACCAAGTTCAGATCCAGTTCTATCAAGTAAAAAGTTATATGGATCCAAAATCAATTCATCAGACAAAATCAAATCCAGATAATGTAAATCCGAAAGAACAAATCACCGGCAGATCCGAAATCAAATCCAGAAAAATCAGTATCCAGATGAAATCCATAAACCATAATGAATAAGAATCCGGATCCAATTTGTTCAAAGAAAAAACAAATCAATCTCAGACATAATAATAACGTAAATCAGTGGCTCCAAGCCCAACACGAGTGAAAAGAAATAACAGTATAAAATGAGCATAGAGAAGAACGAGGAACCCTAACCACAAAAAAAGAGCGAACTCACCAGAACAAAGGCGGCGGCCACAAATCACCTAAACGAGAACGAACAAAAGCGGCCGTCAAAACTCGAAGGGGTTCAGAAGTGTCAAGATTCTCCGTCATCACCCCAATCTGAAAGAAGAAGAGATTTTAAAACGATCTTCTCTGACAAAGATGAACCAGAGCTTGTTTCTTTCGTTCGCCGAAGAAGACACGACACTGTACCATCGACATCAGAACGAAACAACATGCAAGGCCACCGTTGCGACTAGAGTCAGAAGGGGAAGATATTTCCTCATCTTCATCACCGTCTAACATCAAAGTTACCGGAAACCACCGCCGGAAATCGTCACAAACCATTAAAACACCATCATCAAAACGTGAGCAACATGATCTGTTAACAGCCTGTTTCCATTTTTTTCCAGGTTTGCAAGGTAGAGAAGAAAGAAGAACCACACGCAAGTAGAGAGTGAGAAGAAGAGAGATATGAAAAAATGCAGCAAGCAACACGAATGGATCCGCCGCGGACAACAACAAGAGGATTAGGGTTGCCCTAATCCCTCGTGCCTTTTGTTGAATTTGTGGACCGGGTTGGGTTCGGGATGTGATGACCCGGCCCAACCCCTTTGGTTTTATTTTCTTTTTTTTCTGATTTATATTTGGTTTTTTAATTAATTTGATTAAAATAAAAAATATAAATAAATAACTTTTTTTTAACATTCTGTTTAACACAAAAAAATAAATAACTAACTTTTTTCCAGAAAATAATAAATACTATTCTTTTTGTAATTAGTACTATCTTTTTTTCATTAAGTTAAATTAACTTTTTTAATTAATACCATTAACTTTCTTAAAAAAATTAAATTAACTCTTTCTGTAAATAGTAAATAAAAATCTAACATAAACTCTCTTCTTCTTAAAAAATAATAAATAAAACAATAATAAAAATCCAAAATTGTAATTCTTTTTTTTTGCGACATTAAATATTTTTATTATTTGCCATTGATTTCTGTCTAACCTTTCTATGTATTCAAATTACTAACTTTCTCCATTTTTCTGGCTGATTATACTTAATTCTCGTTCATCATTGGTTAACAATTAGTCATTATATCCATATTTTGTTTTATGGTTTGGAAACATGCGAGGCAATCGTCGCAATTTATTCTATTTGTGCACTTTATATTTCAATATTGTCACCCGATGTTTATTTTTTCCTTTGCACTTTATGTACTGTTAATTATTTTCACCTTCCGAAGGATTAGGTCTAACTGTTGGCCGCCGTGTCAATAACCTTCACCTTTAATCTTTTCCTTTTCCAAACCCTAACAGCCCAGGCGTCCCGCCGTGGACATTTTTATCCTTTACCCTAGCATTAGGTCAAAGAGCCGCCGTACTCTATTTTAGAGTTTCCCGCCGTGGAATCCCTAATTTCAACCCTAATTTTAATTAACAATTTCAACATAGAAATAGTAGTTTTAAGACTCCACGTAAGCGTGTCCTTAAGATACGTTTATTCCCTATTGAAACCTTGACCACAGTCAAGACGTTTCTAACCTCCCTTTCGAGGGGAACTACGATTACTCTGATTCTATTCCCTACCCCGGATACGTAGGCACAAGATGCGAATCTTGCCGAGTAAACTTAGGACTAACCCTTAGGTCTTTTCTTTAACTTTCTAACCCTTTGTATATACCTTAAAGCAGATAATAAAGCAAAATAGTAGAAAAATAAACAAAAGGTTCCTGTAGAGTACTACGGAAGTTTAGGGTGCTAATACCTTCCCTAAGCTTAACCAACCCCTTACCTAGATCTCTCCCCGCATTGTGTTTACGATGCAAAATAGGTTTTTCCTCTTTTGACCTTTTCCTTCGGATAAATCAAAGAGTGGTTGTGAACTAAAGATGCAATTCAAATTAATTAATAATTTGATATCCTATTTCCACCGCAACAGAAAATGGTGACATCACTGGGGACTTCTTAATCTTTTGAGGGTCATCCCTATTTTGTTTATTTTTGATATTTGTTTCATTAATATTTTTTCTCACTTGTATGTATATATTTTGGGGTACCTTGCTTGGGAGTTACTTTGTTGTGAGATAAGTCCTACACCCGAGCTTGAGTGACATTATTATAGGAAGGCGATATATTCGACGAGGCTTATAGGGAGTGAGTCCCGACCAAGCTACCTCGAGAATCACCACTCAGTTGAGACCCTTTCGAAAATGGTTCGGTTGAACGAGTTTAGTCGTGAAAGCTTTTACTATTGTTGATTGGATTCTGTGATACTGGGAACCGTAGTACCTTTACACCATCTTGGCCTTATCTAGGACGTAGTGCAGGAACTATGTGGGAGTAGTCCTACAATGGTTGCTACGCGATGCTACACTCAAAAGAGGTCCTCTTGAGAAAATTATCGACCCTCGAGTCATTCGGGAAGTTGATAATATCCGAAGGATGGACTGATGACTTTGGGCACCGTTTTAGAACCTTGTTCTGCAGGTACAATTGACCCTATAGTACATACCTTTTGGTAAGGGTAGACCTTAACTCCATTCATTGGTCCTCTAACCTAGGACTTTGTCTTCTTATATGTATTTGCGTATTGCATCCATAAAGCATCATATCATTTCTAGTTTCAAGGAATTCAACAGTCATTCGCAAATTTAAAAAGTCCTACACTTGAAAGTCTAAAAAACTTTTCCAGCTTTCCTAAAAAGGGAATATTTGCGATCGACCGTTGAAATTCTTGAAACCATTGCATGCCATTAGCATCACATTTTTGCATTGCACTTTTCCCCCGGTTTCTCATTCTCGGTTCTCTCGTCTTCCAGTGTTCCTTTGAGTCGTCAAGTTGATTCCTCGACACAGATATCAAACTAGAGCTAACTATAGACGCAAGATGTCAGAACAAGAAACATATAATGCGGAAATCCGAATGGAGATCGATGATTTGAAATCAGGCATGACCAAGCTCACCGAGATGCTTCAAGTACTGATTGCCAGAGGAGAGCCATCTCAGGGGACGGTCATTCAAGAAGTTTCAAGTGTTGATCCACCTCCTGTTTAGATGCCACGATCTACTTGGCCAGAGTTTGGTTTACCTCCTAACTATTCTCCACCTATTGCATCTACTACTATGATTGGTATGACTGTCGGACCGATTTTTCAAGCTCCCGTCCTTACCGAGCCTAGACCTATGGTCCACACTGTTAGCCAGACTGTCTGAGCTCCCTTTGAGAATCCTCTATATGAGCACAATGCTGCCAGTATTCAAGGGGAAGACCAGGAAGATTTTGTTGAGCCGGAGATTACCCGTGAACAGTTTCAGATCATAGATAAGAGACTCAAGGCAGTCGAGGGTACTGACTTCAACGTTGATGCAGACAATATGTGCCTAGTTTCTGATCTTGTTATGCTTGCCAAATTCAAGACTCTCGAGTTCATGAAATATAAGGGTCAGTCATGTCCAAGAGCTTATTTAGTCATGTACTTCCGAAAGATGGTAGCTTACACCAACAATCAGAAGCTGTTCATCCATTGCTTTCAGGATAATTTGAGTGGTGCTTCTCTAAAATGGTATATGAATTTGGAGCATAACAGCGTCCACTAATTCAAGGATCTTGCCAACGCTTTCATGAAGCAATACAAATACAATTTGGATATGGATCCTGCTGCACCCCAAAATTTGCCCAATTCTTCTTTACCTAGCTTGTGTTTCATTTCATTCACATTAGCATTATCATTTGCATTTCATTGACATGTGTGCAGGAGATCAAGAGGTATGAGTACCAATCAAGGGCTATGCAAGACTTTGAAGCTAGCTAAGAATCTTATTCAAGTGTTCAAGGGTTGATATCTTTGTCAAAGAAGTTAAAAGATCCTCAGAGAGAATGGTTGAAACCAAGAGTGTGTGCCTCTTAACTTGAGAGTTATGAGGAAGACCCTCAGATGATTCTGAAGCTATGAAGTTGGACTTGAAGCCTTGAGAGAGCTTATGAGATGTCTTGACAGCCATCATGAAGCCTAGATAGGTCATTGTGCAAGTTTAAGAAGACTCAGCCATGAGTGGTGCAGTTAGGGTTTGACTGGATCAACCCTAGGTCAACTGATGATTTGGAGGGGATTGAGACCTAATCCAAGAGCCATGTGATCATGGATTGATGCATTGAGATGCTATAAGGATGATTCCAAGGTCAACTCATCATGATTGAGGAGTTTGAGAAGTTTCAAGCTAGGGTTTCTAAGGCTTGACAGTGTAAAATCCCCTAGTTTGACCCCTATCTTCAAGGTAGTTTAGCTCAAGATGTGATTGTCATCTCATCCCACCCCCAACATGAATGTTGTAGAGCATGAGCTTATATTTAATTTGAGTGCTAGAAGTCCTTGATAGGATTTGTAGAACTCAAGTTATGACTTTGACAAGTTACAGGTCATCTGAGGTATGTGAACTTGGGGGCTTGAAAGTCACCCAACTTGTATCAAACTTTTTCCCAAGAAGGATGATTCCTATGAATTTTTGGTCAACATGAATGTTGTTCCTTATCCTCTTAGATTTCTATAGAGTACTAGAAGTCCTTGATAGGATTTGTAGAACTCAAGTTATGGCTTTGACAAGTCAAGGGTGTTTTGATCATTTGGAGATTATAGGTCATTTCAAGCATAAGGCCATAACTCCTATTTCCAAGCTTCAAATGGAAAAATGTTCAACATCAAACTTGTTCATAATGATGTTTTAAGGCTAGTAAGGAGGTAATGAGATGATGGGAATGCTTGTAGCTCAAAGTTGCAAAAATGACCTAAAATAAGGATGATTTTCAAATGAACCAAAATTGGAAATTGATATTTTCAATCTACACATCCAAACCATGGCATGTAATATATCATTTTGATTCTAGAAAACATTTTAAGAACATTGGTTTAGCCACATTTTTGAGTTGAGGTCTAATTTGTGGACTTGCTTTGAAAAGTGATTACTTACATCATAAGTAACATGTGCAAAACCTAGAATCAAGGCATAACCAAGGCCCTTTGCAAGCTGAACACTTTCAAAATGTCACTAGGGGAGAAATTGGAAGTGAATGAGGTTGGTTTCAAGCTTTTTGCAGAACTATGCATGGCATGGCATATGGTTGAAAATCTCATGACATGAGAGATTGAAACTCTCATTAGAAGGATCTAGAGGGTTCTAGATCACTCACAGATCATCTATATATTGAGTAGAGGTGATCCAATGCAAAGGTTGGTGATGATTGAAGGAGAGAGCATAGATTGAGATTGAAATTACATAGCTTGCAACTGAATTCGGTTTCACCAATTTCTTCACTTTCCATCCATTTTCTTGATTGCAACTTCTTCCATGGATTCTAGGGATTGAATCCAGATCATAATCCAAGAGAATTCGTGGCTGAATCGTGTATGAGCAATTGAATTTTTCCACCTGCAACTCACCATCGGGTTTCAAGATTCAGGAGCTTTCAACCAGTTCTATTGCATACAGAAGTAAGGAAAGGATCCATTGATCGTGTCTGGAAGGTTGGAGAGCTTGATTTGGAGGTTTAGTGCATCTGTTCATCCAAGATTTTCAGGTTAGTAACTTTCTTCCTCTAGCATGAATTAGGTAGAATCAGGATGAGTTAGGGTGTTAGATGCATTGTAGAACGGTGTAGGATTGATTTCAGACCATTAATTTGAGAATTAATGACCAATCTAGGGTGTTACCATTTTCGGTTGAGATTTGGTTATGGTGAATCTTGAGGTTTCAGAGAGAATTAAAGGCATGAATGAATTCGCGAGGGAATTTGGGACAGGTTTCATTAAGGGATCGTGGCCTATAGTGGACTCTAGGTTGAACTAGGGTTGTGGAATGGTGACCGGAACACCACCGGTGGTGGCCGGAGCTGCGCGCGAAGTTCAGACATTCAAAAGGTTGAAGATGACTCTAGAGCCATTGGATGGGGGTTGGACTTTGACTGAAGGCATGATCCAACGACCACGTTTTAATTTCAAGTTGTGAAGGATATGGTTTAATGAAACGCATCGTTTCATTTGTTAGCTGATGCTGGGCTTAGTGAATTAACTGATATCCACACCCCCTCATGGCCCAATCCATTATATGAACTGTGTTTTATTTCTATCTGCACCGCGCGTGTGTTTATTTTATTTTGATTTTCATTGTTCTTTCATTTTATTCATGGTTCTTGATAAAATCATATAACATTGAAAAATGATCCAATTAATCCCATTCTTTTTGCATTATATTCATGATTGAGTCTAATATTTTTTAGAAAAAAATTTATTCATTTCATGCATTTTCTGATTTTATGGGAATTTTGTATTTTAATTGATATTAAAATGGTTATGCTTGATACCTGATTTTGTGGAATTTTGTGTGATCATGTGGTGATTATTTTGATCCTGATTTTTTGTGTGTGATTAGGTTAGACATGTATGCTCCCATATCATTTTTCTCAAATTTTTGTGATGAACGTAGGTGGTAGTTTAGGTTGGAACCTTTAGAAGCTCCATTTTTAGGGTTTATGGTTGATACCTTATGGTTTAGATTTTGATTTTAGGACTTAATAGATGATTTAGTCCCTGATTTTTGTATGAGGCATTCTTAATTGAATTAGGATCCCTTAGGAATTTTTGTAGAAATTTATAGGATAGTTTCCTATTTTTGGTTGATTTTAGTTTAGGTGCTAGTTTTAGATGATTCTGAGGCACTAATTCAACTAGACTAACTTCTTTAGTTCCCTTAGATTAGGGTTTTGCTTTGTTTGCCTTTGGTTGAGATTGAAGACAAGTTGACGACAAGGTGAGGATGCTTGAAGTTGCTTGAATTTGCTTGGAGCTAGGAGTTGCTTGTGCCTGAAGGTGTCTGATGAAGTTTTAGGAGGTAAGAGACCTAGGGAGAGCCTTAGAACTAGAATGACTTCTTTCACAAATATGGAAAGCATATTGTGCTTCCATTCCTCCCAATGACTAAAAGTCCTCCTAAGATAATCACATCCCTCCTTTGGAGGGATGAGTGGCTTTATCTGGGAAGTAGAACTTTGAGGGAACCAGTCTCTCATAATGATAAACCCTTACAAGCTTCCTTTGGTTGTCAATAAGCTGTTTATCATTTCCACTCATTCTGTTAAATCAATTGTCTTCTGGTTTGAGTATCTTGAAAGATGTTGGGACTTGAGTTTGAAGATGAGGACCTCATTGAAGAATGTGGAAGAGGATGATTCCTTGAGCATTGCCATTGCAGCTGAAGCTTGAAGAGCAAGAAGAACAAGTTGATACTTGTGAAGAAGATCCAATAGAGATTGAGTGAAGAGTTGAGGCTTAAAGAATTGAAGGATGAAGTTGACACTTCCATGTGACTGAAGATTACTCTGAGAAGCTGAAGTTTGTAGGAGAAGAGAACCAAGTTGATACTGGTAAAGTAAAGAGAGCTGAAGCTTGAAGACTAAGTTGATACTTATGAAGAGGATTCAATTGAGATTGAGTGTAGAGCTGAGGCTTGAGGAATAAAGGATAAGTTGACACTTACATGGATGCATTTAGAGCCTGAAGGAATCAAGTTGATACTTGTAGTTAAGAGTGAAGCCTGAAGGTGGAAATTGACTGAAGAGCTGAAGCTTGGAGAAAAGAGAACAAGTTGATACTTATGTTTGATGGATTGAAACCCTGGAGAAGCAAGTTGATACTTGTCATGAGAGATGATAGCCTTGAAGGGTGGTTGAAGTCTGAAGACTGGATTGCTGTCAGAAGAGCTGAAGCTTGGAATTGAAAGAGGGGTGGATCTGCTTTCTTTTCTTGTCTGTTTTCTTTGCTGTACTGATGTGCCTTATTTGACTTGCTTGATGCATTAGAATAAGTTCATATCTAGACTGACTTTAAGCTAGGAGCATGACTGCTCTAGAGGTTTAGTTGCTCCCTCTGCTTGTATTTTTACTGTATGGCTTTGCTTGCGGGTATTTGGTAGAGCCCAGCTCCCTTGCCCATGTGGTTTGAGTTGCTTGATAGCATGTTTCTCCTCCTGTATGATTGTAGTTGTCATTCTATTTTGCTTGATAGCATGTTACTTCTCCTGTATGATTGCAGTTATTCATATCTGGCTTGAGGTTGAGATGAGCTTGTGGAGGCTGATGCCCCACACACATTTCCTCCCTCACTTGCATTGCATGCATTTTACGGTCGTTTACTGTTTACTGTTTAGGCTGATGCTTTATCTGTTTCTGTTTATCATTGACATGATCCCATAGGACTCTCATTTCCTTTGATAAGGAAGTGATGATAGAACTTTAGGTTGAAACCTATGCATGATAACTTCTAGGAGATCCCTGTTTCAAACCTCAACCATAGGATGAATCCTTGGCATGACAACAGTAGGACTTGATAGTCTCCCCGTAGTTGAGCCTCTCTCTTCTCTTCTCAAACAACTTAAAATACAGTAATCATGAATGATTTCTTTTCGTACGTTACGAGCCTTAAGCTATCTGAGAAAGGATTGTTGGAGAGTCTCTTTTCAGCAATCTGGATGTTTAGTATGGCACCCTTTGGGTGACATGCGATGCATTCACTCTTAGGTCATAGTCTTTAGTGCGATGGAAATTGCAAACACAATAAAAAACACTTCTTCCGTAAAAGACAGAAAACAAACTTCAAACCTTTTTTCCCCGTGGGCCCATAATTCAAAGGAAGCTTTTCTGAAGAAAAGAGTGTTGTTAAACTTCAGCGCCACCGCAAACAGGCTTTGTCCCTAACTGCTGGAATTGCTGTTTAACCCTACTCGATAAAACAGATGAATCTGAATTCCCGTAAGCCGTAGTATCCCGAACTACGTAAGCTCTGATCTCTCATGTCTGTTGAGAGTACGTAGGCACAATACTGACGTATTGGCGAGCCACCTTCCCCGTAACCTCGTAGTAGGTCGAACTACGTTGACTCTGATTTCTCATTCTCTGATGAGAATACGTAGGCATAAAGTGTGACGCTTTGCCGAGTCATTTTTCTTTTCTTGTTAAGCCAGCCTTGATAGGTAGATAGATAAACCAACTCGTCCGGTAAACACAACAAGCGTGGATCCCGTCGAGTACGACGGACGTGAGGGGTGCTAATACCTTCCCCTTGCGTAACCGACTCCCGAACCCAGACAACAGTTGCGATGACCTTGTCTTATACCTTTTCGTCAGGTTTTTCCGATCGTTTCCTTTCCTGCTCCGAGGGATAAATAAAGAAAGGTGGAGACTCTTTTGTTTTGCCGGCACCTTATTTTCGCGGAAGCGACAGATCCTGATCATCATCAACTTCAAAGTATGTCTCAGAAGGAAAAAGGGTCGTTCAAGGAGTATGCTCAGCGCTGGAGAGAGTTAGCTTCCCAAGTTGAACCCCCTATAGCAGAGAAGGAATTAACAGGAATGTTCATGGATACTTCGTCTCTTTTCTATTGGGAAAAGATGATTGGAAGTGTCTTTTCAAGCTTTACAGATATGGTAACTATCGGCCAAAGGTTTGAAAAATGGTAAGGTATCCAAGGCTGCCGAATCTTCTAATGGTGCAAAGAAATCATATGGGAATTTCCATAAGAAGAAGGATGAGCAGATCAATGCTGTTACGTCTGATTTAAGAAAGCCTAGCCACAGAATTCACCCTGTTGATAATCATGTTGCGGCTCCACAGCCAGCTCAGACTTCTCAACATCTAGTTATTAGACAAGACCAGTCTCGAAGTAGAAACCAATTTGATCCTATTCCCATGACTTACACATAACTTTATCCTGACCTGGTTCAACAAGGGTTGATCACTACAAAGGCTTTGCCACCTCCTCCTAATCCTCCTCCAGCTGGATTTAGGACTGATCTCAATTGTGCTTTTCATGAGGGTGCCCCGGGCCACGACTTGGAGCATTGTTTTGCACTGAAAGCCAGAGTGCGTGGGTTGATTCGAGATGGAATACTTGATTTTACGGATAATCCTCCAAATGTCTAGAAGAATCCCTTGCCAGAGCACCAGAAGTGAAGTTTCGGCTGGTTCTGATTTAGTCACTAGGCTTTTGTTTCTCGTTGTTTGTACTTTCCTTTATTTTATTAGTTATTTGCTTTCGAAACTATGTTTGTACTTTTACATTAATGAACTGAACATTGCAACTTTTGATTTAATTCATTTTATCTATTATTTGCATCTTTACGCTTTCAAATATTTACTTCTTGTCCAATTTATTTGATATGCGAATATTTGAGGGAGGATGACGAAAACGTTATACCCATAACTGCTGTCGGTATGCTTTCAATCAAACTTTGTTGACGATGTAAGACATTGTTTCAACTCCCAAACACTGGAGAAATAAGGAAGTTATACCCATTGTCACCCCCTTCGAGCCTAGAAGTTGGAGTTTCTTTCTTTACAAAAAAAACCGCAATCTTAATCTGGGGAATGGGTAGTTCTCAGTTAACTCGGTTGTGTTTTCCCACAATACGCCTTTCATATAAAGGTCACACTCACATTTTTCCTTTGCACACAACAAACAAGTTTCGAAGATGTTTTAAGCCAAAAGTCGATGATGGTTCATCGTGATCATTAAAGCTAGGCAGTCACTTTCTTTCTTCCAAAAAAATATATATATCAAAAGAAAAAGCCCGCTTAGTCAAAACCTATGAAGGAGACTTAGGCAAAACTAGGGCATCCCGCTGACTGTAAACTTTAAAAGAAATAGTTCAGGCAAAATTTATGGATAATAAAAAGAGGAGATCTTTAAATCCTTATCCTGAAAATCCTCAATGTCAAAAAACCAAATGTTATCGGAAAGGAGTGGCTGCCTTCTCATAGGTCCCTTTGTTGCTTCCGCGAAAATAAGGTGCCGGCAAAACAGAAGAGTCGTCACCTTTCGTTATTTATCCCTCAGAACGGGAAAGGAAACGATCGGAAAAACCTGACGAAAAGGGTATAAGACAAGGCCATCGCAACCATTGTCTGGGCTCGGGAGTCGGTTACGCAAGGGGAAGATATTAGCACCCCTCACGTCCGTCGTACTCGATGGGATCCACGCTTGTTGTGTTTACTGGACGAGTTGGTTTTATCTATCTACCTATCAAGGTTGGTTTGAAACGAAAAGAAAATGACTCGGCAAAGCGTCTCACTTTATGCCTACGTATTCCCATCAGAGAATGAGAAATCAGAGTCAACGTAGTTCGACTAACTACGGGTGATGGGGGAGGTGGCTCGCCAATACATCAGTATTGTGCCTACGTACTCTCAAAAGGTATGAGAGATCAGAGCTTACGTAGTTCGGGATAATACGGCTTACGGGGATTCAGATTCATCTGTTTTATCGAGTAGGGTTAAACAACAATTCCAGCAGTTAGGGACAAAGCCTGTTTGCGGTAGAACTGAAGTTTAACGACACTCTTTTCTTCAGAAAAGCTTCCTTTGAATTACGGGCCCACGGGGCAAAAAGGTTTGAAGTGTGTTTTCTGTCTTTTACGGAAGAAGTGTTTTTTATTGTGTTTGCCATTTCAATCGCACTAGAGACTATGACCTGAGAGTGAATGCGTCGCATGTCACCCAAAGGGTGCCATACTAAACATTCAGACTGTTGAAAATAAGCTCTCCAACAATCCTTTCTCAGATAGCTTAAGGCTCGTAACGTACGAAAGAAATCATTCATGATTACTGTATTTTAATTTGCTTTGAAGATAAGAAGAGAGAGGGCTTAACTAAGGGGAGACTATCAAGTCCTACTGTTGTCATGCCAAGGATTCATCCTATGGTTGAGGTTTGAAACAGGGAACTCCAAGAAGTTATCATGCATAGGTTTCAACCTAAAGTTCTATCATCACTTCCTTATTAAAGGAAGTGAGATTCCTAGGGGATCATGTCAATGATAAACAGAAACAGATAAAGCATCAGCTTAAACAGTAAACAATAAACGACTGTAAAATGCATGCAATGCAAGTGAGGGAGGAAATGTGTGTGGGGCATCAGCCTCCACAAACTTGTCTCAACCTCAAGCCAGATATGAGTAACTGCAATCGTACAGGAAAAATAACATGCTATCAAGCAAATACAATAAACTGCAATCATACAGAAGAAATAACATGCTATCAAGCAAAATAGAAGTAACTGGAATCATACAGAAGAAATATCATGCTATCAAGAAAAATAGAAGTAACTGCAATCATACAGAAGAAATATCATGCTATCAAGCAAAATAGAAGTAACTGCAATCATACAGAAGAAATATCATGCTATCAAGCAAACACAAACCACATAGGCAAGGGAGCTGGGCTCTACCGAATACCCGCAAGCAAAGCCATACAGTAAAATACAAGCAGAGGGAGCAACCCAACCTCTAGTGCAATCATGCCCCTAGATTACATCAGTCTAGATATGAACTTATCCTAATGCATCAAGCAAATCAAACAAGGCACATCAATACAGAAAAGAAAACAGACAGGAAAGAAAGCAGCAGCTTCACAGCACAGCAGTCTTCTGACAGCAGTTCAGTCCTCAGACTTCAATCACCCTTCAAGGCTATCCTCCTCAATAACAAGTATCAAATTGCTCCTCCAAGGTCCTAACACATCAAACATAAGTATCAACCTATTCTCTCTTGCTCAAGCCTCAGCTTTATAGTAATTTCCACCTTCAGGCTTTACTCCTAACTGCAAGTATCAACTTGATTCCCTCAGGCTCTCCATGAATCAATGTAAGTGTCAACTTATCCTTTATTCCTCAAGTCTCAGCTTTTCACTCAATCTCAATTGAATCCTCTTCATAAGTATCAACTTGGTCTTCAAGCTTCAGCTCTCTCTTCTTTACCAGCATCAACTTGGTCTTCCTCTCCTACAAGCTTCAGCTTCCTTGAATAATCTTCAAACACAAAGAAGTATCAACTCCATCCCCCAATCTTCTTCAATTAAGGAACTCCATCCTCTAATCAAGGGAGAAAGATGCATCTATCAAGAACAAAGTTGGGATGATTGGTAGCAGAGTGAAGACCAAAGGTCACCACTAAGCATCCTGTCATCAGAGAAAGGGACCCTCAAAGGTTCTACCAATTTGCAAAGAGCCACACATCCTACCAAAGGAGGGATAAGGCCTTTACAAGGGATCTTACATCATAGGGAAGAATGTAATTGATCAACATATTCCATGTTTATGAAGGAAGAGAACTATCTAGAAGCTCTGCCTACAGAACCCTAATCTTAACCTAATCAAAACTACACCACAAGAAGGGAAGATCTTCAAATCCAAGCCTCTTCAAGAAATCCAATGCATCTTCAACTTGCCTTCATCATCATCCAAGAACAAGAGAAACAAAACCCTAATCTAAGGGAACTAAAGATGTTAATCTAGTTGAGTTAGTGCCTTAGAATCATCTAAAACTTAGCACCTAAACTAAAATCAATCAAAAATAGAAAACTATCTTATAAATTTCTACAAAAATTACTAAGGGATCCTAATTCAATTAAGAATGCCTCATACAAAAACCAGGGAGTAAATCATCTATTAAGTCCTAAAATTAAGTCCTAAATCCAAAGGTATCAATCATAAACCCTAAAAATGGAGCTTCTAAAGGTTTCAACCTAAACTACCACCTATGTTCGTCACAAAAATGTGAGAAAATTCTATAGGGAGCATGCATGTCTATGATAACAACTCACAAAAAATCAGGATCAAAATCATCACCACATGATCACACAAAATTCTACAAAATCAAGTACCAAACATAACTATTTCAATATCAATTAAAATGTGAAAATTCTCCTAAAATCATAAAATGCATAAAATAAACATATTTTTTTATCTAAAATAAACTAGACTCAATCATGAATATAATGCAAAAAGAATGGGGTTAATTGGATCATTTTTCAATTTTATATGATTTAATCAAGAACCATGTATAAAATGAAGAAATTAAAGAAAATCAAAAGAAAAAGATAAACACACGGTGCAGATAGTAAACACAATCAGTTCAATTCATGGATTGGGCTCGCTGGGGTGTGTGGATAGTGCTCTCTTTCTAAGGCCCAAAACCTTTCGTTTAATGATACGTAGCGTTTAGAGCATCAGCATTCTTCCCTCTTCACAACCTGAGATTAAAACACGGCCCTTGGATCTGGCTCTGGTCAATGGTCATACGTGGATCTGACGGCTAGGACTTCATCACCTACCTCTAGCCATGAAAATGGAGGGAAGCATCCATTGTAACAGAGTTCAAACATCAACCTCATCCTCACTCGGGCTCCCTCAAATCTCCATCGAAATTCAAGATCTAAAACACTAAATCACTCTAAATCTCTCCCTGAGTCTAACCCTAGCCTCAGAATTTATTGAATCAACCTCTAACCTAAAACACGATTAAGAATCAAAATTATGCTCAAACCTCAACTATCACCATTCTTCAAATTGTTTGGTCTAAAATGTTCACCACATTACCCTGATCACTTCTCGCTATAACACTCACATTATCTCTCAATATCCAGCATGTTCTTGATCCAAACAGAAATTGTGTCATCTCATTGATCATCACCAAATCCTCTCTAAGTTTCCAGAAACGATCTCCTTACCACATACTATCAATCTAACCTAACAAACTGAGGTAATTATTCTTAAATTAAGGTGAGGGATGAAAGATTCAAACCTGTGAATTCTTGAATAACAGAAGTAGCAAAGCTTCAATTCAACCCTTCTACTGCTCCAGAATCATTCAATGTACCAAGTTCTTGCTTC
The DNA here is from genome assembly GCA_963859935.3 of Lathyrus sativus. Taxonomy (NCBI): domain Eukaryota; kingdom Viridiplantae; phylum Streptophyta; class Magnoliopsida; order Fabales; family Fabaceae; genus Lathyrus; species Lathyrus sativus. Next base: position 621,775,086 of record OZ012735.1, on the reverse strand, counting down.
TGTATGCAAGAGAATTGATTTCATATGCTTGGAACTCCAAACCCGATGGTGACTTGCAGCAGGTGAAACTCAAATGCAAGAACACGGCCCTTCAAGGCTCTGGCTATGGAATTGATCTGGAATCATTCAGTATCCTCAATAGAAGTTGTTGAGATTAAAAGAAAGATCAAAAATGGTGTAGAATGCAGAAACTGATTTCAATTTGCACATGGAGGTTTCAAAGCTCACTCTCTCTTTTTCCTCTCAATCCTCACCAACCTTGCACTTGAACCCCTTCTAAACAATATATAGATGATGTTGGACCTCTCTAGAATCTTCTGGAATTATCCAAGGAGATGTTGAATTTCTCATGTCATCAAAAATACCATCTCATGCCATACTCACCCCAATTATGGTTTCACTTGTTGTAGCAGCTTGTTATGATCCCAAAATCTCTCCAAATGAGATATTAGATGTGTTACAATGCCTTGGAAGCTTGTGCATTGATCTCTCATGTGTTTGCAAATGTTACTTAAGATGTAAGTAACTACTTTTCAAAGCAAGTCCACAAATTACACCTCAACTCAAAAATGTGGCTAAACTAATGTTCTTAAAATGTTTTTTAGAGTCAAAATGATATATTACATTCCTTGGTTTGGATGTGTAGATCAAAAATATCAATTTCCAACTTTGGTTTATTTAACTTATACCCTTATTTTAGGTCATTTTTGCAACTTTGAGCTACAAGCACTTCCAACATCTCATGACCTCTTTACTAGCCTTAAAACATCATTTTGAACAAGTTTGATGTTCAACATTTGCCCATTTGAGGCTTGGAAATAGGAGTTATGGCCTTATGATTGAAATGACCTGTAATCTCCAAATGACCAAAATACCCTTAACTTGTCAAAGCCATAACTTGAGTTCCACAAATCCTATCAAGGACTTCTAGTACTCTATAGAAAGCTAAGAAGATAAGGAACAACATTCATGTTGACCAAAAGTTCATAGGAATCATCCTTCTTGGGAAAACGTTTCATGCAAGTTGGGTAACTTTCAAGCTCCCAAATCCACAGACCTCAGATGACCTGTAACTTGTCAAAGTCATAACTTGAGTTCTACAAATCCTATCAAGGACTTCTAGTACTCTCTAGAAAGCTAAGATCAAGCTCTACAACATTCATTTTGGGGGCAAGATGAGATGACAATCACATCTTGAGCTAAATTGCCTTGAAGATAGGGGTCAAACTAGGGGATTTTACACTGTCAAGCCTTAGAAACCCTAGCTTGAAACTTCTCAAACTCTTCAATCATGATGAGTTGACCTTGGAATCATCCTTATAACATCTCAATGTATCAATCCATGATCACATGGCTCTTGGATTAGGTCTCAACCTTGTCCAAATCATCAGTTGACTTAGGGTTGACCCAGTCAAACCTTAGCTGCACCAATCATGGCTGAGACTTCTCAATCTTGCACAATGACTTGTCTAGGCCTAAAAGTGATCTTCAACACTTCTCATGAGCTCTCTCAAGATCTCAAATCTAACTTCATGGCTTCAGAATCATCTGGTGGTCTTCCCCATAACTCTCAAGTTAGGAGACACACACTCCTGGTTTCAACCACTCTCTCTGAGAATCTCTTAACTTCTCTGACAAGGATATCAACCGTTGAACATTTGAATAAGCTTCTTAGCTAGCTTCAAGGTCTTGTGTAGCTCTTGATTGGTAATCATACCTCTTTATCTCCTGCACACATGTCAATGAAATGCAAATGATAATGCTAATGTGAATGAAATGAAACATAAGCTAGGTAAAGAAATGTTGGGCAAATTTTGGGGTGCAACAGCTGCCCCTATTCAAACGGCTTGGACCTGACTGGGTGAGAAGCGAACGACTCTCAAACAATCAAGGTACGAGACGGTTGAATACCAACAAACCCGGAAATTTGCCAATTGCACAAGTACACGGTACTCTGATAGGGACAAATCTTCGGAAACTGAAATATTAGATGCCCGACAACTAGCTGGGGAATTGGTCACACGGTAACCGGTGATACATGGTCGACCATGCCGTCAGGCATTAAGATTCCTCGGGACTCATCAAATCAACAATCAAGTTAATCATGCCATCAGGCATTCAAAGAAATCTTTGGGCGTCAGCCGATCTTCATCAGTAAGTCGGGAATAGAATTCTCAGTCAATCATGACCCAATTGAGGATATCCAACTTCTACCATCAGGAACTCCGCATCAGCTGAGAGAACTGCTTCGTCAATACAGTTGGACTTCAATCATCAAGTCTTTAAGGGAAGTTTCAACTTCGCTGCTCAGAAACCTGTTGGGGATGACACATCTCCGCTGGGGATTCTGGAGAACTATCAAGTCACTCTGCTTCGGGGATCCAGAAATTATTCTGGGTGAGTCATTTCTGCTGAGGAAATCAAGAATCATCTTGAAAAAACAACTTCTTCAAGAATCATCCTGAACCAATAACTCTACTGGAGATTTCAGGAATCATCCTGAGCAAACACTCTGCCGGGGACTCTAAGCATCAACTTGAGCAACCAACTCTGGCGACTTCACTAGGGATTTTAAGAATCATCTTAAGCACACAACTTCGATGGGGAATTCAAGAATCATCTTGAGCAAACCATTCTGCGGAGGAACACCTGCAAAACAAGAACGGTACCGACCTAGCTCATGCTTCATATGCGTATGCTTTGGCAATGGCGCAATGCTCCACACGGTGGAAATGCTATGCATTCTTAGGGTAAATGCTATGCAATCATGCAAAATGTTACGATCCCATCAGCAAAATAAATGCTAAAGGGAGAATCCTCCTGTCAAGGAGAAAGAACCGCTCTGGTGGAGAGGAGGAATCATCCTGCCAAGGAGAAGAAGTCACGCCAATATCAATTGGACTCCGCTTGGGGAAATGAACCTCAGTCGACTGCTGCGGGGGAACGAAGCTCCACGAGAACCTGGACCTGCTCAGGAAAGCGATGTCAATTGCAGAAATAAACTGCGCGGCCTTCGCGACTACTTCCCTGGAGGTAACGACTCTGGCAGGGAAATACAACATCAGCTATTCAACACCCTACTGGGGAAAGCCAATCATGGCCCGAACTGCTTTCCAAGGACTCGAATCCCTTGGGGATCTGCAAACTCGGCTGGGGAAGAAGGGATCACCTGCTTACTGGGGAGAGTACGACTCTATGGGGAATTTCAATTCTGCTGGAGACTTCAGTCTGGAACTTCCAATTGCTGCACACTTCAGTATATGACTCAGCTGGGGAGATGATGACCCTTCGGGATGCATCTGATTTGGGAGAGAATCTTCTCTGCTTGGGGAGACATATCAATGCCTACGATCTCATGTTCAAACTCCACGGGAAGAGGCTGCTGAACTTTGCTGGAGAAGAAGGAATCATCCTGCTTGGGGGACGCATACGGCGTACTACCTGGTATATGCTACACCTGAAACAACACAAACAAACAGACAAGATACCCTTCTCAAAGGGACCTATCAAGGTTATCATCTTGTGACAATGTTTGAGTAATTCATTGTTTCAACAATCAGTGGCCTAGGCCAGCAAGTTTATGTATGCGCATTTTATCAAAAACATCGGCGTTCTCTTTCGCAAACAAAACAGGTAAATGCTAAACAAACAAACAGAATTGCTGAATAGTATACATTTTATTGATAACGAACCCCTGAATGGGTAAAAATGTTTTACAACAGATGCAAACTCCTGGAATGAGGAAGCCGCGCAAATATAAAAACATAAATATACATCAGTATATACACATGTCAGCAACGAGGCATAGACGAACACCATGAGTTGATCCTTCTATGACCCACTCGACTTCGATACATCTCTGACGCTTCAGCTTCAGAAGAGATTGATTCAGATAAACGGCCCTCAGGTCTTCCAAACCACTAAACAATGAAAGTCCACACGCGGAACGCAGTCATTTGCTTTTTCAAATCCCTAACTTTTGCCTGAATCGCCCTTTCGGGTTTTTGATTCACCGGGATACCCTTTTTTGCCAAAGTCGCCCTTCCAGGTTTTCGACTTTGCGGGTGTACAGTTTTTCAATTTATATCCCTAACTTTTGCCCGAACCTTTTTCCTTTTTTATGGTTCGCCAGGATGCCCCATTTTTGCCTGGATATTCTTTTTCTTTCCAGCGGGTCATTATTTAAGCAAAGTATTTTTTAACTGCGTCCGCGTTCACCGGGGATGCAAAATCTTCACCATCCATCATGGATAACAACAAAGCTCCTCCCGAGAAGACCTTGCTGACGACGTACGGACCTTCGTAATTAGGAGTCCACTTGCCCCGGTGATCGGAGTGTGGAGGAAGAATCTTCTTCAGGACGAGATCAGCCGTCTGAAAGCTTCTAGGACGCACCTTCTTATCATAGGCTTTCTTCATTCAGCTTTGGTACAGACGACCATATGCAATCGATGCTAACCTCTTCTCGTCCATCAGGCTGAGTTGGTTTAGTCGGTTCTTAATCCATTCTGCCTCATCGAGTTTCACATCAACCAAAACTCGCAAAGAAGGGATCTCCACTTCTAACGGTAGGACAGCTTCCATACCGTACACCAGTGAGAAAGGAGTTGCCCCGGTTGATGTACGTATCGTTGTACGATAACCGTGCAGTGCAAATGGCAGCATCTCGTGCCAATCCTTGTAGGTCACAACCATCTTCTGAACAATCTTCTTGATGTTCTTATTAGCCGCTTCAACGGCGCCATTCATCTTCGGCCGGTAAGGGGATGAGTTGTGGTGTTCAATCTTGAAACTCTGGCACAGCTCCTTCATCATCTTGTTATTCAGATTCGAACCATTATCAGTAATGATCCGCTCGGGAATTCCGTAACGACAGATGATATCCCTCTTTATGAATTTAGCCACCACCTGCTTGGTCACATTAGCATATGAGGCTGCCTCAACCCACTTGGTGAAGTAGTCGATAGCTACTAGAATGAAGTGATGACCGTTAGATGCAGTGGGCTCGATCTTGCCTATCATGTCGATGCCCCACATGGAGAACGGCCACAGGGAGGACATGACATTCAACGGGCACGGCGGCACATGAATCTTATCAGCATAAATCTGGCATTTATGACATCTCTTCGCGAATTTAAAGCAATCCGACTCCATCTTCAGCCAGTAGTATCCTGCTCTCAGGATCTTTCTCGTCATAGCATGCCCTCCAGCGTGCGTACCAAATGTGACTTCATGGACTTCTTCCATGAGAATACTCGCTTCTTTCTCATCTACACATCTGAGTAGCACGAGATCGTGGTTTCTTTTATACAAACCTCCATCAGGATTGAGATAAAAATTTCCAGACAGCCTCCTGAGAGTCTTCTTATCCTGGGTTGACGCTCCCTCAGGATACTCCTTAGTCATAAGGAAGGTCTGGATGTCATGGAACCATGGCTTGCCATCGGAGGCTTCCTCGATTGCAAAGACGAATGCAGGTCTATCAAGACGAGAAAGGACAATTCTTGGAGCTTCATTCCAAAAATTGACTTTATACATCGAAGCCAACGTGGCTAAGGCATCAACCATCTGATTTTCGGCCCTGGGCACATGATGGAGTTCCACTCGATCAAAGAACGGAAGTAGCCTTCTGGCATAATTCATGTACGACACCAAATTCGATTGGCGAGTCTCCCACTCCCCTTTAATCCGGTTGATCACAAGCGCCGAGTCACCATATACGTCTAGGTTCTTGATTCTCAAATCAATTGCCTCCTCTAGACCCATGGTGCATGCTTCGTACTCCGCTTCGTTATTGGTGACCGGAAACGTCAGTCTCGCAGTGAACGGGATATGGGATCCGTGGGGAGTCGTGATGATCGCCCCTATGCCACTTCCATAAGAATTAACCGCCCCGTCAAATATCAATTTCCACTGGGATCTTCTGTCAAGCCCCTCGTCAGGCAACGGTTCATCACAATCTTTCGCTTTAAGAAACATGATATCCTCATCAGGGAATTCAAATTTCATCGGCTGATAATCCTCGATCGGCTGTTCGGCCAAGTATTCAGACAATACGCTTCCCTTAATGGCCTTCTGGGAAACGTACTGAATATCATATTCCATCAACACCATTTTCCATCTGGCAATCCTGCCCGAAAGCGCTTGCTTCTCGAAGACGTACTTGATCGGATCCATCTTCGAAATTAGCAGGGTTGTGTGATTGAGCATGTACTGTCGTAAACGTTTGGCAGCCCAGGCTAGTGCACAACACGTTTTCTCCAGCATCGAGTAACGAGATTCACAATCTGTGAACTTTTTACTCAAGTAGTAAATGGCATGCTCCTTTCTGCCCGTCTCGTCGTGCTGACCGAGAACACACCCCATACTATTCTCAAGAACTGTCAAGTACATGATTAAGGGTCTTCCGGCCACTGGGGGTATCAAGATCGGAGGTTCCTGCAGATACTGTTTTATCTTATCGAATGCCTTCTGGCAATCCTCGTTCCAGATAATTGCCTGATCTTTCTTTAACAGTTTGAACATCGGTTCACATGTGGCCGTGAGCTGAGAAATGAACCTTGCAATGTAGTTTATTCTGCCCAGGAAACCACGAACTTCTTTTTCTGTTTTTGGCGCTGGCATTTCTTGTATCGCTTTTATCTTCGCAGGATCAACCTCGATGCCTCTTTCACTCACGATAAACCCCAGTAGTTTTCCGGACCGTACTCCGAAAGTACACTTGTTAGGATTCAGCCTCAACCTGAACTTCCTAAGCCTCTCAAAAAGCTTCAGCAAATTGACCAGATGCCCCTCCTCCGTCTGGGACTTCGCAATCATGTCATCAACATAGACTTCGATCTCATGATGAATCATGGCATTTCTTGTATCGCTTTTATCTTTGCAGGATCAACCTCGATGCCTCTTTCACTCACGATAAACCCCAATAGTTTTCCGGATTGTACTCCGAAAGTACACTTGTTAGGATTCAGCCTCAACCTGAACTTCCTAAGCCTCTCAAAAAGCTTCAGCAAATTGACCAGATGCCCCTCCTCCGTCTGGGACTTCGCAATCATGTCATCATCATAGACTTCGATCTCATGATGAATCATGTCATGAAACAAAGTAACCATTGCTCGTTGGTAAGTGGCCCCTGCGTTCTTCAGACCGAACGACATTACCTTGTAGCAAAATGTTCCCCAGGGTGTAATAAACGTAGTTTTCTCCATGTCCTCCGGCGCCATCTTGATCTGATTGTAACCGGAGAAGCCATCCATGAACGAAAATACAGAGAACTGAGCTGTATTGTCGACCAACACATCAATATGAGGCAGCGGGAAATCATCTTTAGGGCTCGCCCTATTCAAATCCCGATAATCGACGCACATTCGTACCTTACCGTCCTTCTTCGGTACAGGCACTATGTTGGCGACCCACGGAGGGTAAGTAGTGACCGCTAAAAAGCCAGCATCAAGCTGCTTTTGCACTTCTTCTTTGATCTTAATGGCCATATCTGGTCGTGTCCTCCTAAGCTTCTGCTTAACAGGAGGGCAATCTTCTCGCAGCGGCAAGTGATGGACCACGATGTCAGTATCAAGTCCGGGCATATCCTCGTATGACCAAGTAAAGATGTCACTATACTCTCTTAGCATCTCGACCAATCTCTGCTTGACATCACTCTGCAATGCAGCCCCTATCCTGACATTCCTGACAAGTTCTTCAGAACCCAGATTCACAATCTCGATTTCTTCTTCGTGAGGCAGGATAACTTTCTCTTCTTGTTTCAACAAGCGGGCCAACTCTTCAGGAAGGTCTTCGTCTTCATCAATCTCTTCTTCGGCTTGATAGATCGGGCAATCGAAGTCGAAGTGAGTCGTAGAAGGTCCAAAGTCGATGTCATCTGTTATGTGGATCCTGCAATAACAAGGGTTAAGCTTAAAACAAGGATATGCAGGTTAGCACAAACCTCATTGCCATTTTATTGTTTTTCAAAACAAATATAAAACAGGAATAACAGAGATCACAATATTTGAATACGAAGAAAAACGCCTTTTGATTTATTGATAAAATGCATGTACATAATCAAACGAGGCCCTGACAATAAAACCACTACGCCTCGGGCAGGGCATAAGGTTGTACAATGATTGGAAAAAGTAAATCATTACTCTTTGCTTGACATCTGGATGATATCCTTGACGGACAAGTTATTAAGGCTCTCGCCTGGCTTGCTTGGCTGGATCCAAGAGTCTAAATCACAGTCGCTATCTCCGCTGCCTTCAGACACCGCATTGACACTTTCAAATATCACCCCGCCACTGGTAAACTGGATCGGCCCTTTACCTCGCGACGCACCATGAGAAGAGGAAGCTTCAGCCGCAGGAGATTATCCTAACCCAAACTTGTCTTGCTTGTTAGGTATCTCCAAAATTCGCCCCCAGCCTGGGGTAGATCCGGCTTGGACAATGGCCCGGGCTTCCTTGAAGGAAGAGAGAGTCATCTTTGGCTTCTCAGTGACTACAGGAGCTACGTTCTTGACTTTAACAGCTTCGAACGCTTGACATAGGGTTTCGTGGATTTCTGATCGCGACTTTCTATGTCTAATACAACCTAACTGCAAGTGCAAAGTCTATCGCATAGTAATAATAGATATCGATCCCACAGGGACTCGTAATCAAACTAGTGTTCTCGGGAGTTACTATGTTTAGCTAGGTAGAATATGTTTAAGGGAATAAGATTGTCACTAAAAGGGAAACTAAGACTGTTACTTAGATTATAATTGATTGAATCGATATGCAGTAATTGTGTTCTTCAGGGATTTGACAAGTTACCGGTGTGTGAAATAATTTTCAAAGTTTATTTAAGCAGAAAATGGTGATTTAAAGACTCTCGCCTCACAATGGTTATTGACGCTAATCATAATTCTAAGGGCCAAACGTACACTTTCGTATCCCATTCGGGGTTAAAATTATTTTTTGGAAATCTCTAAGTTCTAATTCATTTTAAAGTGCTTTCGCTGTTATTAAAATGAATGACTAGTGTTTACTATCTGATCTTACCGCAGCTTTCGCTTGTTGGTTCGTATCTTAATTAATTTCTCACTTTCGTGGCAAAACTACTTTTAAATAAATTCTCGCTTTCGCGACGAAGTTTATTCAGTAAATCAATTTTAAACACTCAGTCCATAAATTACTTTTGAAAAGAAAGTTTTTCAACCGGTTATTATCAAATCCCTTTCGAATTATTACTACATATCGATTACCTAAATTTAGCTAGACATGGATTTGGGAAAGGTAAAACATAAATAAAAACAATAAATAATAATATGCATTATAATAAAACTGGAATTACGATTGAAATGAGAAACCTGTAAATATTCCAATTGGCCTTTGGGCAGATCCTCCACAAATGTTGGCAGGATTCTGGTTTTTATGCCAATTTGATCGTACAATAAAAGTAGAAATTACAGAAGAATGAAATGGAATGCAGAAAAGGTAAAGAGAAATAAATAAGAATATTTAAACTGGAAAGGTTTGCTCTGGAAATAAATTTGACAGCACTTCGTTGTATGAATGCGGCTCCCTTTCTGAGGTCCCCTTCTTCCCCTTTTATAGAAATGGAATTCTAACGGTTATAATTGGAGAGAGTGGACTTTGAGGCAGAAAAGTCAGGGAGTAGTGGTCTACTACTTGGGACTTGGAACTGCTTCTTTAACGTGCAATTGAAGTGGAGCGTTTTTGCCTGCATGACGGTCGTCACAAGGTGTGACGGTCGTCATGGAGCTGTGACGGTCGTCACAGCAGCAAAAACAGCCTTATGCGCTTTTCATGATGTTTTCACTCTTTTTTCGTCCATATTTCATCTGAGATTGCTTCTTTTCTTCATAATGCCTTGTTTAGACGTGATCGTTAAATACCTGCAAAACATCAGACAAACAACACGGGAATAACCCGAAATCGGATCGAAAACAGTTAAACTTTAGTCGAATTCTGCATCAAAATATATATACGATTTCGTGTTATCAAACTCCCCTAAGCTTGAATCTTTGCTTGTCCTCAAGTAAAACATGAAAAAGTCGGCAAGCACGAGGCAGCTTCTTCGTTCGCAGAGTTGGGAAAAACCGGGATTCTTGGTAAGAACAAGACGAGTATCATGACGACACTGGACTACAAGTCTTCGGAGGTCTCCTTTTTATGCAAATCGGTCCCAGTCATGCTACTGTAGCTTGGTGTCAGGTTCTCGCGGCAAGTTCACCCTGTTTGTTCTAGCGCAATCACATTAAGCCCGTTGTCCGTACACTTTCATGGCAAGTCGACCTGTTAGTGAATATGATCTCATTTCTGTTTTTGATCTTCTTTACTGATCATAAGCTTATGTCATTGATTTTTCAATGAGTTTTCGTGCCGTTGGGCTAAATGCTCGGGTGAGGAGCACCTAACTTAGAAGGGAACGTGTCTTATATTTTTGGGCTATTTATCTCTCTTTTCATGATTTTTCATCTTTTTGGAGATCATACACTTATCTGCATCGGTCGCTTGCTTAGAAGTGTTTTAGGATGGTGTTGACTGCTAGTATAAACTACTTGGGGCTGAGTTTGCGTAGACACTTGAGACTTTGGTACACGTAGGTAGTGAAACCGACTCGCATAAACCGGAGATCTAAGGTGTCAGGACGGTATTGGTTTTGTTAGAACTGTCGTTTCCTCGGAGTTTCAAAACTTGGTTTGAACTCGGGTGCATTCTCGTGGTGCTTTTGCTTTTGAGGAACGAACGAAAATTTTTGTTTACGTTGAATAATGTGGGGATGTTTGCGTAACGGAAAAAGGATATATGAACGAGCTTTATTTGCTAAAAATAGAAAATGTTTATATAAAAATTACGAAATTCAAAGTACAGTGGAATGGAAATAAAGGCTCCGCTCCCACACTATCTCAATCAGTGTCCCCACTGATTTTTGAAGCATGCGAGAGGGAGATACAACTGGAATGGAAGTACAAATAAACTGGAAATATAGTAAACAAATAAGGAAAAATGGATAACTAATCACGTCCGCTGCCTCGGTCACGTCCGTGCTGGCGTCCTCTGGCTCTGGCAAGGGCTACTCGGTCCTCATAACTCATAGCTCCTGTGTGGTAGACGGTGTCCCGGAGTCCTTCGACCTGCAAAGTCAGATTCGCCAGGTTCTCAGTGATGGTAGCTTGGCCGGTTTGAAGTTGTTGCATTTGAGTCCGGTGCCAAGCTTCGAACTGGTCTGCTCGCTGATTCTGCTGCTGCAGCATAGCGAGTATCTGTGCCTGCTGGTCAAGAGAGCGGCAGAGGTCCTCTTCTGTGTAGTCGGGCACTGGATGATGGCGGCGGCGGCGAGAGGATGTACCTTCAGAAGGAGGAGGCTGCGATGCCTCTGGCTGCTCGGACCTGTCCAACTCAGCTTGGATTTCATCGTCAGAACCTTGGGTGTGGTCCTGAGTAGGAACAGCGGCAGCAGGAGGGGCAGTGAGGTCAAATAACCAGTTGGTACGATCCTCTGGGTGTGTCCGGGTGCGTGATGGAAGGATGATGCTTCGGACGATTTTGCCACGCACTACCGGATGGTACTTGCCGTCGGCTTTGGAGCGGATAAGGTGGGAGGCTCTGCAGTGGTTGGTGTCAAGGAACACCGGGGGGATGGAATGGAGGTGCTGGAGGCGGTCGCCAAGGTTCAGCCCAAGTGCAATGGCAGTGACAATTTCGCTAAAGTAAAATGGCTTCGAGCCACGGTTGCAGTTGGCCTGAATGTGAACCAGCAGGAACGGAGCGGTGTTGATAGGCTCGTTGTTGAAGATGCAATGGAGGAAGAAGAGCTCTTTCGAGTTCACCTTATGGTTGCTGTCTCTGGCGAAAATTGTGTTGCTCAATGCTCGGTGAAAGTACCGGATGGTCGGGTTATGGATGTGCGTGGCGTGCAGAGAGTCCCAACCATCGGCATTGATGCCGGTCAACTGGTACCACAGCGCGAAAGCTTCGTGCTGGAACTGATCGGTGAGGCGGCGGTGAGCATTGTCGCCTCGAGGTAGCTGTAAGATGGCGGCAATCTGGTTTTGGTTCACCTGATAGTTTGTGCCGAACATCCGGAAGCATGCGGCACCGGAATGTTGGTTGAGGTCGCCGCTGGATGTGACGTAGGTAAACGAACTCAAGAACTCGAGAGTGAGTTGTTTGTATGTTGGCAGTGGATTGGTGCAGAGATTCCAGATGCCTGCTCTTTGAAGCATCCAAGTTACGCCTTCAAGGAGTCCGAGCTCCGTAAGCGACGAAATGTGTGGATAATGAGTCGGCTGGAGCGACCTTTGATGGAATGCGATGTAGTTTGCTCGCTGTCTTTCGCCTAAGTCACCTTCGCTGAAGATAATGTTGCTGATATCTAGGGTTTCTGGATTTCTCGCCATTGTTGGAAGATTGAGAGGGTTCTGAAGATTGAGAGGGTTCTGCAAAGTGGGAAGAATTGACAGAAGTGTGGTTGGAAGTTGAGATTGGAGTTGAAATATATGGTGCAATGTGGGGAGAACGAAAATTTGTAGTGGGGTAGGAGTTCTGATGATTGGAAGTTGAAATGAGGGTAGTGAGAGAGAAAGCGCAACCCCTGTTATATCAGATAGCAGTTTTGGGTTCGTGACGGTCGTCACCCGCGTGACGCTCGTCAGGGTCCTGTGACGGTCGTCACAGCAGCAAAATCTGCAGAACGCAGAATTTTGCTCTGAGGGCGTTCTTGCAGTGACTTTTAGGCCTAGTATTGATACAGCAATGTGTTATAGCAGCCAACAAACAAAGAATAACGTAGAAACAAAATAATTGAATATAGACTATAATTGAAATAACATGAAATTGAAATGATTGTATGTAGTACATAAAGAAACTAACAATGCGAAAAATCCAAATGATTAAACGAAACTAAACTAAACTAAATTAAACTGAATCTACTGCTAAAACTAGTATCTAGTCTTTTCGTGCCTTCAACTCATCGAATTTCCGTGCATAGTAGTCGAGATGGTCACAGACTAAGTCCATGAAGACTACCAGTTCGCTGTGTATGCCTGCGATGTCATCTTTTACAGTAGTCAGAGCTGCATCAACGTTGTCCAATCGGAGTAGAACAGTATCCATTTTGTCGGTGGTCTCCTCAGGGATAGGCTCAGGATAGGTGTTGTAGTGTGGAGGAGTCGTAGGGTCTACTTCAGCTTCGGATACAACATCCTCAAAGTACATATAGTCGTGTGCCTCAGAGATGTGGTCACTGTCATACATATAGTTCTGTGGTGTTGACTGTGGTGAAGGAGGTCCCATAGGCTCGTCCAGTTCGTAAAGCCAGTTGTCCTTGTTGTGGATACTTGTCATCTGATGATCAGGCAGTGTGAATAGCCGTACTGGTTTTTCGTTAATGAGGTACTCATACGGTCCAGGTCCCATAGTTCCTAAAATGCGCCTGTTAAAGCAAAATTGTATATTCATGGGTCGGATAGTGCCAAAATGAGTGCTTGCATTTAAGTGGAATCTAAGGCCAAGCTCGTGGGCAATCATTGTCACGAGGCCTCCTATAAGAATAGGTGTCTGTGGTTCCTGCGTGAGGCGTTTGAAAGATCTCATCATGAAAGGCACTGCATTTACTGTACGTCCCTGAGAAGCACAGAACATGATGAATAACTCCTCTTTAGATATTGTAGTAATATTTTCTTCTTTCCCAAACAGGGTGTGAGCTAGTATCTTATGGAAGTATCTGAAAGCTGGGTTATGGATATCATCATTATACATTCTGTCTGGTTCAGGGTGATAATCGCCTGTGATTCTACCCCAGAATTGGTCGAGTTCAAAATCAAGATCGTCATCGTCTGCACTGATGAACACATGCGGTCCATTAGGAAATCCTAAGAGGTTAGCTAGTGACATTCGACTATGGGTTTGGTCCATTCCAAACATTCGAAAGGTAATCAGCTTTGTGTTAGATCCAAAACCATAGTTGGGTATGTATCTGAAAGAACTAAGGAATTCATAGGTAAGATCCTTATAGGTAGCAAAACGTGTTTTCAAAGCAGTGTTCTCCCAACCCAGTTGATTGAACAGGTATTGAATGCTATCCGTGATTCCTAGTTTATCGATGATAGACTTATCATAATACAGCGTTAAGGTGATTTCTCTTTCAGTCAGTGCTGCAAATCTTGCCTTTTGAGCTAGTCCTCGAAAATGAACCTTTGTGAAGTCGTACTCGGCCATACTCGCAGGTAATTCGGAGAAAACAGAAGGAATGCTTTGAAGACTTTAAAAATCCTGAAAAGTTTAAAACAGGAGTTTGAAGTCAGGATTTTTAAAAACAAAAAGCGGTAGAAACAAAAGACAAAAGAGAAAAATAAAATAAAATAAAAATATGAAAACAAACGAAAGTAGAAAGTAGTAGTAATTATAAGTTTAGAATTTTTGTTGGATTTTCAAAGTAGAATTTTAAAGAAAAATGAAATACAATAATGAGGGAAATTGGGTTGCCTCCCAGTAAGCGCTGTTTTTAACGTCTAAAGCCTGACGATAGCTTGGTGAGAAGCTATTCAGGTGTTTGAGCTGGAAGCTCAAGCAGTGTTATACTGCAGACTTGAGGGCTGATTTCGTTCTTATTATAATGTTTTAGACGTTGCCCGTTTACGATAAACGGTGCATTCGTCTTATCGGTAATTTCAACAGCTCCACTCTGAAGTACTTTAGTCACTTCATAAGGTCCAGACCACCTAGATTTTAGTTTACCTGGGAAAAGTTTTAATCTTGAATTAAATAGCAATACGATGTCTCCCACACTGAATTGTTTCTTGACTGAACGTTTATCATGCCACTTTTTAGTTCGTTCTTTGTAGATACGGGCATTTTCGTAAGCGTCTAATCGAAGTTCTTCCAATTCGTGTAAGTTCAAGATTCGCTTTTCTCCTGCCTCGGTGTAGTTGAAATTGAGTGTCTTAATGGCCCAAAAGGCCTTATACTCTAATTCTACAGGGAGATGGCAGGATTTACCGTAAACTAATTTGTAGGGTGTAGTACCTATTGGTGTCTTAAAAGCGGTCCTATAAGCCCATAAAGCTTCTTGTAGCTTTGACGACCAATCTTTCCTTGAGGTAGCGATAGTCTTTTCCAATATCTGTTTTATTTCTCTGTTCGAGACCTCTACTTGTTCGCTAGTTTGCGGGTGATAAGGTGTAGCTACCCGGTGTCGGACTCCATATTTAGAGAGAAGTTTATCGAATATTCGCGATATGAAGTGAGATCCGCCGTCACTAATGACGAGTCTGGGTACACCGAATCTAGGAAAGATCGTGTTTTTGAAGAGTTTGATTACTACTCGTGCGTCGTTTGTTGGAGCAGCAATGGCTTCTATCCATTTAGACACGTAGTCTACAGCGACGAGTATGTAGTTATTACCAAAAGAAGGTGGGAATGGTCCCATGAAATCTATTCCCCATACGTCAAAGATTTCTACCTCTAAGATTCCTTTCTGAGGCATTTCATCGCGTCGTGAGATGTTGCCGGTTCGTTGGCATCGATCACATTTTAGCACAGCGATGTGAATGTCTTTCCAGAGGTTAGGCCAGAATAAGCCGGCTTGGAGAATCTTAGCGCACGTCTTGGATGTACTAGCATGACCACCATATGGTGCTGAATGGCATTGGGAAATAATATTTTCTATTTCTTCCTCTGGAACACAGCGACGGTATATGTTGTCGGCCCCTCTCTTGAAGAGTAGAGGTTCGTCCCAATAATAGTGTTTCAGATCGTGGAAGAATTTCTTCTTTTGCTGATAAGTGAGATCCGGTGGAAGCACGCCTGCAGCGAGGTAATTAACGATGTCAGCATACCAAGGTAATGTGACTTGGGCATAGACGGCTTCTACGGCTTTTTCGAATTCTGGATCTTCCGAGATTGAGTTGGGTATGTCACTTTCTAATTTGGCTATCAGACGTTCGTACGGGAAATCGTCGTTTATCGGTACTGGTTCGTGTCTGATGCCTTCTATTCGGGATAAGTGATCTGCAACAACGTTCTCGGTTCCTTTTTTATCTTTGATTTCTAAGTCAAACTCTTGTAATAACAGGATCCATCTCAATAGTCTTGGTTTGGCATCCTTTTTGCTTATTAGGTACCTTATGGCAACGTGGTCTATGTATATGATAATTTTTGCTCCTACTAAGTAAGAACGGAATTTGTCAAGCGCAAATATAACTGCTAGAAGTTCCTTTTCTGTGGTAGCGTAGTTCATTTGGGCAGGATCTAAGGTTCTACTGGCATAGTAGATGGCATGGAGTTTCTTGTCCTTCCTTTGTCCTAGAACTGCGCCTACGGCATAATCACTCGCATCGCACATGATTTCGAATGGTAGTCGCCAATCGGGTGGTTGCATAATCGGTGCGGTGATAAGAGCTGATTTTAATGTTTCGAATGCTTTTAGACAGTCGTCGTCGAAGACGAACTCAACATCTTTCATCAACAGGCCAGTCAGAGGTTTTGTGATTTTCGAAAAGTCTTTTATAAATCTTCGGTAGAAACCGGCATGTCCCAGAAAACTCCGTATTTCTCGTACGGATTTTGGAGGTTGGAGATCTTTTATAATCTCTATTTTAGCTTTGTCGACCTTAATTCCTTTATCTGATATGACATGTCCTAGAACTATTCCTTGTCGGACCATAAAATGACATTTTTCCCAATTTAGGACGAGGTTCACTTTTATGCAACGTTCTAATACCATTTCTAAGTTTTGTAGGCATCCTTCGAAACTTTGTCCACATACCGAGAAATCGTCCATAAATACTTCCATGATGTTGTCTATGAAATCTGCAAAGATTGCCATCATGCATCTTTGGAAGGTTGCTGGAGCATTACAGAGTCCGAACGGCATTCGGCGGTAAGCAAAAATACCATAAGGACATGTGAATATAGTCTTTTCTTGGTCATCTGGATGAATGGGAATTTGGAAAAATCCTGAATAACCATCTAGATAGCAGAAATATGAATGTTTGGCTAATCTTTCCAACATTTGGTCTATGAAGGGTAGCGGGAAATGATCTTTGCGTGTGGCCTTGTTAAGCTTCCTATAATCGATGCACATCCTGCTTCCAGTCACGACTCTTTTTGTTATTGATTCGCCTTTTTCGTTTTTAACTACTGTGACTCCTCCTTTCTTTGGTACGACATGAACTGGGCTGACCCATTCACTATCGGAGATTGGATAGATGATTCCTGCATCTAGCAATTTCTTTACTTCATCTCTGACTACAGTGCTTAGGATGGGGTTCAGTCTTCTCTGGTGCTCTCTAGAGGTTTTAGAGTCTTCCTCTATTGTAATTCGATGCATACAGATCGAAGGGCTTATACCTTTTAGATCACTTATGTTATAGCCTAACGCGGTGGGGTACTTCTTTAGGACTTCTAATAGCTTTTCAGTTTCTGGTTGTCCTAAGTCGGCGTTGACTATCACTGGTCTTTTTAGTTCATCGTCTAGAAATTCATATCTAAGGTTTTTGGGTAGTGTTTTAAGTTCTAAAGATGGGTTCTTCGGACCTGGCATATGGTTTGGGGTCAGTGCTAAGCTTTCGCTTAGGCTGTCGTCTTTATACGGTTTACGCCAATCATCGTCTTCAGAAATATCAGGTATTTGAATCTTTATTATTTCTGAATACGTGGTCTCTTCATTTTCAAGTTCTCTTATGCATTCGTCAATTTCATCTACTAAATAGCAGGTATCGTCTATGGCTGGTGCTTGTAAGAACTTGGTGAGAATGAACTCTATCTTTTCTTCTCCTACTTCGAATGTCAGCCTTCCTTTCTTCACGTCTATAATCGCTCCGGCTGTAGCTAGGAATGGTCTTCCTAGGATAATTGGGGTTACAGTGTCCTCCTTGATGTCCATGATTATGAAGTCGGTTGGAATGTAGAATTGTCCTACGCGTACTGGAACGTTTTCCAGTATTCCGACGGGGTATTTTACTGATCGGTCAGCTAATTGAACGGACATTTTGGTTGGTCTGAGGTCTCCCATATTCAGCTTTTTGCATATAGATAAAGGCATAACACTGATACTGGCTCCTAAATCGCATAGAGCTTTGTCTATTACGAACTTTCCTATGACGCAGGGTATGGAGAAACTACCTGGGTCTTTTAATTTAGGAGGCATGCGGTTTTGAATAATGGCGCTACACTCTACAGTAAGTGTAACTATTTCGTTATCCTCGATCTTTCTCTTATTCGACAGGATTTCTTTGAGAAATTTAGCGTATGACGGCATTTGAGTTATCGCTTCTGTAAAAGGAATGGTAATATTCAGCTGTTTAAGGAGCTCTACAAATTTCTTAAACTGTCCTGAAGTTTTGGAGTTTATTAATCTTTGAGGATAAGGAATAGGTGGTTTATATGGCGCTGGAGGTGCTTGAGTTTTTTCACTTGCGGTATCCTCCTTCTCGTTGTCTTCCTTCTTCTCTAACTCGGATTCCTTTTCTACCTGTTCAGTTGGTTTTTGTTGCATGGCTGAGTTTTCGGTCCTCGGATCGATCGGTTCGTCCAATTCTTTTCTGCTTCTTAGTATTACAACATTTGCTTGGCCTTTTGGATTCTGTTCGGGTTGTCCATGAAATGTGCCAGCAGGTGCGGCAGCAGAGGCTGGTTGTTGAGCCACTTGTGATATCTGTGTTTCTAGCATTTTGTTATGGGTGGCCAAAGCGTCTACTTTTCCTGTCAACTGTTTAATTTGCTCGCTAGTGTGTATGTTTTGATTCAGGAATTCTTTGTTTGTTTGAGCTTGAGTAGCTATAAATTTTTCCATCATCAACTCGAGGTTTGGTTTCCTAGGTGCAATCTGAGCAGCAGCTGGTTTCTGATATCCTGGCGGAGCAGTAGGCATTTGCAATGCATTTTCGCTTTTGTAAGAAAAGTTTGGATGATTTCGCCAACCTGGGTTATAGGTATTTGCATAAGGATTTCCTTGAGCATAATTTACCTGGTCTGGTGGGATTCCGGCTAGCAATGGGCATTCGGGTGCATTATGAGTGGTGCTTCCGCATAACTCGCAATTTGGAGTTACGGCAGCGACGGTTGCAGTGGGGTTAACGGTCAGACTATCAATCTTCTGTGCTAGAGCATCTACTTTAGCGTTGAACTTTTCAAGGCTGCTGATCTCGTACATCCCACCTTTCGCTGTGGTTTTCTCTGTTGGAGTGCGTTCACCTCCCCATTGGCAATGATTTTGTGACATGTTTTCGATTAATTGATAGGCTTCATCGTATGGCTTATCCATAAGTGCACCGCCCGCGGCAGCGTCTATTGTCAATCTAGTATTGTATAAAAGCCCATTATAAAAAGTATGGATTGTCACCCAGTCTTCTAGACCGTGGTGAGGACATGTTCTCATCATATCTTTGAATTGTTCCCATGCTTCGTAGAGAGATTCAGTATCTTTTTGTCGAAATCCGTTGATTTGAGCTCTAAGCATAACAGTTTTGCTTGGCGGAAAATATCTCGCTAAGAAGACGTTTTTCAATTGCTCCCACGTCGTAACGGAGTTGGATGGTAAAGATTGTAACCATGTCCACGCTCTGTCTCTAAGAGAGAATGGGAAAAGACGAAGTCTTATCACGTCTGGAGTTACTCCATTTGCTTTCACTGTGTCTGCGTATTGTACAAACTTCGTTAAATGTTCGTTCGGATCCTCAGTTGCGTTTCCTAAGAATTGGTTTTGTTGTACAGCTGACAGCAATGAAGGTTTCAGCTTAAAATCATTTCGGGTAATAGCTGGGGCAGCAATGCTACTTCTAGGCTCCATCTGAGAGGGTGTAGCGTATGCCTTCAGCGGTTTGTTTGGAGGTCCTTCAGCCATGTTTGATTCTTCTTCGGATTTGGGAATGGGAGTGAGAGGATCGGGAATGTTATGTTTGAGTTGGTACTCAATGATTCGGCTTCTTATATGTAAGAAGCGCTCTAGTTCTGCGACTGAAGGTTTCAAGATATCGCCTTGTGAGCGATTACTTGGCATACAATCGACAACACTAGTAAAGGAAAAATGAAAATTGTTAACCTAGTCTATACGGCGTAACAGAAGGTTACACTATTGACTAAACAGGTCCCCGGCAACGGCGCCAAAAACTTGATCGCGACTTTCTATGTCTAATACAACCTAACTGCAAGTGCACAGTCTATCGCGTAGTAATAATAGATATCGATCCCACAGGGACTCGTAATCAAACTAGTGTTCTCGGGAGTTACTATGTTTAGCTAGGTAGAATATGTTTAAGGGAATAAGTTTGTCACTAAAAGGGAAACTAAGACGGTTCCTTAGATTATAATTGATTGAATCGATATGCAGTAATTGTGTTCTTCAGGGATTTGACAAGTTACCGGTGTGTGAAATAATTTTCAAAGTTTATTTAAGCAGAAAATGGTGATTTAAAGACTCTCGCCTCACAATGGTTATTGACGCTAATCATAATTCTAAGGGCCAAACGTACACTTTCGTATCCCATTCGGGGTTAAAATTATTTTTTGGAAATCTCTAAGTTCTAATTCATTTTAAAGTGCTTTCGCTGTTATTAAAATGAATGACTAGTGTTTACTATCTGATCTTACCGCAGCTTTCGCTTGTTGGTTCGTATCTTAATTAATTTCCCACTTTCGTGGCAAAACTACTTTTAAATAAGTTCTCGCTTTCGCGACGAAGTTTATTCAGTAAATCAATTTTAAACACTCAGTCCATAAATTACTTTTGAAAAGAAAGTTTTTCAACCGGTTATTATCAAATCCCTTTCGAATTATTACTACATATCGATTACCTAAATTTAGCTAGACATGGATTTGGGAAAGGTAAAACATAAATAAAAACAATAAATAATAATATGCATTATAATAAAACTGGAATTACGATTGAAATGAGAAACCTGTAAATATTCCAATTGGCCTTTGGGCAGATCCTCCACAGATGTTGGCAGGATTCTGGTCTTTATGCCAATTTGATCGTACAATAAAAGTAGAAATTACAGAAGAATGAAATGGAATGCAGAAAAGGTAAAGAGAAATAAATAAGAATATTTAAACTGGAAAGGTTTGCTCTGGAAATAAATTTGGCAGCACTTCGTTGTATGAATGCGGCTCCCTTTCTGAGGTCCCCTTCTTCCCCTTTTATAGAAATGGAATTCTAAGGTTATAATTGGAGAGAGTGGACTTTGAGGCAGAAAAGTCAGGGAGTAGTGGTCCACTATTTGGGACTTGGAACTGCTTCTTTAACGTGCAATTGAAGTGGGGCGTTTTTGCCTGCATGACGGTCGTCACAAGGTGTGACAGTCGTCACCCGTGTGACGGTCGTCACAGCAGCAAAAACAGCCTTCTGCGCTTTTCATGATGTTTTCACTCTTTTTTCGTCCATATTTCATCTGAGATTGCTTCTTTTCTTCATAATGCCTTGTTTAGACGTGATCGTTAAATACCGGCAAAACATCAGACAAACAACACGGAAATAACCCGAAATCGGATCGAAAACAGTTAATCTTTATTCGAATTATGCATCAAAATATATATACGATTTCGTGTTATCAATTTCCCCATCCATCTCAACATACTTGAAGGACGACAGATGTCTCACCATTATGTCTTCCTCGCCACATACAGTCACGATGCTACCTCCGACAACGTACTTGAGTTTCTGGTGCAACGTGGAGGTCACGGCACCCGCGGAATGGATCCATGGCCGGCCCAAGAGACAACTGTAGGCAGGCATGATGTCCATAATGTAAAAGACCACATCAAATGTTTCCGGCCCGACTTGGATTGGCAACGTCACCTCCCCGAAAACATGGCGTTTGGTTCCATCGAACGCTTTCACGACCAGATCACTGGGTGTGCAAATCACTCCACGAGTATCCAACTTCATCAATGCCTTCTTCGGAAGAACATTGAGCGATGACCCTGTGTCGACCAACACGTGAGACATAATCGTTCCCCTACACTCTATCGAGATGTGCAGGGCGCTATTGTGGTTCCTCCCCTTCGGCGTCAGCTCTAGGTCAGTGAACCCTAACCCATTTCCAGCATTCACGTGGGCTACGACCTCTTCCAACTGGTTTACCAATATTTCCTGAGGTACATATGCGGCGTTCAACACCTTCAGCAGCGCGTTGCGATGTGCCTCAGAACACAGCAACAGGTTCAGGATGGAAATTTTCGAGGGCGTTTGATGGAGATGATCCACGATCTTGTAGTCACTCTTTTTAATCAACCGCATAAACTCTTCGGCGTCTTTAACAAGTAAGTCTTTTTCTACCTCGCGAGGGATCTCTTCAACGACTTTACTCTTACCTTTATCAGTTGCATCAGCTCTGTCCGCCTTATTCGTTACGATCTCAGGTGGTGCAAACACTCTCCCGCTGCGAGTAATTCCGCTAACGCCCGCTAGGCTCTCCACAGACGATCCAAACGGTTCTAGTTCCAACTTCTGTCCGTTGCAGTAGACCTCTGCCCCATAGTGCCACGGGACAGCGTTGGTGCTTTCGAAGGGTATTGGCCCAGCTTTGGTGATAGTAATCATGGGCGGCCTGGGTGCAGAAATAGTTATCGTCTGGCGAGGGATGGTGATGGTGGCAACCTCACCATCTTACTTCAGCATTACCTCCCCTGATCCGCTTTCGGCCCTTCGGCTAAATTGCAGGATTCCTTCGGTCATCAGACTTTGAATCCCCTCTCTCAGCTGTTCACATCCATCAGGACTTGTCGCACAACCCATACACAGCTCTCCACAGCCCGGGAAGAAGCCTCCTTTCATCAGCTTGGCTTTAACGAAGCTAAGCGGTGTCTTCAGATCCTTGACATCAGTCAACAAATCTAAGCTCTTGTCTTCAATGACGGCATTTACTCCACCTCCCCTATGATTCGGCATAGGGTTCTTCGTGACGTTTGGCACATTATCTGAGAAATTGATGATCTTAGCGTCCACCATGTCCTGCACCTTATGCTTGAAGGCTTTGCAATTCTCTATTGTGTGGCCTAGTACCCTTGAGTGAAACTCACAAGTTGCATTCGCGTCATAACCTGGCGGAGGTGCCCCTGTCAAGGGAGCCAAGGTTCTCTTCTGGATCAACTGTAGCTGGAACAGAGTCTGCAATAGTTGAGCGTACGACATGGGCGGTGTCTCGAGGTGACGGCTCGACAGAGGTGCCCTGTTCTGATACTTTCTGTACCCTTGTTGATTCGGCTGCGGCTGCTGCTGCTGTGGCTGTTGAACGGCCGGGATAGTTATGCTGGCCACCTGTTGGTGAGGGCCTTTACCCTTCCTTCGAGCATTGGTCACGACACTCGTTTCTCCTTCCCGCCTTTTGCCACTATAAGGTTTCTTTCCGCCTCCTCCAGCTGAGGATGAATCACCTTAAATTTTCCCCAGTTTGATCCCATTTTCGATGTGCTCACCCGTGATAATGAGATCTGAGAAGGCTCCGGACATACCGCTGACCAATTTCTCATAATAAACCCCTGGGAGGGTGGCCACGAACATTTGCACAAGCTCACGTTCAACCATCGGCGGCTGAACCCTGGTTGCCAACTCACGCCATCGTTGGGCGTATTCCTTGAACCCTTCGTTGTTCCTTTGCGATAGATTCTACAGTTGGACTCGGTTCGGGGCCAAGTCACTGTTATATTGGTAGTGGTGCACGAATGCTTCAGCAAGGTCCTTCCACGTGCGCACACTGGTAGGTTCCAGACTCATGTACCATTCGAGGGAGGGCCCGGACAGACTGTCCTGAAAGAAGTGCATCAGCAACTTCTCGTCCTAAGAATGAGCGGACATTTTTCTGTAATATGATCTCAGATGGACACGAGGGCAAGTGGTGCCCTTGTACTTTTCAAAGTCAGGTACCTTGAACTTGGGAGGCACCTTGAAATCAGCAATCAATCCCAACTTGGCCATATCAACACCCAGGGTGTTCTGGTTCTCAATACTCCTCATCTTGTCCTCGAGGGCCTTGAACCTTAGCCGTGCTTCAGCAGTCAGCTCCCCTTCAGTACCTCTCTGAGAGAACACATCGTCTTGACGATCTTCTAACCACGGCTGAGGCCCGAACAGACTCCCAACACCTGCATTGCCGTTGCCCAGCCCAACATTGACGTTAGCTTCAAAATTCCCATTACCGACGCCCGTCGTATTACCATTGAGCCCCATGTTAGCTATTACATTGCCGTTGGCACTGCCATTCCCCCCGATCACGGGGATGCCATTCTGAGGAGTTTCAACTGGTGGAGGGGTAGGCACGGTCCCGCCATGGAGTACGCCATTGCTATCAACCCTTGAAATCAGAGGCTGAACCAAGGTTCTGAGCTGATCCTGGCCATTGGCGACCGCTTGCATGAGCTCCATGAAGCGGTCCATTCTTTCGCGGAGTTCCTGAACATCAGTTTGCACTTGCTCCATGATTCTGGTTTAATTTGCTCTGGTCGGATAGCGGTGGATAGGTCTCTGATCAATCCTGGAACAACCTGAAACAACCTGTAAACACAAAAGGGTTAGGAAAAGAGACAAAGTGCTCGTTATACAAATGCTTCATGCAAATGCAAACGTGTGTCTGTGCGTTAGGGAGGTGTCCCCCGATCCTAGTGCCTGAGTGCCAGTGCTGATAATAAGAAGTCTGAGTCCAGTCATAGAAATAACATCTCATATATAAAGAAAGCCCATCAAGGCAGTACACAACGTCAGTGAGTACAAGATGAATCAATAGCATGACCCCAACCAACAAGCCTGGTGATGGTCAGCATCCAACAATGATCAAAATAAAAGGAATACAAATAGTTAAGCACGACCACGGGCGCGAAACTCTTCTAACAACCCCTTCGTTTCTAGATGATCAGGCCGATTAAGCAACCCTTTGACGAGTAACTCCCTCTGCATAATAGTGTATTGAAGACCTTCGACCGAATCTTCCCATGCTCCTTCGCCGAAACAATCTTCTAACTTCCGCTTCTTGGACTCAAACATCAGTTTGCGCTCCTTCAGGTTAGCAAGAGCTTTGTTAAGCTGGCCTTCGGCGACATATCGGCGAGCGGTTTCTTCATCAAACCTCTTCTCACTAGCCTTTACCTGGGCTTTCAGCTTAGAGATCTGTTGCATCAGCTTATCCTCCCGCTCTTTCCTGTTGGCTAGGGTGGCCTTCCAATGCTGGTTAAACTTAGATATCCTCCGGTACGCTTCGTCCAAGTGCTGCTTCTTTGTGGCCAGCACATCGTTGACAGCTTTGAAGTCTCGACCCATGCGCTCGCGCTCAGCTATCTGCTTAGTCAAATCTGTCCCCAACTGGTTCACCAGCTCTGTCTGCCTCTTGAAGGAATGGACGGTTTCGCTTCTCTCGCTCCTGAGCTGAGCCAATTCTTTCTCCAGTTCTTCATTTGCCTTCTTCAATTTATCTCTCTCAGCTAGCACCTGATTGTACTGCTGAATAGGCACAGTGGTAGGCTCTTCGATCACCGGAGGGCTTTCTGGCTTTGCAGGAGGAAATGACATCCCTATAGCATCTGCTCTGGCTCTGATCCAGGTCACGTACGGAATGTAGGCTTGACTATTACTTTTCCCCATCAATGGTTTTCCCCGCTTACTGATACCATTCCAAGCGCGCTGAAGCTTAGATATCGTATCCCCCTCTAGAAGACCAGTGAGGTACAGAGATTCCTGCACCTCTTCATCCTTCGGCGGAGTTCTCAAAGCGTAAGCAAACTGTCGGACCAGCAAAGACGGATTATAGTTTATACAGCCCTTCCTGCCTATCAAAGGCACGTTCGGAAACCCGCTGCAGCTGAAGATAATCTCAGTGCCCAACCTATCTCTATCAAACCAGGCAATATCCTCCACTGACAGACTCATCAAACGCTCGGACCACTCAGCTGTGGCTTCAGACGAAGCAAAGGGACCCCTTCTTGGGTAGATGACTATCAAGCCATTTATAGAGCAAGGGCACACAACACGAGACATTTTTACCCCTTCTGTTCTCGTTTTTGTAGTGGATGGAATGGTAGACATCTCCTATCAAGGTAGGGACTGGATTCCCTGAAGCAAAGATGTGAAATGCGTCGAAGTCCACAAAGTCGGGAATATTGGGGAACAGAATGATGCCATATATGCACAGAGCGAGGATGGCGTTGAACACGACCCAACATCCGTCTTTGGCGCACTGCTGAGCCTTTCCCACTAAGAACTGCAAGGAGAAACCGGGAACCTTGTTCCAACTAGACAATACCAACTCGGAGGCATCCAGATGAAGTGAAGGAGCTAGACTAGCCAGATTAGGCTCAGCATCCATATGAACAAAGGGCATTTGACTCTTGATAGGCACACCTAACAAATCAACATACTCCTCTAGTGTGGGTGCGAGAACGAAGTCCTGGAAAGTAAAGCATCTCAACGGAGGATCGTAGAACTGCAGCAAGGCGTGCAACCCATTCAACTCAAACGCAGAAGGTTTACGAACCAAAGTGAGCAATTTGCCGTAAGATTTTATGAACTCATCTCTCACAGAATCATCTGCTAAAGCAATCAAACCGGTCATCTGAACAACATCAGGAGTGGGGAGCTTGTAAGACACAGTCTTCCTCAGAGAACCCATAGTAGCACAATAGAAGGCAAGAAATCCTGAATCGGGGGAAATGGTACCTGCAACACAGACACACGTTAATGAAATGCAAATGGGTATGCAAAGCAATGTAAAATGCAATCATGCAGCAGGAGATCAAGACGACTGTGTTGTGGAGATTCTGTATCAACAAAACCATGATGCTGCTCTGTCAAGAACAACCACTATATCTGATAATAAGAAAACCCCGGTATCGGACCACAAATCTGCTCTGTCAAGAACACACACACATAGGACCATAAATCTGCTCTATCAAGAACAAACATCTAATACAGGACCTCTGATACAGGACCAAAACTCTGCTCTGTCAAGAACAAATGCACATCTGATAATAAGGACCTCTGATACAGGACCAAAACTCTGCTCTGTCAAGAACAAACATACATCTGCAGATGAGATCCTCAGATCCCAACAAAACTGATTCACTATCAAGAAAACCAGTTAGTCTGAAGGTTAGGGTTTCCTGCAACAAACCCAACCCTACTCACAGGTACGGACCTAAACTGACTCAAGTTCGGCATCCTATGCGGTCATCAGCGTCACAGACATTCAAGAGGGGTGATACAATACCCAGAAGGTGTGGCATCACCAGCTCATGAAGCGGCCTCACTCGGCTGAATCCCAAATGATCGGCCCCCAGAGTCGACAATCCTCCAAACCAACAACCCCTTCAACCCAAAGGGTTGAAAAAGAAGTCAACCGGGAGAACCTCGTCTGAGCGTGGATTTCATGAGACACTAGTGCCTGCCAAGAAAGCACGCGCCCACTAATTTCCACAACTAATGCTAAGTACACTCAAGCCTGGGTCTGGCTTCTCACTCATCAGAAAGCCCCTCCCACAATAGCACAGATAATCATATCATACTGAAAATAAAGTGCGGGAAATAAAATGCGATAAATAAACACAACCCAACAAGTAATCATACAAGCGCTAGGATTGACTCTCGCAGGGGACGTTGGATCCCCAAACTGACTCGCATTCGGGACGTTGGATCCCAGGAAACTATCAAGTCCCCAGCAGAGTCGCCAGCTGTCGCTTCCGCGAAAATAAGGTGCCGGAAAAACAGAAGAGTCGCCACCTTTCGTTATTTATCCCTCAGAAAGGGAAAGGAAATGATCGGAAAAACCTGACGAAAAGGGTATAAGACAAGGCCATCACAACCATTGTCTGGGTTTGGGAGTCGATTACGCAAGGGGAAGGTATTAGCACCCCTCACGTCCGTCGTAATCGACGGGATCCACGCTTGTTGTGTTTACTGGACGAGTTGGTTTTATCTATCTACCTATCAAGGCTGGTTTGAAACGAAAAGAAAATGACTCGGCAAAGCGTCACACTTTGTGCCTACGTATTCCCATCTGAGAATGAGAAATCAGAGTCAACGTAGTTCGACTAACTACGGGTGATGGGGGAGGTGGCTCACCAATACATCAGTATTGTGCCTACGTACTCTCAACAGGTATGAGAGATCAGAGCTTACGTAGTTCGGGATAATACGGCTTACGGGGATTTAGATTCATCTGTTTTATCGAGTAGGGTTAAACAACAATTCCAACAGTTAGGGACAAAGCCTGTTTGCGGTAGAACTGAAGTTTAACGACACTCTTTTCTTCAGAAAAGCTTCCTTTGAATTACGGGACCACGGGGCAAAAAGGTTTGAAGTGTGTTTTCTGTCTTTTACGGAAGAAGTGTTTTTTATTGTGTTTGCCATTTCAATCGCACTAGAGACTATGACCTGAGAGTAAATGCGTCGCATGTCACCCAAAGGGTGCCATACTAAACATTCAGACTGTTGAAAAGAAGCTCTCCAACAATCCTTTCTTAGATAGCTTAAGGCTCGTAACGTACGAAAGAAATCATTCATGATTACTGTATTTTAATTTGCTTTGAAGATAAGAAGAGAGAGGGCTCAACTAAGGGGAGACTATCAAGTCCTACTGTTGTCATGCCAAGGATTCATCCTATGGTTGAGGTTTGAAACAGGGAACTCCTAGAAGTTATCATGCATAGGTTTCAACCTAAAGTTCTATCATCACTTCCTTATCAAAGGAAGTGAGATTCCTAGGGGATCATGTCAATGATAAACAGAAACAGATAAAGCATCAGCTTAAACAGTAAACAGTAAACGACTGTAAAATGCATGCAATGCAAGTGAGGGAGGAAATGTGTGTGGGGCATCAGCCTCCACAAGCTCGTCTCAACCTCAAGCCAGATATGAGTAACTGCAATCGTACAGGAAAAATAACATGCTATCAAGCAAATACAATAAACTGCAATCATACAGAAGAAATAACATGCTATCAAGCAAAATAGAAGTAACTGGAATCATACAGAAGAAATATCATGCTATCAAGAAAAATAGAAGTAACTGCAATCATACAGAAGAAATATCATGCTATCAAGCAAAATAGAAGTAACTGCAATCATACAGAAGAAATATCATGCTATCAAGCAAACACAAACCACATAGGCAAGGGAGCTGGGCTCTACCGAATACCCGCAAGCAAAGCCATACAGTAAAATACAAGCAGAGGGAGCAACCCAACCTCTAGTGCAATCATGCCCCTAGATTACATCAGTCTAGATATGAACTTATCCTAATGCATCAAGCAAATCAAACAAGGCACATCAATACAGAAAAGAAAACAGACAGGAAAGAAAGCAGCAGCTTCCACAGCTTCACAACACAACAGTCTTCTGACAGCAGTTCAGTCCTCAGACTTCAATCACCCTTCAAGGCTATCCTCCTCAATAACAAGTGTCAACTTGCTCCTCCAAGATCCTAACACATCAAACATAAGTATCAACCTATTCTCTCTTGCTCAAGCCTCAGCTTTACAGTAATTTCCACCTTCAGGCTTTACTCCTAACTGCAAGTATCAACTTGATTCCCTCAGGCTCTCCATGCATCAATGTAAGTGTCAACTTATCCTTTATTCCTCAAGTCTCATCTTTTCACTCAATCTCAATTGAATCCTCTTCATAAGTATCAACTTGGTCTTCAAGCTTCAGCTCTTTCTTCTTTACCAGCATCAACTTGGTCTTCCTCTCCTACAAGCTTCAGCTTCCTTGAATAATCTTCAAACACAAAGAAGTATCAACTCCATCCTCCAATATTCTTCAAGTAAGGAACTCCATCCTCTAATCAAGGGAGAAAGATGCATCTATCAAGAACAAAGTTGGGATGATTGGTAGCAGAGTGAAGACCAAAGGTCACCACTAAGCATCCTGTCATCAGAGAAAGGGACCCTCAAAGGTTCTACCAATTTGCAAAGAGACACACATCCTACCAAAGGAAGGATGAGGCCTTTACAAGGGACCTTACATCATAGGGAAAAATGGAATTGATCAACATATTCCATGTTTATGAAGGAAGAGAACTATCTAGAAGCTCTGCCTACAGAACCCTAATCTTAACCTAATCAAAACTACACCACAAGAAGGGAAGATCTTCAAATCCAAGCCTCTTCAAGCAATCCAATGCATCTTCAACTTGCCTTCATCATCATCCAAGAACAAGAAAAACAAAACCCTAATCTAAGGGAACTAAAGATGTTAATCTAGTTGAGTTAGTGCCTTAGAATCATCTAAAACTTAGCACCTAAACTAAAATCAATCAAAAATAGCAAACTATCTTATAAATTTCTACAAAAATTCCTAAGGGATCCTAATTCAATTAAGAATGCCTCATACAAAAACCAGGGACTAAATCATCTATTAATTCCTAAAATTAAGTCCTAAATCCAAAGGTATCAATCATAAACCCTAAAAATGGAGCTTCTAAAGGTTTCAACCTAAACTACCACCTATGCTAACAACTCACAAAAAATCAGGATCAAAATCATCACCACATGATCACACAAAATTCCACAAAATCAAGTACCAAACATAACTATTTCAATATCAATTAAAATGTGAAAATTCCCCTAAAATCAGAAAATGCATAAAATAAAAATATTTTTTTATCTAAAGTAAACTAGACTCAATCATGAATATAATGCAAAAAGAATGGGGTTAATTGGATCATTTTTCAATTTTATATGATTTAATCAAGAACCATGTATAAAATGAAGAAATTAAAGAAAATCAAAAGAAAAAGATAAACACACGGTGCAGATAGTAAACACAATCAGTTCAATTCATGGATTGGGCTCGCTGGGGGTGTGGATAGTGGTCTCTTGCTAAGGCCCAAAATCTTTCGTTTAATGATACGCAGCATTTAGAGCATCAACATTCTTCCCTCTTCACAACCTGAGATTAAAACACGGCCCTTGGATCTGGCTCTGGTCAATGGTCATACGTGGATCTGACGGCTAAGACTTCATCACCTACCTCTAGCCATGAAAATGGAGGGAAGCATCCATTGTAACAGAGTTCAAACATCAACCTCATCCTTACTCGGGCTCCCTCAAATCTCCATTGAAATTCAAGATCTAAAACACTAAATCACTCTAAATCTCTCCCTGAGTCTAACCCTAGCCTCAGAATTTATTGAATCAACCTCTAACCTAAAACACGATTAAGAATCAAAATTATGCTCAAACCTCAACTATCACCATTCTTCAAATTGTTTGGTCTAAAATGTTCACCACATTACCCTGATCACTTCTCGCTATAACACTCACATTATCTCTCAATATCCAGCATGTTCTTGATCCAAACAGAAATTGTGTCATCTCATTGATCATCACCAAATCCTCTCTAAGTTTCCAGAAACGATCTCCTAACCACATACTATCAATCTAACCTAACAAACTGAGGTAATTCTTCTTAAATTAAGGTGAGGGATGAAAGATTCAAACCTGTGAATTCTTGAATAACAGAAGTAGCAAAGCTTCAATTCAACCCTTCTACTGCTCCAGAATCATTCAATGTACCAAGTTCTTGCTTCTGTATGCAAGAGAATTGATTGCAAATGCTTGGAACTCCAAACCCGATGGTGACTTGCAGCAGGTGAAACTCAAATGCAAGAACACGATCCTTCAAGGCTCTGGCTATGGAATTGATCTGGAATCATTCAGTATCCTCAATAGAAGTTGTTGAGATTAAAAGAAAGATAAAAAATGGTGTAGAATGCAGAAACTGATTTCAATTTGCACATGGAGGTTTCAAAGCTCACTCTCTCTTTTTCCTCTCAATCCTCACCAACCTTGCACTTGAACCCCTTCTAAACAATATATAGATGATGTTGGACCTCTCTAGAATCTTCTGGAATCATCCAAGGAGATGTTGAATTTCTCATGTCATCAAAAATACCATTTCATGCCATACTCACCCCAATTCTGGTTTCACTTGTTGCAGCAGCTTGTTATGATCCCAAAATCTCTCCAAATGAGATATTAGATGTGTTACAATGCCTTGGAAGCTTGTGCATTGATCTCTCATGTGTTTGCAAATGTTACTTAAGATGTAAGTAACTACTTTTCAAAGCAAGTCCACAAATTACACCTCAACTCAAAAATGTGGCTAAACCAATGTTCTTAAAATGTTTTTTAGAGTCAAAATGATATATTACATGCCTTGGTTTGGATGTGTAGATCAAAAATATCAATTTCCAACTTTGGTTTATTTAACTTATACCCTTATTTTAGGTCATTTTTGCAACTTTGAGCTACAAGCACTTACAACATCTCATGACCTCTTTACTAGCCTTAAAACATCATTTTGAACAAGTTTTATGTTGAACATTTGCCCATTTGAGGCTTGGAAATAGGAGTTATGGCCTTATGATTGAAATGACCTATAATCTCCAAATGACCAAAATACCCTTGACTTGTCAAAGCCATAACTTTAGTTCCACAAATCCTATCAAGGACTTCTAATACTCTATAGAAAGCTAAGAAGATAAGGAACAACATTCATGCTGACCAAAAGTTCATAGGAATCATCCTTCTTGGGCAAACGTTTCATGCAAGTTGGGTAACTTTCAAGCTCCCAAATCCACAGACCTCAGATGACCTGTAACTTGTCAAAGTCATAACTTGAGTTCTAAAAATCCTATCAAGGACTTCTAGTACTCTCTAGAAAGATAAGATCAAGCTCTAAAAAATTCATGTTGGGGGAAAGATGAGATGACAATCACATCTTGAGCTAAATTGCCTTGAAGATAGGGGTCAAACTAGGGGATTTTACACTGTCAAGCCTTAGAAACCCTAGCTTGAAACTTCTAAAACTCTTCAATCATGATGAGTTGACCTTGGAATCATCGTTATAACATCTCAATGTATCAATCCATGATCACATGGCTCTTGGATTAGGTCTCAACCTTGTCCAAATCATCAATTGACTTAGGGTTGACCCAGTCAAACCTTAGCTGCACCAATCATGGCTGAGACTTCTCAATCTTGCACCAACTGCACAAGTACACGGTACTCCGATAGGGACAAATCTTCGGAAACTGAAATATTAGCTGCCCGGCAACTAGCTGGGGAATTGGTCACACGATAACCGGTAATACATGGTCGATCATGCCGTTAGGCATTAAGATTCCTCGGGACTCATCAGATCAACAATCAAGTTAATCATGCCATCGGGCATTCAAAGAAATCTTTGGGCGTCAGCCGATCTTCATCAGTAAGTCGGGAATAGAATTCTCAGTCAATCATGACCCAATTAGGGATATCCAACTTCTACCATCAGGCACTCTGCATCAGCTGAGAGAACTGCTTCGTCAATACGGTTGGACTTCAATCATCAAGTCTTTAAGGGAAGTTTCAACTTCGCTGCTCAGAAACCTGCTGGGGATGACACATCTCTGCTGGGGATTCTGGAGAACTATCAAGTCACTCTGCTTCGGGGATCCAGAAATTATTCTGGGTGAGTCATTTCTGCTGAGGAAATCAAGAATCATCTTGAACAAACAACTTCTTCAAGAATCATCCTGAACCAATAACTCTACTGGAGATTTTAGGAATCATCCTGAGCAAACACTCTGCCGGGGACTCTAAGCATCAACTTGAGCAACCAACTCTGGCGACTTCACTGGGGATTTTAAGAATCATCTTAAGCACACAACTTCGCTGGGGAATTCAAGAATCATCTTGAGCAAACCATTCTACGGAGGAACACCTGCAAAATAAGAACGGTACCGACCTAGCTCATGCTTCATATGCGTATGCTTTGGCAATGGCGCAATGCTCCACACGGTGGAAATGATACGCATTCTTAGGGTAAATGCTATGAAATCATGCAAAATTCTACAATCCCATCAGCAAAATAAATGCTGAAGGGAGAATCCTCCTGTCAAGGAGAAATAATCGCTCTGGTGGAGAGGAGGAATCATCCTGCCAAGGAGAAGAAGTCACGCCAATATCAATTGGACTCCGCCTGGGGAAATGAACCTCAGTCGACTGCTGTGGGGGAACGAAGCTCCACGAGAACCTGAACCTGCTCAGGAAAGCGATGTCAATTGCAGAAATAAACTGCGCGGCCTTCGCGACTACTTCCCTGGAGGTAACGACTCTGGTGGGGAAATACAGCATCAGCTATTCAACACCCTACTGGGGAAAGCCAATCATGACCCGAACTGCTTTCCAAGGACTCGGCTCCCTTGGGGATCTACAAACTCGGCTAGGGAAGAAGGGATCACCCTGCTTACTGGGGAGAGTACGACTCTGTGGGGAATTTCAATTCTGCCGGAGACTTCAGTCTGGAACTTCCAATTGCTGCACACTTCAGTATATGACTCAGCTGGGGAGATGATGACCCTTCAGGATGCATCTGATTGAGGAGAGAATCTTCTCTGCTTGGGGATACATATCAATGCCTACGATCTCATGTTCAAACTCCACGGGGAGAGGCTGCTGAACTTTGCTGGAGAAAAAGGAATCATCCTGCTTGGGGGACGCATACGGCGTACTACTTCGTATATGCTACACCTGCAACAACACAAACAAACAGACAAGATACCCTTCTCAAAGGCACCTATCAAGGTTATCATCTTGTGACAATGTTCGAGTAATTCATTGTTTCAACAATCAGTGGCCTAGGCCAACAAGTTTATGTATGTGCATTTTATCAAAAACATCGGCGTTCTCTTTCGCAAACAAAATAGGTAAATGCTAAACAAACAAACAGAATTGCTGAATAGTATACATTTTATTGATAACGAACCCTTGAATGGGTAAAAATGTTTTACAACAGATGCAAACTCCTGGAATGAGGAAGCCGCGCAAATATAAAAACATAAATATACATCAGTATATACACATGTCGGCAATGAGGCGTAGACGAACACCATGAGTTGATCCTTCTATGACCCACTCGACTTTGATACATCTCTGACGCTTCAGCTTCAGAAGAGATTGATTCAAATAAACGGTCCTCAGGTCTTCCAAACCACTAAACAATGAAAGTCCACACGCGGAACGCAGTCATTTGCTTTTTCAAATCCCAAACTTTTGCCTGAATCGCCCTTTCGGGTTTTCGATTCACCGGGATACCCTTTTTTGCCAAAGTCTCCCTTCCAGGTTTTCGACTTTGCGGGTGTACATTTTTTCAATTTATATCCCTAACTTTTGCCCGAACCTTTTTCCTTTTTTATGGTTCGCCAGGATGCCCCATTTTTGCCGGGATATTCTTTTTCTTTCTAGCGAGTCATTATTTAAGCAAAGTATTTTTTAACTGCGTCCACGTTCACCGGGCAGTTATTCAAAATATTTGGCATAAATTCAAAATTTTATGGCACACCGAGGGATGAATCGACACAAGAATGCATACCATGATGCTTCACATGCAACATGACTCATGACACTCTTGAAATGCACACATGTTTACAAACATACTCATGCATTCTTCACATTCATCGCATATATTCATTATGCATTTAACATATATGTATCACAAAACATATATATATATATATATATATATATATATATATATATATATATATATATATATATATATATATATATATATATATATATATACACATCATCCATTCACACCATTCATACATGGTCCACATTCACAATCAATCTCATCATGCATTTCTATTCAATTTAAGCAAATGCACAAAATTGCCAAACAACTAAATTTCGCACCTCACAATTCATAAACTAGGATTCACGCCATACGGCTACCCACAACACACATAACAACATATAATCAGTTATCTCAGACAAGGAATGATCGCAACCAAACCACACAACCCAACCACATGGCAAGCTCAAGAAAATTCAGACATGCTGCTTCATTCGCCAGCCTTCGCCTGACGAAGCCACGCAGCGAATGCTCGCTGGCCTTCGCCTGGCGAACCCTTCCAGCGAAGCCAAACAGAAGCTACTGCCATAGGTTCGTTGCCCCATTCGCTGGGCTTCGCCTACCATCTTCGCCTGGCAAACTTGCCAGCGAAGGTCACTGGGAGTTTTCCTTGAATTATTCGCCGGCCATTCGCTGGGCTTCGCCTGGACTCGCCTGGCGAGAGCCAGCGAACCTGCGAATATCAGCAACAGCAGCTGAACCAAAATCATCATCCAACACAAAACCTACCGATTTAATCCAAACCAGTCCCAGTAGCACAACCCATACATCACCCGACTAAACTACATCGTCTATTCCGAATTCTAACCGATAAAACTCATTATCTACCGATTAAACCAACTTCCAACCTAAAGTGGAAATGTAGAAAACAACCCAACAACAATCAATCTATCACATACATGCTGCATACATTATCAAGATGATAGAATTCCTCACCCTTACCTGATTATTTGCAAGCTTGGATTGATTCTTCAAGATTCTAGGTTTTCTCTTCTTCTTCCCTCTTTCTCTTCTCTTCCTTTCTTTCCTTTCTTTCCAATGTTACTAACTTTCTCCCTTTTCCCTTCTTATCTCATATTTCTATTTCTTTCCTCTCAAATTCTTTCCAAACACTTACCAATTAATTCTCACAAAATAAGTCCACTTAACATCATCACTAATGCCCAAAATACCCTCAAACCTATTTTTACCCGAAACTCTCAAAGTCGGCAAAAATAGCATAATATGCACACATAACATATTTAACACAAATTCCACATTTAAAATAACGATCAATTAAATAAATTAAATAAAGACTCAAATAAATGGGAATTCCAGAATCGGGGTGTTACAACTCTCCCCCACTTTAGACATTTTCGTCCTCGAAAATATTACCTGATCCAAACAACTCTGGATGCGACTCACGCATCTTACTCTCCAATTCCCAAGTCATATTGCCTTCTGCAACACCTCCCCATGCTACTTTCACAAGCACAATATCCTTGCCTCTTAGGTTCTTAACTTCGCGGTCCAAAATCTTAACCGGTAAAACTTCAACCGTAAGATTACCTCTTACTTCAACATCATCCATAGGGATCACATGTGACGGATCCGGAACATACTTCCGAAGTTGCGAAACATGGAACACATCATGCAAATTCAAAAGATTCAGAGGCAACGCCACACGATAAGCCACCGCACCAACTCGTGCAATAATTTGATACGGACCAATAAAACGAGAAGTCAACTTCTTCGACTTCAAAGCACGACCCACACCCGTAACCGGTGTAACTCTCAAAAACACATGGTCACCTTCTTGAAATTCAAGATCCTTCCTTCTCTTGTCATGATAACTCTTTTGCCTATTCTGAGAAGCTTTCATCTTCTCCCGAATAAACTTCACCTTCTCCGTCGTTTGTTGTACCATCTCCGGTCCAACTACCGATCTCTCTCCGGTTTCATGCCAACACAAAGGTGTTCGACATCTCCGACCATACAAAGCCTCAAATGGTGCCATACCAATACTTGCATGAAAACTATTGTTGTAAGTGAACTCAATCAAGGCCAAATAACTATCCCAAACACCACCTTGCTCGAGCACACAAGCACGCAACAAGTCCTCCAACGATTGAATCGTCCTCTCAGTTTGGCCATTCGTCTGCGGATGATACGCCAAACTCAATCTCAACTTAGAACCTAAAGCCTTTTGTAAACCTTCCCAAAATCTCGAAGTAAATCTAGGATCTCTATCCGACACGATACTCTTGGGAACTCCATGCAACTTCACAATCACCCGAACACAAATCTCGGCTAACGTTTCCAAAGGATAACTAATATCAATCGGAATAAAGTGAGCATATTTAGTAAGCCTATCAACAATCACCCAAATAGCATTGTGACCTCTTTGCGTATTTGGTAAACCCGTAACAAAATCCATCGATATACTATCCCATTTGCATTCCGAAATATCCTACAGTTGCATTAAACCGCTAGGCTTCTAATGTTCCACCTTAGACTTCTGGCAAGTCAAACACGAACACACAAACTGAGCTACATCCCTCTTCAATCCGGACCACCAAAAGATTTTCTTCAAATCTTGATACATCTTATTCGCACCCGGAAGAATACTTAAATTGCTCCGGTGTCCTTCCTCCAATATCATCTTTCTCAAATCCACATCGTCGGGAATACAAATACGGCCACGGAATCTCAAAACTCCAAAATTATCAACTTTAAAGTCCTCATTCTCATTCATCACCAAATCCACAAATTTCAAATCCAACTTTTGCTTTTCACAAACGGTAGCAAGAAAATCATTCGTAACATGCAACATACCAAGTTTCACACTTCTCGGCGTCATTTCACAAACCAAACTCAAATCTCTAAAATTCTCCAAAAGTTCCCATTCTCTTACCATCAATGTAGACATATGCATTAACTTCCGACTTAACGCATCGGCTACAACATTTGCCTTACCCGGATGGTAATTCAAACCAAAGTCATAATCCTTCAAAAACCCTAACCACCTCCTTTGCCTCATATTCAATTCCTTTTTGATC
Organism: Lathyrus sativus; assembly: GCA_963859935.3. Classification (NCBI taxonomy): domain Eukaryota; kingdom Viridiplantae; phylum Streptophyta; class Magnoliopsida; order Fabales; family Fabaceae; genus Lathyrus; species Lathyrus sativus. Next base: position 621,736,664 of record OZ012735.1, on the reverse strand, counting down.
AAATAAATACTTCAAACTCGTGTGGTCGCTAAAAACTTCAAATCTCGCACCATAGAGATAATGCCTCCAAAATTTCAAAACAAAGACCACGGCCGTCAATTCCAAATCATGCGTAGGATAATTCTTCTCATGCACTCTCAATTGCCTTGAAGCATAAGCCACAACTTTACCGTCTTGCATTAAAACACCACCCAAACTGGACAAAGAAGCATCACAATAAACCACAAACGATTCCGTCGGTTTTGGCAAAATCAAAATCGGCGCCGTTGTCAACCGTCTCTTAAGTTCAACAAAACTCTTCTCACAATCAATGTCCCAAACAAAAGTCTTTCCCTTACAAGTCAACTGAGTCAACGGAAGTGCCAACTTCGAAAATCCCTCAATAAACCTCTGATAATAACCGGCCAAGCCCAAAAAGCTTCGGATCTCCGTAACCGACTTAGGAGCTTCCCATTGCATCACCGTATCAATCTTGGACGGATCAACACAAATACCATTACCAGAAATAACATGCCCAAGAAAACTCACTTCCGATAACCAAAACTCGCACTTGGAAAACTTAGCATACAATTTCTTCTCCTTCAAAACTTGCAACACAACCCGCAAATGCTCTTCTTGAGACTTAGAGTAAATCAAAATGTCGTCAATAAACACAACTACGAAATGATCCAACTGCTCATGAAAGATACGATTCATATATTCCATAAACACACCCGGCGCATTAGAAACTCCGAATGGCATCACAGAAAATTCATAATGACCATACCGTGTCCTAAAAGCCGTCTTTTGAATATCTTTTTCTTTAACACGAATCTGGTGATAACCTGACCTCAAATCAATCTTACTAAAAACACGGGCACCAACCAATTGGTCCATCAAATCATAAATTCTAGGAAGTGGATACTTATTCTTAATAGTCACCTTATTCAACTGCCGATAATCAATACACAACCGCATGCTCCCATCTTTCTTCTTAACCAACAATACCGGCGCACCCCAAGGAGAAACACTCGGCCTAACAAACCTCTTTTCCAACAAATCATTCAATTGTTTCTTCAACTCTACCAACTCCGATGCCGACATACGATACGGTGCCATCGAAATCGGTCTAGTACCGGGGACTAGATCAATTGAAAACTCAACTTCCCTCTCCGGCGGTACATCCGTAATGCCCTCCAGAAACACTTCCGAAAAGTCGCACACCACCAGAACCAAATCCAATTCAACTTTATTCTCTACCGAAAACGATGAAAACAAACTGAATACTTGAGCTCCTTCCGCTAAACGTTTCTTCAACTCTTTAGTGGATAAAGAACTCTCTTCCTCATCATCTTCCAAAGAAGGAAACTTTACCAACTTGTGATAATAATCAATACAAACTCTATTGTACTACAACCAATTCATACCCAAAATCACATCTAATCCTTCTAACGGTAAACACACTAAGTCCATAAGAAAGTCCTTACCATACATGGTCAAGGGACAACTCAAACATACCGAAGACGTAGTTACCGACCCCGAAGCGGGCGTCTCAATAACCATATCACCATCACAAGAAGACAAACACAAATCCAAACGCTTAGCGCACTCGAAAGAAATGAACGAATGAGTCGCTCCGGTATCAATAATAGCAACTAAAGGCATATTATTAATAAAGCATGTACCTTTAATCAACCGATCCGCATTAGTAGTGTCTGCACCTGCTAATGCAAATACTTTCCCACTTAATGGAGGTTGCTTTGGCTTAGTACACTTCGTACTAGTATGACCAACCTCCCCACAGTTAAAATAATTAATTACATTCCTTCTACATTCAGTTGTAGCATGACCGAGACCACCACATTTAGCACACTTTTCCCCAACCTTCTTACACTCAAAATATTTGTGCCCCACTTCGCCGCACCTATAGCACTTAATGGGACCAGAACTTCCACCACCGGTTCTCTTAACAAAGTGTTCCCTATGCTTGCCTTTATTAGCAGGCGTCACATAAGGTCCACTCCTTAATGGTTGCTTTCCTCTCTTCTCATTCAAACTCTTATAGTGAGTAGAACGAGCTCTACTATCTTCTTCAAAGATCCTACAACATTCGGTCAAATCTGAAAAATCTTCTAATCCTCTGATAGCCAACCGCTTGCTTGATCTCAGGTTGCAAGCCGTTCTCATACTTAACACACTTAGAAAATTTCGCCGTCACCGCGTCATAGTGAGGATGGAACTTCACCAACTCCATAAACTTAGTTGTGTAGTCAATCACGGACATATTCCCTTGTTTCAATTCCAGAAACTCCATTTCCTTCTTTCCCTTCACACTCTCCGGATAATACTTTCTCAAAAATTCAGTGCGGAACAAATCCCAAGTTATTTCCTCATAGTCAACTTCAAGAATTTGTCTCATACCGACCCACCAGTCATCGGCTTCTTCTCTCAGCATGTGAGATCCAAGTCTCACCTTGTTCCCTTCAACACAATTCATCACTCTAAAGATCCTCTCGATCTCCTTCAACCAAATTTGAGCACCGTCCGGATCAAACCTCCCCTTGAACACCAGCGGCTGATTCTTTTTGAACTCATCATTGGCGTTCACATTCGGCGCACCCTGCACCTCTCTACCCATCGCGTCCAATGCCGCAGCCATAGCATTGTCATTACGACCAGCCATATTCTGATTATTCCCAAAAATAACAACAAGGTTAAACAACCGTTCAACCAACAAAACAGCGAGACAAACACAACTGACTCAACAATGACTCTGATACCACTTAATGTAACACCCCCTTTCTATGCCCCCAAATAGCACGATAAAATCATTTCGGCATAAATTCAAAATTTTATCAGAGTACATTTATAACATGGCATAAAAGGGGAATATCACATTATCACAAAAATTCCACACATACAACGCCTACTCAACAGATATGCAACAACGGGGTAACACCCACAAGAAATATTTAGAACAATGGCGGAAACATCCAAATATTTCATAATTCTCATACACATGTATTCACAAATACAGTCATCATCAATCATGCTTTACAAAACATGTCAACAGCAGATACATACTCAGATGCATCACAAAAGAATCAAGATAATCCTATCTACCCGGTGCTACATATTATAGCCGACCGACCAAAAGGGAATGAAGTCACGCTTCACAAAAATACCTCCAGCAATCTAATCTGCAATGCCTCATAGAGAATTATAAAACAGCAGAAGAGTGAGAAACAATATCATAAATAATAATGAATATAAACATATATATATATATATATATATATATATATATATATATATATATATATATATATATATATATATATATATATATATATATATATATATATATATATATATATATATATATATATATATATATATATATATATACATAATACTCAATAAACATTATTCGCGTTCTCACCGCAACTCACCTCATCATACCGTACATCGCAATGTAATCACATTTATCTATTTACAAATAGAACACCAAGCATATACAATATGCGTCAACAATGTTTATATATTCATAAACACACAAAATATACATATATATACATTCACACGTACATGTATTTTCAAGCATACCAACCATGCCAATCATCCACACTTCACATAAACATTTACACTTATGTTTATTCACCATACATCATGCAAGATGTCAACATGCAACTCATAGAGACCGACACACGACTCTATGCAAATGCAAATGCGGTACCGACTCATTCAACAGGTTCAATTGAAGAACCGAATAACCATCGCTCACACGCCACATGGGCACACGAGGTTCTGCAGATTCTACGCGGAATCAAAATAACCATCGCAACATACGAGGTTCTGCAAATCCACCGAGGGATCAATAAATAACCATCGCTCACACCCCACAAGGGCACACGAGGTTCTGCAGATTCACCGAGGAATCAATAAACAACCACCGCTCACACCCCACAAGGGCACACAGGGTTCTACAGATCAACCGAGGGATCAATCGACACAAGAATGCATACCATGATGCTTCACATGTAACATGACTCATAACACTCTTGAAATGCACACATGTTTACAAACATACTCATGCATTCTTCACATTCATCGCATATATTCATTATGCATTTAACATATATGTATCACAAAACATATATATATATATATATATATATATATATATATATATATATATATATATATATATATATATATATATATATATATATATATATATATATATATATATATATATATATATATATATATATATATATATATATATATATATATATATATATATATATATATATATATATATATATATATATATATATATATATATATATATATATATATATATATATATATATATATATATATATATATATATATATATATATATACACACACACACATCATCCATTCACACCATTCATACATGGTTCACATTCACAATCAATCTCATCATGCATTTCTATTCAATTTAAGCAAATGCACAAAATTTCCAAACGGCTAAATTTCGCACCTCATAATTCATAACCTAGGATTCACGCCATACGGCTACCCACAACACACATAACAACATATAATCAATTATCTCAGACAAGGAATGATCGCAACCAAACCACACAACCCAACCACATGGCAAGCTCAAGAAAATTCAGACATGCTGCTTCTTTCGCCAGCCTTCGCCTGGCGAAGCCACGCAGCGAATGCTCGCTGGCCTTCACCTAGCGAACCCTTCCAACGAAGCCAAACAGAAGCTACTGCCATAGGTTCGTTGCCCCATTCGCTGGGCTTCGCCTGGCGAACCTTCGCCTACCACCTCCGCCTGGCGAACTTGCCAGCGAAGGTCACTGGGAGTTTTCCTTAAATTATTCGCCGGCCATTCGCTGGGCTTCGCCTGAACTCGCCTGGCGAGAGCCAGCGAACCTGCGAATATCAGCAACAACAACTCAACCAAAATCATCATCCAACACAAAATCGACCGATTTAATCCAAACCAGTCCCAGTAGCACAACCCATACATCACCCGACTAAACTACATCGTCTATTCCGAATTCTAACCGATAAAACTCATTATCTACCGATTAAACCAACTTCCGACCTAAAGTGGAAATGTAGAAAACAACCCAACAACAATCAATCTATCACATACATGCTACATACATTATCAAGATGATAGAATTCCTCACCCTTACCTTATTATTTGCAAGCTTGGATTGATTCTTCAAGATTCTAGGTTTTCTCTTCTTCTTCCCTCTTTCTCTTCTCTTCCTTTCTTTCCTTTCTTTCCTTTCTTTTTCTTTCCAATGTTACTAACTTTCTCCCTTTTCCCTTCTTATCTCATATTTCTATTTCTTTCCTCTCAAATTCTTTCCAAACACTTACCAATTAATTCTCACAAAATAAGTCCATTTAACATCATCACTAATGCCCAAGATACCCTCAAACCTATTTTTACCCGAAACTCTCAAAGTCGACAAAAATAGCATAATATGCACACATAACATATTTAACACAAATTCCACATTTAAAATAATGATCAATTAAATAAATTAAATAAAGACTCAAATAAATGGGAATTCCAGAATCGGGGCGTTACACTCAGACCGGGGCAAGCCTTTCGAGGGTACAGTAAACCAATCAGTTTCACGAATCAGACGAGCTCAAGTAATTACCAGTTCAGTCTACAGACAAGTTAATCTGGGGCATTTGAATTAAAGGTTTCCCAGTAGTGGCATCTTTAGTCCCCGAGCAGGTGGCAGCGATCTCCGTGTTGAGGAATCAGTCTTCCAGTCTTGTCATCTCACCAAAAGAGTCGAGCCTTGTCGTCGACATCTGCATTTGCATTTGATCATATCTCATAGCATAATTCATATACATATACATATCATGAGTGTTTTATCCTCATTTGCATTTCTCCCGAGGTCGTGTTTTATCCACGTCTTACCTTGTGGTCAAAGTCCAACTTGCTTGGCACCTACCAAACGATTGTGTGTCATGTCTATCTGACGTTCTTCCAAGTATGACATTTCTTATCCGATGGTTTTCCGAATTTATTTCTCTTTCTGATGGTTTTCCAGATTGAGTCTTTATCTGATGGTTTTCCAGATAATTCCTTGTGATTTTGACGGTTTTCCAGAATCTTATCTGATGTTTTTCCGGATACCTTCCTCCTTCTGATGGTTTTCCAGATCGCGTCTTTGTTATGATGTTATTCTAGAACTCTATCTGATGGTTCTCCAGATACCCCTGTGATTATGATGGTTTTCTAGAATCTCATCCGATGTTTTTCCGGATCGATCTCTTTCTGATGTTTTCCTAGACTGAGTTTTTGTTCTGACGTTCTTCCAGAACTCCTTTGTTGCTTATCTGATGTTCTTCCAGATATGTCTTCAACTTGTCCCGTACATTTATTGCTTTCTTAAATGTTATGGGTTTACCTTCAGAGACTTGTCTTCATCTCATGCTCCTAGATGTTGTTCTTTTGTTTCTGGATGCAGCCCAGAGTTTATTCGATGGTTTTCCGAGTATCTCTGGTATGTTTTAGAGTTCATTCAATATTCTTCAGAATGTCCCTGAAATGTGTTGCTTTGTCCCTGAGTTTATTCGATGTTTTTCCGAATATCTCTGGCGTGTTTCATAGTTCATTCGATGTTCTTCTGAATATCCCTGAAATGTGTTCTTTGTCCCCGAGTTTATTCTATGTTTTTCCGAATATCTCTGGTGTGTTTCATAGTTTATTTGATGTTCTTCTGAATGTCCCTGAAATGTGTTTCTTTGTCCCCGAGTTTATTCGATGTTTTTCCGAATATCTCTGGTATGTGTTTCAGAGTTCATTAGATGTTCTTCCGGATGTTTCTAATGGTTGTTTCTCCTTGTATATTTTCCGACCATTCCTGAAGATCCCGCTCGATCTCTTCGTTTAAAGGAATGTTCCGAAAACTCCAGCACTTGTCGTATACCTGATCTTACCACCGTGTGGATCCTGTGTTATCGTTTCATCTTAAAGTGAAAACTGGCCGTGCCTGCACCGGTTCATCCATCACTCTAGAATTCCCCAATTATCGCGTTGTTCCGCCAGTGCGTCGTATTCCCCAGTGTAGTTACTCGTCGCGTCTGTCCTCTCTGTCGTCGTGTCGTCTGCATTGTTTAATTTATCATTCTCATCATACACATCACATTAAAGTCATGGCATTTTCAGCATTATAGTTCGTCTCGTTTTGTCCATAACATTGCATATCACTGCATATGACGGCAAAATTTTTGGTTATCTATATTTAAATCCCTCCATCGTGATTCCTCGAGTCTTCGTCGCTCAAATCATCCGGTGAAACTATTTAAATAGGGGCAACTGTAATACCCTAAATTTTACCCTCAAATTAATCGATTCATGTCACATGACATCTCCTTTTTGCATCAGCTAACTACTAACGAGTTACATAGTCTGTTTGTTTTACAGGAATTATGTCTGGCGCACTATAACTTTGGAAGGGCGAAATTGTCATTTTTACGTTGTTTGTTGACAAGTTCATGAAGCTGAATCATCGCCAAGACTCCGTTGAGTAATTAGAGACTCTGTTTCCAAGCTCTTTGTTTTCTTTGAAGATGAACAGAAATTCACGGTAATTTTGGCATCGGGATTTTTGAGATACAGTAATTAATTCAACGGGCCGAGACTCTGTTGTCCGTGAATTTTTGAGATATCTATTTTATCATATGGGTTTGATTATGTTGAGATATCAATTTGGTTCGACTCAAGTCACTACAAGAATCCATTATGCGGAATTTTGTTTTAACAGACATTTTTTTCTCTGTTCTTCTGCTATCTGCCAGTCATTTTAAAGTCAAAGCAGTGAAAATTTTGATTCGTGTTCGGGTTATGATTTCTGTTTAATTATGATTTTTTGGTCGAATGAGTTCAGGATATGAGATTTAGTCATCAGAGAGACACGTTGAATTTCTCGGTGTAGAGTTTAGCTCTGCTTTTGCTGTAATTGAATTTCTCTGTTCTTTTCTGTTCTACTTTGTTCATGGCCATCATTGATTCTATCATCAGGCGCGATTTAATCTGGGAAATATATGACTGCAATTGAATGTCACGTCAATTTTAAAGTGGAGCAGCATGCGTTGGGATGACATGAGTTGATTCAGATACTTATTTTGGAATATTATTCGTATTAAATTTACAGGGAGAATTTAATCCGTTTGTTAAGTTCAATAGATTACATTTTGATAGGTTGAGTTTATCCGCAGCTAATCATTCATTGGAATTTAATCGGATTGTTTTAGAGAGAGTCACTCGGTTGGAGGAATAATTAAACAAGTATCTTGGATAAAAATAATGTGAATTTTATTTATTCATAATTATATTTTATTACAATTTACACAAGGAAAATAAATACATTTTTAATCATAAAGTCCTAATTTCCTACAAGTGATCTTCGCGCCCGACTTTTCTGATTAATTTCTCCAACACTCGACTTGCGTCCGTACCTGCATACGAATAAACCAAAAACAGAGCAAAAAGGAGGTTAATGTTAAGAAATTATTTTTGTTCGACACCCTCAAATAATTTCATCATCGAGTGTCGGGAGGGCAACGACAAATGCCGAAGCCAATTCCTAAATCGATTCACGACCTCGGACTAAAACCGGAAAATATCTGTTCTTTTTTCGGGACGGCCAGAAAAAGAAGTGTTTTATGCCGAAAAGTGATTTTGCCGAAAAAAAGGAATTGAGCCAAACATGTCACTAATGGAATCCAGAATCCGAAAATCCATTGTTCTATCAAGTAAATATCCAACAAATTATATCAGATCTGAAATCCAGTCCAGAGAACCAAGTACAGATCCAGTTCTATCAAGTAAAAATTTATATGGATCCAAAATCAATTCATCAGACAAAATCAAATCCAGATAATGTAAATCTGAAAGAACAAATCACCGGCGGATCCGAAATCAAATCCAGAAAAATCAGTATCCAGATGAAATCCATAAACCATAATGAATAAGAATCCGGATCCAATATGTTCAAAGAAAAAACAAATCAATCTCAGACATAATAATAACGTAAATCAGTGGATCCAAGACCAACACGAGTGAAAAGAAATAACGGTATAAAACGAGCACAGAGAAGAACGAGGAACCCTAACCACAAAAAGGAGCAAACTCACAAGAACAAAGGTGGCGGCCACAAATCACCTAAATGAGAACAAACAAAAGCGGCCATCAAAACTCGAAGGGTTTCAGAAGTGTCAAGATTCTCTGTCATCACCCCAATCTTAAAGAAGAAGAGATTTTAAAGCGATCTTCTTCGGCAAAGACGAACCAGAGCTTGTTTCTTTCGTTCACCGAAGAAGACACGGCGCCGTACCATTGACATCAGAACGAAACAACATGCAAGGCCACCGTTGCGACTAGACTCAGAAGGAGAAGAGATTTCCTCATCTTCATCACCATATAACATAAAAGTTACCAGAAACCACCGCCAGAAATCGTCACGAACCATTAAAACACCATCATCAAAACGTGAGCAACATGATCTGTTAACAACTTGTTTGCATTTTTTTCAGGTTTGCAAGGTAGAGAAGAAAGAAGAACCACATGCAAGTAGAGAGTGAGAAGAAGAGAGATATGAAAAAACGCAGCAAGCAACACGAAGGGATCCGCCGCGGATAACAAGAGGATTAGGGTTGCCTCAATCCCTTGTGCCTTTTGTCGAATTTGTGGACCGGGTTGGGTCCGGGATATGATGATCCGACCCAACCCCTTTGGTTTTATTTTCTTTTTTTTTTCCTGATTTATATTTGGTTTTTTAATTAATTTGATTAAAATAAAAAATGTAAATAAATAACTTTTTTTTTAACATTCTTTTTAACACATAAAAAAAATAAATAACTAACATTTTTCCAGAAAATAATAAATAATATTCTTTTTGTAATTAGTACTAACTTTTTTTTTCATTAAGTTAAATTAACTTTTTTAATTAATACCATTAACTTTCTTAAAAAATTTAAATTAACTCTTTATGTAAATAGTAAATAAAAATCTAACATAAACGCTTTTCTTCTTAAAAAATAATAAATAAAACAATAATAAAAATCCAAAATTATAATTCTTTTTTTTTTTTGCGACATTAACTATTATTATTATTTGCCATTGATTTCTGTCTAACCTTTCTCTGTATTCAAATTAGTAACGTTCTCCATTTTTCTGGTTGATTATACTTAATTCTCGTTCATCATTGGTTAACAATTAGCCATTATATCCGTATTTTGTTTTATAGTTTGTAATCATGTGAGGCAATCGTCGCAATTTATTCTATTTGTGCACTTTATATTTCAATACTGTCACCCGATGTTTATTTTTTCCTTTGCACTTTATGTACCGTTAATTATTTTCACCTTCCGAAGGATTAGGTCTAACCGTTGGCCGTCGTGTCAATAACCTTCACCTTTAATCTTTTCCTTTTCCAAACTCTAACAGCCCAGGCGTCCCGCTGTGGACATTTTTATCCTTTACCCTAGCATTAGGTCAAAGAGTTGCCGTACTCTGTTTTAGGGTTTCCCGTCGTGGAATCCTTAATTTCAACCCTAATTTTAATTAACAATTTCAATGTAGAAATAAGAGTTTTAAGACTCCACGTAAGCGTGTCCTTAAGATATGTTTATTCCCTATTGAAACCTTGACCACAGTCAAGACATTTCTAACCTCCCTTTCGAGGGGAACTACGATTACTCTGATTCCCTTCCCTACCCCGGATACATAGGCACAAGATGCGAATCTTGTCGAGTAAACTTAGGACTAACCCTTAGGTCTTTTCTTTAACTTTCTAACCCTTTATATTTAGCTTAAAGCAGATAATAAAGCAAAATAGTAGAAAAATAAACAAAAGGTTCCTGTAGAGTACTACAAAAGTTTAGGGTGTTAATACCTTCCATAAGCTTAACCAACCCCTTACCTAGATCTCTCCCCGCATTGTGTTTACGATGCAAAATAGGGTTTGTCCTCTTTTGACATTTTCCTTAGGATAAATCAAAGAGTGGTTGTGAACTAAAGATGTGATTCAAATTAATTAATAATTTGATATCCTATTTCCATCGCAACAATCATCTCTTTGAACTTCGACAAGTTCTCTAAGCTATTTCCATTTACTAGCAAGTCATTGACATATAAACAGATGACTGTTATATCTTATGTCACAACCTAAATATATACATCATACTCAGATTTGTATTTGATGAACCCCAATTCGACAAAGTATGAGTCGATCTTCTTGTTCCATGCCCTAGGTGCCTACTTGAGGCTATAGAGCGCTTTGTACAACATGTATACTTTTCTTGCTTCCTTGTATATCAGAAACCCAAGAGGTTGTGTGACATAGACCTCTTCATCTAGAGGACCACTCAAAAATTTTAATTTCATATCTAAGTTAAATGTCAACCAACCTTGTTTACGTGCCAAGGCTACCACAAATCGAACAGCCTCCAATATTTCTACTGGTGCATATACTTCAGAGTAGTCGAGTCCTGCTCTCTAAAGAAATCCTCGAGCTACTAGTCTTGCCTTATGTCTTGCTATCGACCTATCAACATTATGCTTCAACTTGAACACCCATTTCACTTCAATGACTTTTGTATGTGTTGGCAATTTGACTAACTCCCATGTGTTGTTTTTATCAATCGCTTATAAATCTTTGACCATAGCTTCCTTCCATTGTTTATCTTTGAAGGCCTCACTATAGTGGATTAGTTCAGTATCTGTAAGTAAAGCAAAATGAACCAAATCTCTATCTGGTGCAACTTCATCATCACCGACCACTTTATAGTCTAGAAGCCTTGCTTGGAGTACTCTGGTTCTTTGAGGTCTTTGGCTTGTGCTAGACATACCCTCTCGATTGTATGCTTTGACTTTGACAGTGACTGGAACATTATCGACTAGAATTTCTCCATACTCTCTACTTTCTTCATCAACTTCATAGCCCATCAATGGCTTGTTAGTCACATCACCTGAATTCCAATCCCAAATAAAGTTCTCATCAATTATAATGTCCTGAATCATCATGATCTTCTCATTGATTGGATTGAATATAATGTATGCTTTAGTGTTATGATATCCTACAAGAATCATAGGTTCACTTTTATCATCAAGCTTCCTTCTCCTAGAATCAGGAATATGCTAGTAGCAAATAGAGCCAAACACCTTCAAATGACTCACTGATAGTCATTTTTCACTCTATAAT